>CM063505.1:184669950-184684950 GCA_032207245.1 Pardosa pseudoannulata | reverse complement strand
ATATATATATGTATATATCTATATGTATATATATATGTATCTATATGTATATATAAATATATATATATATATATATGTATATATATATGTATATATATATGTATATATATATATATATGTATGTATATATATATATATATGTATATATGTGCATATATATGTATCTATATGTATATATATATATATATGTATACATACATATATATATATATATATATATATACATATAAGTATATATGTATATATATATATACATATAAGTATATATGTATTATATTTATACACGCGCGCACACACACAAACACACACATATATATACATATATGAAATATATCAAAATTATTTCACTTTAATATTTCCTTAAAAAACCTCCAACTCTCCCATTCTAATTCCTTAAAATCTTTTTCTCAGCCTCTAAATGCCTTAATCAAAGGAATTTCCTCGACTTAAAATTCGTTCAATACATTTTCCAAAGCTTTTTGTCCACTCAACAAGTTTTCTAGCTGTTGCCTGAAAATTGCTCGGCTTTTCTCCTAATCTTAACACTTAAATTCGCTAAGTTTCTCGTCCCTTGGGAAAATTCTTTCTGTCTTCGGTCTTGGGTACACCTCTGTTTGAGCAAACTGATTTTTGTGTCTTTCTCTTGTCTGTTGTTGACTAGTAAAAATGTTCTTTTATAGTAGCTCTAAAATAAAGTTTTTATTAGACTTGTGCCGTTCTCTTCAATGTGGGCCGACTGCATCGTTATTACTGCTAGATGATTAGGCTTCTCCTTGTCCAGCAGTTTAATAATTACTAGATTACATATATATATATATGTACATATATGTGTATATATATATATATATATATATATATATATATATATATATATATATATATATATATATGTAAGGAAAATTCTCAGTGGTTTTCAAAACTTAAATCAAGGGTAAAAATTCCCGCGTCATTTTCCATTCCCCTTTTTAACCCCTAACCTAAATTGACCACTGGGGCTACAGGTTACGCCCTCAGAGAAGGGGCCTGGCCAATTATAAACCTACATGGCCCTAGCGGACAATTTAGGAAATTTCCAAATAAAAAGGAGATACACGCTAGCGGAGACAGATTTTTTTTAGATATTTTCCCACAGATGTCGACCCAGGTGTTACGTGTCTTGTACATAGAACTTCATGCTAGCTGACCCTTCAGTTTGTCCTGTCCCTATGATGAAGTGGGAACCCGTCCTTCAACGTTATCTTAATAAAGGTCTTTAGCTGAAACGATATCATTTTTATGGGCATGACTGCAACCACCGATCGAGAAGTCCGTCTCATTACATATATATATACATACACATACACATATATGATATAAATGTATATATATATATATATATATATATATATATAGTTATATATATATATATATATGTATATATATATGTATATATGTGTATATATATGTGTATATATATGTATATATATGTGTATATATATGTATATATATGTATATATATGTATATATATGCATATATATGTATATGTATATGTATATGTATATGTATATATGTATATGTATGGTATTAATGCAACCTTAATTACGAAGTGACAATTACAGCGAATTTCCATTTCTTTTGCTAGATTCCGATAAGCTGAACTATTATCTACCCATCCAATTATGTGACGGCAATGTCGAAGGACACGGTTAGATTTGAGTATTATTTTGTATCACTAAAATTTTATAGAATAAAACTGCTTAATCTATACATTGAATAATATATCAATAAACAATGTCAGGAAAAACATTTAAAAAAAGTCCATACAGGGAGTGATGTCGTGTAGTCCTCGTTTATATTTGAGTATTAACCTGTGATCAAATGTATAGTGGTGATTATTTTGATTGCTTTGTGTAAAAGTATTTTAGTACTAAATTTAACCACATGTTCTGAGAAACTACAGACATAAGATATGATAATAAAATATAAAGCTAAATTAACAGCAACCGAAACTAGCTTTATATAAAAAAGTAAATTTATTATAATATATATACATCTATGTACATACAAAAATGATGCTAATTTTCATAAAATAAGCTTTGTCAACATCTTCTAAATTAGTTCTGACAATTTTTTTTATACTTAAGTAATTTTGTAAATAGAGAGAGGACCTAATCTCAATTTCAAAATGTATGTAAAAGGGGGTACCTTTGGGGAGTTAAAATGGTGTGCCCGGAACACTGCTGGTTGATGGGTATCTATGGATCTCTCGTCGGTCTGGTCAGGGGCTTCCTGATTTTTTGGGGTGCGGCCGTGCTATTTGATGCAGGAAACACTTCCTGTCGGACTTGGCTGGACTCTCGAACTCGTTTCATCGGACTCCTCTCTTCGTCTGGACTATCGAACACCTTCCGTCGGACTCTCTCCTCGTCTCCACTTCCGAACCTCTTCTGTTGGACTCCTCTCTTCGTCTCCACTATCGAACACCTTCACATTTTTTTTATATTATTAATTTCATTCTTATCCCCTCTTCCTTCTTATCCTCCAATCGGGATAGTTGTAAGAATCTCAGTTGGTCTGCTTAAACCCCGCCTTGAGACCGCCAACGTGGAAAACCTTATCCCTTCTAATTGGGCACTGTCCCTTAGGGACTCATAAATAACTCCACAAAGGTACATTCTTATTTAATGTCAAGTACGGAGACGGGATTCTAATCTGGGACTGGGATCAGAACCCCGTCCGAGACCACCGTACAAGACAACAATATCCGTTGAATATAAATATATGGTCCTCTGTCTTTTACAAAGATGTGATGAGATCAGATTTAGATCCCGAACGTTTTACTTCTTGTATGAATGAATAAATTATATAACTGATCTAAATCGCCTCATCGCAAGTGAAACTTGGGGGCAATATAAGTTCGCTATTGTATCGAGTTTATTTTTCTTATACGATGACGTATTGCAAAACACATTTCAGAAAACGTTAACATTAGATTCAACACCAAACTTTAATATCTTTTTAAAAGCTGGCATATATATTCTCCCTTCCTCTGTAGTTATTTCAAAGTTTAAAACCAAATGATTCCGAAATTTACCATTCCTCCCACTTCTTAAAAATACACGAAAACCCGTGTGCTCTAATCACTGCAAGATTTTTCCTTCTGTCTATATATATTTTAAAAAATGAGCGGAAGGTAGGATATAAAAAGTATTATGAGAATGGAGGATGAGCAATTCTCAATCTAAACCTCGCAGCAATCCATTTGGAAATGCAGTCTCCCAAGTACCCACAGTTTTCGAAGGCTTCAATATTTAATGACGTAATATGATGTAGCTTGAAAATATACCGGGGAAAATGTTTTAATATTTAAATTCTCCATTCTGCCCGCCTGCATTTTTCCATGCTTAGGTACACACGCACACACACACACACACACACACACACACACACACACACACACATATATATATATATATATATATATATATATATATATATATATATATATATATATATATATATATATATATGATATGATGTGACTGTTGCATAACATTTAACACGATTTCCAGGAGGAAGTTATTTTGATTTTCGTATAGAACTCTTTTATCTTTTGCTAAAATCAAAAGGAGGGGAATTAAATTTTGTGTTGCATTGATTATCTACGAAGGACATAGGAATAAGAAAAATAAACTAGTTTAGGCGTGGGAGAAAAACCTCATTCAGCTGTTGTTTCCAACCTAATATCGAATCCTGTTACAACAGAAAGTGCTGCTTTTATACTCACAACTCACACGCCCCCCCCCTTACACGCATATATAACTTATATAAAGTGAATCACGAGTGAAAAATAGTAAGAATGTGAAGATGTGCTTTGAGTGAAGTTAATGTATAACCAATGGATAAGAAATTTTCGACTAAACTTTGTTAATTTCATTATAGCGACCATCGACAAAATAGTCTTTTTGGATAGTTACACATTTGCATAGACACTTAGTAGCTGTTTTACATCCACAATTTTCAAATGGATTTATATCACGATAATTACCATACACATGCATCTCTAAAGATAGGCAGCCGAACGATGGCCGATTGGTTAGAGTGCTGACCTTCGGTACCGGAGTTCGTGGGTTCGAATCCCACTGTGGCACGGATGTTCGTAGCCGTTCGGAATTGGCTTTAAGCTGTAGGTCCCGGTCTCATTAGCTCTCGTGTTGCAAAAAGTAGATCGTAGCACTCCAAACCAAACCAAACAAACCTAAAGATATGCATAAGTTATCTCACTCGCATTCAACAAAATTGACGTACAACGACATTGTCGATACAATATCTGAAGTACATTCTGTGGAACGCCGTAACCTGGAAAGGTTATGCATCAATAAGTTTTTATTAAATATTAAGTGAAATCGCTTAAAGGCTTTGCGTAAAATTTTACAACATTATTAAATTTCTCTACTATACAAAACGGGAATATAAATGGGATATTTATAGTCTTCTAATTAATACGAGCCAATGATTTAAAAATTAGAATGAAAGAAAAGTATTCTCTAAGATATTTTTCTCTTCTTGCATAAACTGATTAGAAAATTATACACACACCGAAAAGCCATTACATTTTAATCACCCTATTAATAACATCCTATTAATACCTTTATCCCCCTAAACCGCCAGCACCTGGCGTGTCATCGACTTCACGAGGTGCTGATAGACTGGTACCGAGCGCTCACCATCTGGTCCTTCAATTCTAGCCCACTGTAAGGGGGTAGCGTGGGAGTACGATTTAGTTCTCCAGGTGGGCCACAAATGCTCTTTTGGATTAAGCTCAGGTGAATTTGGAGGCCAACACATGACTTGAAAGTGAGTGGAATGTTCCTCGAACCAGTTCCTGACATTTCAACCCTTATGATATGGTGTATTATCCTGTTGGTAAACACTATCCACCTCCAGAAATACTGATGTCATGAATGGGATAAATAGGCTTTAAGCAGTTGGTCCTGGTCTCATTAGCCTTCGTGTGCAAAACAGTAGACAGTAGAGTTCCAAACCAAACCAAACCATGAATGGGTGAACCTGGTCTGCAACGATGTTCACGTTGCAACAGCAAGCGATGCCGTTTTGTCAGTGAATGGAGATGCTTCGGTCTCCGCCTTCGTAGGCCTATATGCAACAATGTACGGTGAACAGTGTGTTGAAAAACAGCGTCTGAGTTGCCACTGCTGTAGTTCTTCGGCCACCGAAAGCAATGAGTAACAATCTCCGCTCTCTTTTGGAATCAATGCGCCGTGGACGACACACCACTGTCCGGTGACTTGTTCTTTCATCATCGACTTCACCACTTTCCGGATGTGCTTACAAGAACTGCATGTGAACAGCCCACTAAACGTGCCGGCCGTTTGTGATATTCATGTTCCAGTCGCCGAGCCTTAACGATTTGACCTTTTTCATAATCTAATAAATCAGCTGCTTTTTCCATTATATCGTTAATCGGAGTGTGTTTGGAAGACAATGCATAGCCGCTTTATATACCCCAACCTCAGCCTTGTACGTGAACTAGTTTTGTTCCTGAGTGAGCCCCTTGTTATAATTGAAAGGTGATCATAATGTAACGTTTCTTTGTACATATATATATATATATATATATATATATACAGAATATATATATATATATATATATATATATATATATATATATATATATATATATATATATATATATATATATATATATATATATATATATATATATATATATATATATATATATATATATATATATATATATATAATTTAATGTGTTTATAAAAGAAAGATACATTGGCACAATAAATAAATAAAAAATATATTTATTAAAATATATTAATGCAAAGGTTTCGTTATTAAGTGTAGTTCGAGAATGTAAAATCCAACTGAAGAAATCTTTTTTTACTGATTTCCAGAATTAAAATTTAATCTTAATAATCACTGTATTTCTATGCACCATATAAAATCGGGAATAAAATAATTAAGTTGGCCCATGACGGATAGATCGAACCCATGACGTTATAATAAACTGAGCTCTCAGTCCATGGAATTGGAGGTAATTCTGTAGAGATCTTCCCTTGCCTGCTATAGACAAGGAGTCATTGGGTCTTCAAGAGATTCGTAACCTTTGAATTCTCCAGAAGAATCTACGATACAAAACAGAATGCATGAGTAGTAAAATCAATGATAAGTTAAATTACTAAACCTCCATTTTATAAATTCAAGCAATATTATGGAAAGTCTTAGTGACGATAAAGAATTTGTCAACGCGTTCTTTTGTCCAGTTTACCAAATATAAGGAACTTACTATTTGGATAAGACAAATTGTAGACAGAAACAAAACAAATATCTTCAATTTAGCGTTAATTAATTTAAATAAATCAAAACTATTTCAAAATTTGAAAAAAATCCTTCTAGGGTGTAACGTTTATATGCAATCATGTTTACATACATCCACATTAAAATTTTATGTATAATATATGTAACCAGTCAATATAATATTCACCGTTTACATGTGGAGTGAGCCCCTATTCTTTGATTTGCCCAATCTTGAAGCACAAAATCCTAATTAAGATCAGAAATCCTTATCAAGATGCACAGAAAAGACCAACATTGTGGAACTTAAACTTTATTAAGGATCGAAAAGCATCGGTATCGCCGATCATCATTACGATGGAACAACTCTGAATATGTTTGGTTTGGTTTGGAGGGGTTGGAACAGAAGGTTAGCATTTAATCCAGTTCTAGTTTTGAGAATCGGATTAAAAAAATATAAATCGAACACATCTTAATCTGACATTTTACGACTGGAAAATTAGGCATCCTCTATATAATAGCCTAAGTTATCTGTCTGTCTGTCCACGAACTTATGAAGCGGTTAGACCTGGAATGGAGAGTGGCATCCATATTGGATTCTTAATGAGTTAGGGTTAGCAAAAATAAAAGCGAATTCGAAAACATGCGAAATCCACACCTTCCCCCTTATCAGTCGTTTAATGTCATTATTTCAAGCCCTATTTTCCCCGGTTAGGAGCAGGCGATTAAATTCATCAATTTATCACATTATAAGTAGATGAAAATAACATTTTGTTCTAACAATATGAGGTCAATCCTTTAACCATCTCAATTAATCATTTCTTATTTTAAATTAATTAAATATCGTCTGCATTATTTTCTTACGTTTTATCACTGAACTTAGATATTAAGTAAATCATTTTCTTTTATATTTGGTTTAAATAATAGATTAGGTACATATGTGATAATTTTAAATTGAATCATCGATTATTTTTTGTAGCAATGAATATTTTATCACCGGTATTAACAACAAATTCTTTTCATAAAAGTCTAGGAGTCTATTTCACGGACTAATAAGTATCTAACATTTAAGTTATATATCTTTGAAAATTAAGAATTTTATTTATTTGTGTGTTTGTTTTTTTACATAACCACACTGTTTGCGATAGATTAGCTCAATTTTGGATATCATCCATTTGTACCGCCAAATAATCACTGTCAATATTAAAAACTCTGCTGTCCATCCTATCACTTAATATGACAAGATAAATTAAAGTTGGCAACTAACATGTCGTCAGTAAAGATGAACAAATTATTGAGCGTGTACTAGATAATTCTCAGCCAAACAACAAACTATTTTTTACTTGCCTTATAGAGTACGCTACAAATCTGGAAATTTAAAACTTTTACTGATAACGTCATATGATGGACTATATGCTAGTTAAAATATAGTTTGGTTTTGGAGAGCTACGGTCAACTTTTTGCAACACGAGGGATAATGAGACCGGTAACTACTGCTTAAAGCCGATTCCGAACGGCTACGAACATCCATGCCATAGCTTGATTCGAAACCACGAACTTCGGTTCCGAAGACCAGCATCCTAACCATTCTGCCATCATTCGGCTAGTTAAAATATAAGACGGAGACATTTTCACATATTTATTTTTAGGAAAATAATTTTGATATCCCTCTCTCCCCCCTCTCTCTCTGTATATATATGCAATTATTTTATGCACACACATACACACAAAACATATATTTAATTATGTATTAACTCAAGTAACCGATTTCAGTTACAGTTATATTTAAAAAAATTTTTTTTGGTGATTCCACACCTAAATTACACCTATTTCTGTTATTTACCCAGACTGAAAATTAAGCATGAAACTGCTAGTATATTATTAAATTGACTTTAGTTTCTATAATTTTACAGCTAATTTACTAAAATGTGGTGGGACATTATTATGAGAAGATCCCGTCTGACACTATGTAAATTCTGGGCACGGTGTGGGATAGCATTAAAAACCTTTACTATCCTTGTATTTTGTATTCTAAAAACCGATTAATAAAGTTATATTAAATATCCCTAAATTATATTGATAAATATCAAGTCCTATATAACCATTTATTACGATGGAAAGCAAGAGGCGTTACTTTATCCCACGAAAGATTTTGTTTTATTCCTCTTCTGCAATAGAATATTTGTTTACGAAAGCCGATAGAAGAGAGAGAAAAAATAGTTTGTTATCGAAAAATGAATTGTAAAAGGATCAGTAAACTTTTTCCGGAAAAATAAGTGAGAATACTTTTTCTTAAAATGCTAGGATCTTTTTATTTTCTTTCGAATTTGGAAGGACTTTTTAACAAAAAATGTAGAATTAGAAAAATTTGTTTTAAGACTTTTAAAAAGAAAAATTTCTGTTTGGTCTTTTAAGTAGAGTCAAATTTGACAGAAATGCCCGATTTTTTTCTAGCTTCCTTTTCTAGACCTTTCAAAAATCAAACTAGGATTAGTATTGGGGAATTATGTTAGATTTTTACAATCAGGGAATTTTTAGTTTTACTTGAATAGCAAAGATCAATATTTTCGCTACATAAGGAGTAGTTGGATAGAGAAGATTTGCTTCACGTTTACTCCGTTTGTGTGATATCCATGCCTGAAGCGAGATCCAAACTTCCCTACTCCGGTACCGAAATATAGAACCCTACTGTTAGGGGTAGCCGCTCGGTTATACTTTACAGCTTCCAGTCACTCCCAACTTTTTAATAAAGACGTTTTTTCAATGTTACGGCATACCGAATGTACTTAACTTGTCGCTCAACAATTACTTTGATTTATTTTGTGTTCTTTTTACGATTGGCTTAGTGAGGGGTGATGAAGACACAAACTGAAATTACAATTTGAGTTAAACTTAAATGCGCTGATATGTAATCCAGCAGTTGCTAGGAAGTTGGTAGGGGAAATTTAGACCTTTTTTGGTTCTGTTTATATACGATGTCCCTATGTTTAACACATGTAATGTTTGTTCTATATAAGGTTAAATGTTCGAGTTTAGACTAAAATACTTTTTAAAACCTTGATAATCACTAATTTTACTATTGTCCTAGGTTCACTGCGGACACACCTCTGCTAATCATTATGTCGATCCTATTTATCAGGGAGGGGAGGGGCAAACTTCGAGAGAGAAGTGCCAAATTGTTAATTAAACTAGATAAAGGACGTATCGAAGAAAATCCATTTAGACGTATTAATTTCTTTTGACACAATGCACCGAGGCAAAAACATGAAGATCAAGAAACGGCAATGCAGAGTTGCCGCTGTCTGCCGACTCCTTTTTCTATATAAACATCTTTCACTTTTAATTATATTTCAAAGTTTCAAATTTTAAAGCTGTCAATTCTAGAGCCATGTATATTTAAGTAACGGGTTCGAATCCCGCTGATGGCAGGGATGTTCGTTAGCCGTTCGGAATCGGCTTTAAACAGTAGGTTCCAGTCCCATTAACCCTCGTGTAGCAAAACAGTAGACCATAGTGCTCTATTTAAGTAAAAAAGACCTTTAATATAATTTGTACAAAAATTTAAATTTCGTTTTTTCCTTTAAAAAGTTAAACGTTTTATAATGAAATTTTATCGAGTTATTTTAGTTTAATTTCCAAAAACTTAATTTTAGTCTTATAGCCTTCTTTTAAAATTTAAAAATCATATTTCTCAGCCTAACAGTTTTCACATTGTATGAGTGACTTCAAGGTATTTCAGGTATATTACTTTTTTTCCTCGGTCTCTCTCGAATTTGTTTGGACATCTTCTATTACTGTAGTAACATAATTGAACAGAGTGACGGAAAATAAATCAGGAGTCTAGTATTAAAGGAACTTTTCCTTTTATTCATCAATTTCTATTTCAGATGGATGGATGTAGAATAGAGGAACAAAAAAAT
Source organism: Pardosa pseudoannulata (assembly GCA_032207245.1). NCBI lineage: Eukaryota > Metazoa > Arthropoda > Arachnida > Araneae > Lycosidae > Pardosa > Pardosa pseudoannulata. The sequence continues at coordinate 184,674,714 of CM063505.1, read as the reverse complement.
GGCTCAGCCGTCTCGATCCATGTTCCTAACAGACACCCCTTAAAACCTCGATCTCTTTTGTTCGCTCTTATATCAACACTGCCCCATACTTTTCTTTATTTCCACCAGCACCAATTATATGAGCGTAAATTAGCCTAGTAAAACTACTCCAAGTTACGTCACTGACCGCGTAGATCAATTAGCTGCGAGCCTAACAGCAAAAAGGCGATAATGGAAGAACAACGGAGAATTCCAGTAACCAACGATATCTCCCTGTGGCACTGTAAAAGCAAACTTAATTCGTGCCTGGTGAATAAAAGTACATCTTGAATAACCTCGTTTAAAGATGAAATGAAATATGACATAGAATTCGTAAATTCTGTGTGTGTAAAAAACTACAACTGAGATTTCCGTAAAACTGGGACTGTTTTTTTTAAATGCTATGAATTTGTCGATTTACTTGGAAAAACGGCGGTGTAAATTGTTAAAATATTGAAAAATTATTTTAAACATACTGGGAGAATCAACCAATAAATTTTTTTCTATATAAAGGATAAACATATACCTGCTGATTCACAACCAGTCCCACAAACTTGCAAGACGTGTAAGGGGGAATAAAGACGATTTGGAATTGCCTAGTATTGCAGGGTCTGAAATAACTTTTACACGAGCTACAGTTCAAAGATAATGAACAGAAAAAGGAACACGTGAGTGCAAGATATATTTTAATTACTAGTATTACTTCACCAAAAATTTATATGCTTCTGAAGAATTCGAAATTCCAACCAGAAGTAATCACACAGGCTTTACAGTGACACTTCCTTACTTTTTAGAATATTTCTAGCATGTCTCATATTTCCTCGGCAGCTATAGAGGCGCAAGCGAGGAATTCTTCAATTGAATCAGTGGGCTCTCGTAGACCAAAGTCTTTATGGACCCCATCTGAAGAAGTATAGGCACGATGGTTTGGTTTGGAGTTCTACGGTCGACAGTTTTTCTCAAAAGGGCTAATGAGACTGGGACCTACTGTTTAAAGCCGATTCCAAACGGATACGATCATCCATGCCAGAATCAGGATTTGCACTTTACCATTCGGCCATCATTCAGTATTGGGTCCATTGATATAACAGATGAATGAATCACATCAATACGATCTATACAATATTGTCCAACTGTAATATTTAGGTGTTGGCACACGTTACTGCTATAATATGAGGTTGAACCAAAACATGCAAGGAGTAAGGAACATGTATTTCTGCAGAAAGTTACGGCAATAAACTTCATACTTTGGTTGGTCCTGAAAGTGAGTCGTGTGCAGTCCAATAATTTCAGGGAGGATTTGCCGTAGTAAGGTCATACTTGACCTCACTACGGCAAGTATGTGTACGTATGTGTAAGTGTGTATGTCCAGATACCGACAGATTGTTCTGGGTTATTAGCAATGTGTGCCGTCGGTATTAAACTTTATAGGTTTTGTTTATTTTTTTCTATTTTACAATATAATAAAACAGTTCGAAAATGAAATCGACATTCACACTCTTGTCCTACGATATTTACTGCACTATGAAAGCATTTTGGTCACTTCAGTGATATGCGATTCCGAATTGTTTTTGTCTTGATACACGTCCTGCAAGTGAAGTACGGTAAATTAGTCTGCTTAGGCGGAGATCACGTAACCGGACGATTGCGGGCTTAGGGTCCAAATATCCATCGTATTTATTAATGGCAGCACGTAAAATAGGTTCCTTATCGCAATAGGTTCCAGGTTTTCAAACGATACCTTTGGAGGTGGCAGACCAATCAAGAAGGGGGTCTTCTAGTTGGCTCCTGCTTCTAAATTAAGAGGACCAACTGTGTTTATGTTGCCTATATGGAGTAATGTTGACCTCCTATATGATTCTACTATAATAAAATGACACACAACTCCGCTGTGGTGTATGGGCGAATGGTTAATAGGCAAGTGTCCCAGCGTTAAAAGAAAAAAAGGCAGTTTTTTGCAAGTTTGCTAAACTGGTAGTGTAGTATTAACAAAAAAGTAAAAAAATATATATTCAAACTGGTAGAATTACCCTGAAGTAAAAATAAAAGTAAAAAAAAAGAACAGAATCAGACAATATGCAGTGCAATAGGAATATTTTTAATAAATTTTATTGCACAACTCTTATTTTTACGAAAATGTATTGTACCTTAATCCAAAATTCTTTTCCTGAAAAATTTTAGTGTTTAAACGAGCAAAATTAAGAATTAGCTCCCGGTCGATTAACTGACCATACACGACAACGTACAAATTTAAGTCATTTAATTTCGTTCTAATGTAGATTTCGATTTAATTATGGAATCATATTCGGGTGAATTCCTTCGTAATTACGCATTTATAATTGGAACTATTTTTAAATTTTTAAAATTAATATTAAATTGTCGATGTAACTTTTTCTGTCTAGTAGATGTCATTAGACTGAAAATCAAACAGAAAAAAATAGTAGGAATAAGAAATAACTACGAGATAATTTGCTAACCCTTTTTTTCTGCAGATTTCGAATAACATGTATAAAAAATAAATTTAAGGCATTACTAAGAAAGTTTAAAGCTTTCAAATACTAGAAAATTGTTTTTTAAACAGCATGTTTATTACCTTTTTTTAACGAAGAATTAAAAAAGGAGAGATCAAACATAAAACAATCCGGGGGCAATATTTTAATTAATCTAGAAGCACCGAATATTTATTTTTTAGAGGAATCACGTTTTTATTATTTTTTTAAAGGAATATATTAGTATTTGACTGTAAAACTAATGCAGTTCGGGTGGTGAAATAAGCTAGTCTACATGAGTGGTTTATTTCCGTAACGAATGATTTTAACGAAAATGGATCACTCATTTACACTCAGAAATGCAAATAGGCGTAAATTGAAAAAAATTCCGGTTAAATGTTTTTTAATTTAATCTTTTTAGAGATATAAGTCAGTTTAAAGAAGCTTTATAAAAAAAATTAATCTTACATAAACAAAATTTTCGTCCACGTTTACTTGATCCCATTACGCGAAAATATTCTTTGCATTCACTAATAAGTATTGCCTATCTTAACGTTGGAGCAAATTTCCTTAATTTAAAAGAAAAACTACTCTCAATACTTTGTAGAAATAATTACCAGAAGGGAAATAATTTCGGCCTGATAGGATGATGCATTCAAATGAGCCCTTCTCAACTTAAAGCGACATGAAAACAGAAATAAATGAATAAATGAGCAAAAAGCTAAAAAAAAAACAATTTTTAGAAAACATCCAATGATCTCTAATTACGATGTCTTTCTGTGAAAAAAGGGAAGTAATTTTCAGTTTAAATATATTCGAAAATTGTATGTCACGGTCTGAGTTTTCGATTCGGAGTCCCGCCTGTCGAATAAAAAGCTGTAGAATTCCCGTTTATTTGGAACTCGGTGTTCGAACAATGTACAGTAGATTAGGTAGATGTTTTGCTCTTCGTCCTTAATCATGAATTTGGCGTGTGACGTCATGCGGAATAACTGCTTCTGCGAAGCATATGCAGATGAGCTTAAATTAGTTTATATATATAAGTGCACGTTCAGTGTCACATAAGTACCACGTGCTATATTGTTTTCAACACATGAAATGCTCCTTAAGTGTTGAAATCTTTTGACGTCACTAACCAGTTACTATTTTTAAACTTTTGTAAACAACATACGTTGAAAAAATACCAGCGTAAACGTCTGAGAACACTAACCATTTCCCTCATATATGTCTGCAAAAGCATCAAGATGTTTGCAATAAATATACATTTATATAAAACACCCACCTATGATTACATATATATGCATATACACTGTCTACCAATAAGTATTTGGGCCTCTATGCAAATGACGATATCTGTGGTTCTGAGGTATGTCACGGCCTCCGCCGGTACACATTGTGTAGGAAACTACATCGGCATTAGTCGAATGCAAGATTCCGCACAGTTCGGAGCTCTCTGATTTCGAGAAAGGTATAATTATCGGGTATCACAAATGTGGCCAATCCTAAAGGGACATATCTAGCGATCTCAAGTATCCAAAATCGACAGTGGCTTATGTGATTAAGAAGTGGAAGGTGAGCGGTGATTGTCGGAATATGTCCCGAATCGAGAGACCAACGAAACTGGGAGATAGAAACCGACAAGGGCTGTCCAGAGAAATTCGGAAGAACCGCACCCAACCGATGGCCCTCATCCACGAGGAGTTTCAACAGGTATCCGAGAGTATTGTTTCAGTGAATACCATCCGAAAGGAAGCACGTTTGCTTGGGTTTCATGTCGTGCTGCTGTCCATAAGCCTTTGATCACAAAGTCCAACCACGTTATTCGGTTAATGTGGTACAAAGCACATCGAAATTGGACCGTGTATCAGTGGAAACGGGTTCTTTGGAGCGACGAATCAAGGTTCCCCCTTTACCGTTAGGATGGCAGGATCTGGGTCTGGCGTTTGCCTGGAGAACGTCTCCTGTCAGAATGCATTGTGCCAACAGTCAAGTTCGGCGGAGGTGGAAATATGGTCTGGGGGTGTTTCTCCTGGTATGGACTGGAACCCTTGGTTCCGGTTCATGGTAAGCTCAACGCCGATGATTACTACACTATTTTGGATGACAATGTGCTTCCTACGTTGTGGCAGTTTTACGGATTGGACCCTTGTTACTTTCAAGATGACAATGCCAGTTGTCATGTTTCCAGGTTAACCAAGGCTTGGTATGTGCCAATGGAGTTTATCGAATGGACTGGCCTGCCCAGAGCCCAGACCTG
>CM063505.1:184637450-184664950 GCA_032207245.1 Pardosa pseudoannulata | reverse complement strand
AAATATAGAAAAAAATGTAATTCACACCAGTTGCAAGAAAAAGCCCGGTTTTTAGACAAAAGCAGGAAAGATTCTCGTTTAATTTTCTTGACGATAGAAAGGAGTTGCTATAGTCTTCTATCTTGAAAATCATTATGTATAAAATATACCTCGTGTGTCTCATTATGCTTAACTACAGAAAAAAATTCATTGATTTTTTCACTTTTTTAAAAATTTTTGACTAGTAGGCATTTTAAAACCTGGGAAAAGCCGGGTACCTCATAAAGCTAATGTCAGTGGCGTGCGGTCTATATGTGCAGGATGTGCACTGCACACCCTGGCAAAATTATGAAAGACAATAATTTTCTGCACCTATGTCTACCTATCTTTATAGGGTATATAATACATATTATTTATAATATATTCTAATATTATGTAGATTTGCTTACTTGTATTCTCGTAGTGCGTGCGGTACTAGGTGCTGCACCATGTAGCGCCTTCAAAAGCAAACGAACATAAGAAATTTTTATATGTACGCAATGCGCACTAATAGAAAATCACGCTTTATATGTATGGGCTACTGGAGAAGAACAGAATACTATGGCACTGAGGCAAGTGCGGCTATTTTTTCTGCACTTGGCATTTAGAATGATCCGAATTTACGGTTTATTAAGCGTTGTAATAGAGCGAGAACTTAACATTTCTTACGGATTTGCGTGAGGACTTTTGGTTTTTTAATTGATTAACTGGTCATACGATTTTCCAGACAGTAAATGTTTAAATCTATATATTGTAAAATTTTGTTTTCATGGAAATATAAAAGAAGTATTTCATCAATAAAAAGGGAAATGTTTTAGTGTGGTAAAGTAATTTCCGTGATGTATTATATTTATATAAATAATTCACTGAAAAACAATTTTGTTTTGTTAGACAAAAAAGAAACAAATTTTAACAGAACAGTCCAAATTTTACCATTCATTGCGTTTTACAGACAGCATATAAGTTATATCTGTAACACCATATCCCTGATTTTGTTTTTAAAAACTGTGAAGATGTTTTTCGCAGAATATATGATTTCCAAATGTTAAAAACAATTAATAAATATAATTTAATCCACTGACCGAACGAGAAACAGTTCCTTCTATTGCACCAACGTGCAGCGAAATCTTCTGCACGTGGAATAGACGTTCGGTTTGTCGGTACCCATGAGCATCTGAATGAGGCACCGCAGCGGCGGGTGCCGCGTGGTGTTACGTTTGCTGAAAATATAAGTTTTTCGTTATTTTATTAGTAATACGGATAGACGTATGGATTTTGTGTACAAATGAATAATAAACATTAAATAAGTGTTTAATGTACATTTTTATGGCTTTATTATTATTGTTGTTGTTGCTCTCTGCACATCCTGCATGAAAACCTACCGCATGCCACTGGGTAATGTATATTAACCTCTTGCCTGGGGAATATATTTGAGAAAAGCGTGCCAAAGATGGAAATTTTTATATTTACTGTTGTTTGTTATTATCATCAAAATGCTAGAAATAGATTATTTTTGAAAAACAAGCGAAATAACTACTATTTTCAATATTTTTACATTAATGGGAAATATTAATGGATTACAGTAAGTTTTGCTCAAATGGCGGCAAAATAAATCCAATGACATAATTTTCTGGATAAATATGATAAACTAATACAACAATATTCTTATCTATATAAACTGCCATGAAATCCATGTCCCTCAGATTCTTTTGAATTTAAAAAATTCTTCACAGTATCCGAGAGATACCAACAAATGGGAAGAAACTGCCTTGCGGGAAAGAATATCTACCTATTGGGAAAAAGGCAAATTAAATACTTAGTATTGGATGTACGAATTTCGGGCTTCATGGAGTTAAGATATCGTTTTTTCTCATGTCCGAACTGAAGTCGAGCATTCCAAAATTGTTAAATTTCGTTGCCCGAACTGAGTTCGGGCGTTACAGGCAAAGGGTTAAAAGAATGAAAGTAGCGTGCTTGGCAATTGGAACATGTTTAATGAATTTTGTAGGATGGTTTCATTTTAAAAAAATGTTTCTCTCTAAATCTAAAGTTTTTTTTTCATATTCATTTTAATGTCTTATATATTTTATATGATTTTATCATTTATGTTTTTTTAAGAGTACCGATAAAAGTTGAATAATCCAGACTGTAAGTACCTCGTTCCGTTATTTTAGAAAATCGGCACCATTTCTTTGAACGACACCGCAATTCATCATTTTTCCCCGAATGACTTCATTATATTTCTGTTTTAACTCTGCCGAGGCTCAAAATAACACCCTGATGTTATTATTGAGGTTACCGCGAAATGTGTCTTTGAGTATCGTCGTCCAGCATGTGTCTTATAATCCGTTTTAAATGAACCGTGGAATCCATTTTAATACCGTCAATTGGTATTAGCTGGGATGAAACCATTCTATCGGTTTGCTTCATGGATTTCGTGATTCATGAACGACTCTAAATTCATTTCTAATCTTTTACAGTTCAGCTTTGAAGATTTCATAATTGTACCTTTTCTAGCAGTTTTTTTAAAGATTGAGAATGTACTGTTTTGGCTCTCATATTATTCCAGAATACGGCAGTCCTAAACATATAACCATATTCTCAGTTCTCATAGATCCAGAGAAATATTATACTTTGACTTCTTAATTAATTTAAATCAAAATTAATTAAGAAGTCAAAGTATAATTAAAATCCAAATATAACGTTTTAAAAATTATTAAAAAACGAACTAGAATAGTACAATAATTCCAAAAAATGCCAAAATAACTTATCATTTTTAATTAATCTTGTAGCACTTTTTAATATGCAACATTAATGTACTGAAATTGTGTACTGTGTAATTAAATTTTTTCTTGCTGAATTCACGAACTTGTACTTTATACTGATAGTAAAAAAAATAATTTACAATTCAAATATTTTAAAGTCTTGTAAATTATTTCTGAATTGTTGTTTTCCGGTCAAAGTTATGTCTGTATTGCATGTTAGTTAGAATCTAGCGTGCAATTTAGACTGGAGATATAGGGCTAGTGAAGTTCAGATGACTTAGTGTCTGTATTCGGGACTCAGTATTCTATGACATCTTCGTATATTTGCTCACATTCATTTGACGTATAATTAAATTCTTCACCCTTCTTCTTTTTAATTTGTTTAACTCAAAAAGGTACCAGTTACTAAGTCACTGAGTATATCCTGCCGCTCAGCCAACGGAGGTGAAAGAAAATGATTACAGGACCCAAGATACAGAACAAATAATATGGCTCCATCATTGTCCTGAAAGAGAAAAAGGTTACTGCTACTGACAGATGAACAGCGCCAAGAAGATGCACAACATGGATTCCTTTTTCCGAGAGCCAGCTTCAGAAAGTAGTCAAAGTAAGCGACTGCGTAAGGAGGAAAATGTAAGTATGGCAAATATCCTGTAAAAGGATTTTAAAAAATAATAAAGACATCCCACAAAAAATATTTATATTATTTAAATGAAAGGAATAAATAAAAGTTAAATATATTTTTTAATTGAAAAATTCTTCATCTTGCAGCAATTTTGAAACTTGCTTACGGCAAAACGCTAGGGATGGATCTGCCATACCAGTTTTAGACAATTGCAGTTAAAGAGCTTAACAATGAATACTGAGTGTAGCTATTGGTAAATAAACAGACAACCATATGTGTATTGGTACGTACTATATATACATATGGCGGCTTTTGGCGTCAACAGCAAGAATACTAAAGCCAGATCTGCCCTTCTAATTTCAAACAATAACAGTTAAAAAGCTTAACAGAAAAGATGTCTAATGTAGTTACCGGTCTTTACTTATAGGAGAAAGTTTTAGTTTTTCGAGATCCAAGAGGTCAAATGTTGCGTTTTAGCACAAAGGATTAGTAATTTTGTTAAAATTTCGTGTACTCATACAAGCTTACCAACCAGGGTTATAACTCTTGAAGTGGAGATGTTTCGTTAGGAATCAAGGGAACATGTAATGCTCAGAGTTACTCAACTTACCACCTATACAGAAGAACTCAGAATTTGAAGGAAGCTAAAACGCTTTAGGTAATCAAGGAAATAAGCTGACGTGCGGTGAGTCTAGTGGGCAGGCTGGAGAGATTACTAGCACATATATAAATAATGGTCTTCCTGTAATTTCTTGGAACCCAAATGTCTATTCTGATGTTGCATTTGTTTTGAATTCTGTCCTGACACATAGGCTGCGATAACAGGAAAAAATTTCCCGTCTGTATTTAGCGAACGAGTCTGAAAACTCATTATCTTCTGTATCAACATGGGATTTCAACCAGAAGGTGATCAATCAAGATTTTTTTTAATGAGAAGTATCTGAAAGGAATGAGTATGTGATAGGAGCAATACCTCTGAGTCCTTATATTTTTAATATTTTTTAAAGAAATTTTAGGGTTTTTTTAAAGTACAGATGTGCATTCTCACTTACACCAAAAAATTTTTCAATAATTTGGTTGCGATTGGTTCAGTACATTTTTCGGTTATTTTTGGCAATCATAAGATATCCTTCCTATCTCTCTCTGTGTATATTTTATCTATCTATCTATCTATATATATATCTATATATCTATCTATATATATATATCTATATATCTATATATCTATCTATATCTATCTATCTATCTATCTATATCTATCTATATCTATCTATCTATATCTCATCACGAAAGGAAGCGAGTCCGTTTTGAATTTCATGCAGTCATGGCAAATCGTAGTCGAATGAAATAATACAAAAAGACATTTGGGATAAAAAAGAATTGAGTTTATTTAGGCAACTTTTCTCACGGACGTCTGTCAGTAATATTTGTAAATCTCGGTTAAATAGTTATCTGGTCTAAGCAATGAGAAATTAATTACCAGTCACGTGAGTGATAGCGATGAAGTTTAAACGTCAGGAGCTATTTTAAAGAACTTATGCAACTAGAAGCTTGGCGGTCGCCAATTTAACAAGGAAAACAAAGATTGCTAGAAAAGGATAGAATTGCTAGAAATTTATTTTAAGACAGACATAATTACGTTGGTTAATTTTTAGGATAAAATATCATTGCACACACACACACACACACACATATATATATATATATATGTATATGTATATATATATATATATATATATATATATATATATATATATATATATATATATATATATATATATATATATATATATATATATATATATATATATATATGTTCAATAAATTAACTTTTTTTCACTTTAGTATCTCTTAAAAAAATTCTCCTCTCTCCGATTCTATTTACTTGAAATCTATTTTTCCAATTACAAGATGTTTTAATTACAGGAGTGTCTCTGACTTGAAATTCTTCCAATCCATTTCCCAAACCTTACTCTGCAATAAATGTAAATTTTCTGATCACTCACCGCACTTTCGAGATTTCCCTGTCAAATGGTCCTTGTCAAAGTTCTTTTTATTGTTAAATTTTGTCGACTAAGTTACTTTATCAGAGAAAGTTTTCGTCTCCATCTCGTTCTGGGGTCCAACATTGTTCCAGCTCGTGTTTTCATTATCATTTTCTCTTCTTCTGATGACTGGTATAGATGACATTTTTAGCAACTAAGTTTTAAGTTTCGCTATGAACTTGGCCTGTTCTTCCTAACGGAATGTCACGAATGCAACGACTTTAATTAGTCTAGCTAATTAGGCTTCTCCTTCCCAGCAACCATAGGCAAATAAAAGTAACTGGGGCAACAATAACTTATTAACACCGGCGGCCGAACACTGGCCGATTGGTTAGGGCGCTGATCGTCGGTACCAGAGTTCGTGGGTTCGAATCCCACTATGACATGGTTGTTCGTAGCCTTCGGAATCGGCTTTAAGCTGTAGGTCCCGGTCTCATTAGCCTTCGTGTGCAAAACAGTAGACCGTAACGCTCCAAACCAAACCTAACACCGGCGTTCAAAAATCCGATAATTTATATATATATATATATATATATATATATATATATATATATATATATATATATATATATATATATATATATATATATATATATATATATATATATATATACATATATAAATATAATAAAAAAAATATATATATATATATATATATATATATATATATATATATATATATATATATATATATATATATATATATATATATATGTAATATATATATATATATATATATATATATATATATATATATATATATATGTAACAAGGCGAATATTAATCTGCCAGTCACATCTATATTAGGCCTCTGTTGTATTTACAAGCCCGGGAAGATTTGTATTTACAAGCCAAGAAGATGCCTAATTAGTCTAACAGTCGTGGTACCATAAAAGAGAACGACACAAGACCGTGTCGAACTTGAATTTTATTCCGGAGCTGCTAAATAGACATATTTAATCGTGAAAGACAGACAAGGGAATGATCATCGAAACACGTGCTGGAATAGGGTTGGACGCCGCAGTGAGACAACGGAATAAAATCTTTCCCAGAAAAATGGAAACTTAGCGAGTTTAACAAGATCTAAGTTACTAAAAGTAATTTCCTCCTTTAGATGTGTAAGGTATTCACGGACCCGGAGTACCTGAGTGATTTGGGTCTCCTGTTCTTCCTGGTAGTCACGCGTTTATCCCTGTAGTGTTTACTCCTTACCGGGTTGGACCACAGTAATGTCGGATCGTACCGGGCCTCTCGTAGGCCAACAGCACTTTGTAGCAGTTATGGGTCGCTGTTGTGATGACTGGTCTTCAGTGGTTGCTGCTGTGGGTCTTCGGAATTGTCAGCGTAAAACACACTTAGTAACTTAGATCAGGGGAAAAAAAGGGGCGGTCATTTCCCAGCAACACTTTAAAATTCGGAGAGTGGACAGAAAATTTGCATTTATTGCAGAGAAAGTTTTAGGAAATGATTTGGAAGAATTTCAAGTAGAGGAGACTCATTTAATTAAGATATCTTGTGACCGGGAAAATAGATTTGAAGGAATAAGAATGAGAAAAGGAGATTTTTTAAGATATATTAAGTGTAATAATTTTGATATATTTTACACACACACACACACACACACACACACACACACACACACACACATATATATATATATATATATATATATATATATATATAAATGTGTGTGTGTGAGATACATAAAAACTATTAAATTTAAAATGTGTCTAAAATTTTTCTTTTCCCATTCTTTAATATCTCTTTAAATTTTCCTGCTGTCTATAGAAAAATGGTTCACTTTTCGAACGATCTAAGTTCCTTTCTGACTGTTAATACACAGACTAAGCTGCTCGTCTCATGGAAACTTCGCGTTTTTCTCTCACTATGGGGGGAATTTTGTAATAGAAAAACCGTTTTAGTGTATCCTTCAAATCTGATCTCTGTTTTTATAAAGACGTATATTTTATATAGTCATAAATAAAATTCCACTACGGACTTCGCTGTTATTTCCGAGCATTCATTGCCGAGCATGCCCGGGTAATTAAAAATAAAAAAAAAATTCCTGATGTGGCGGTGAGAATAATTGAGAACACACACACACATACACACACATACACACACACACACACACACACATATATATATATATATATATATATATATATATATATATATATATATATATATATATGTGTGTGTGTGTGTGTGTGTAAAAAAATGTGTGAGAAATAAACAAAATCCGATTTCATATTTATTGGACTCTTACATGAGACAAAGTTTTTAAAAAACGACATAAGCGTTTTCTTACCGCATCTTTATGGAGCGCGTCTTCCCATTTTAAGCCGATTTTACTCGGAAATGGGGATGAAAACTTTTTCGTTTTTGTTTTATCGCCACAAAGTGAAATACGGTATACACACACGCCGTTCTCCCTTTCTGTGCTTTGTTTTTACTGAAAACTGTTGCCATGGTTTTCGAATCAGCAGAGAAAAAAAATAAAGTAAATGTGTGAAAAATGCGGACGAAATGACTTGGAAAAAAGGAAATTCGAGGCTGAAAAATACCGGAAAGACTTAAAGGAGACAACAAGCGGAGTTTTGAATCCGAAACGGAAAGAAGAAAAATTTTGGAAGTTATTTCGAAACATAAACCTACTTTATGTGTCTTATGTCGAGACCGAAAAATTGCTGAGGATTAAGGACTGTCTCACCTTTCCGCGAAAGTCTTAGCGTAGTTTAACGATGCAGACGGACCGAAAAAGTGTTGCCGTTTTTAGAACGAAATCGAAAGACTGTCATTTTGACGTGAATGCATTCATGGTAGATCACGTGGGAAGGGAATGAAATTTTGTATAAGTTTCGCAACTATTACCACTAAAAGATAAAACAATGGCCCTCTGACGGTGGCAGTGCGGTACCGGAGTTCGTGAGTTCGAAACACACTGCTGAAATGAATGTTCATAGCCGTTCAGAATCGGCTTGAAGGAGAAATACCGGTCTCAATTGCCCGAGTGTAGCTAAAATATGTACTATAGCGTTGGCTAAATGAGTCGGATATTTCAGTGAAAGTACTAACTGCATAAATGTGTGACAGGAAAAGACAATCTAAAATCCTTGTACAACTAATCTGTTCGATTAAGGCAAGAAGTAAACCTGTCATTTCGGAATACGATTCTTACTTTCGAAAGGCCGATTCTTTAAATTCGTGGTCACGTTTACATATTCTGACAAGCAGAAAAATAAAAGGGTCATTTACCTTTGAATTTTCTATACCAAGCTATTCGTTCGTATTTTAGTCTTTCGATTCTATTCCTGGCGGGTACCTTGCACTAATAATGACGAAAATCGAATATTATAATCCTTCCTCTATGGAAGTTCAGTATAAGACGGGGAATAATAAGTATTTCTTCGACTGCATCTCTCATTAAAGCTGAGAAAAATAGAAGACTCTAAATCGAAACAAGAGTATCCCTCTCGAACATTTTACCGAAAGTGGATGCTACGACATTTATTACGAAAGGAATTCTGGGACTGTCACGTAAATTAAAATAAGACGGAACGTTTCGAACTTTTGATTGCGGAAGCCGAAAAGTGAAAGTTCTTAGAACTGAAGGGAAGAATGTGCGAAATGAGATTCTCTATGCAGCTGTTAGAGAAAGTTCTAAGCCTTTCTTTTATCTTGGTCTCTCATTTATGGAAAGATCTAGAGTTTTTTTTCATTTTATCACGTACATTTCTGTAATAGTCTTGAAAGGTGACTTCAAAATGGTGTTCAGTATCGACGTTAAAGAACTAACTCAGATAAAAAAAATTACTATTTTTGAAGAGTGTTTTGGAGCGTGTGGCTCTCTTAAAATGCATTGGAATGTAAAACTCTTAAAATGAATGATATATGAATAGTTGGAGCTCTGCAGTACGAGGGTTGAAATCCTGCTGCTGATATGTACGTTCGTAACCATTTGAAAGGGACATTAGGCAGTAGGTCTCGATTGCAGCTCTTGTGACCTTCAACATTCTTAAGTAATCAACTCATATGCATGGAGTCGGACATTGAGAGAAAAAACATAGGTCTTCTTACCTTAAGAGTATTTTTGAATACCCCTCTTCGCCTGGATGTTCGAATATATTAAATATTCGATAACAGTCAATCAATCAATACCTCAAGAGCTCTCTTGTAGTGAAAAGAGTGCCTTAACGCCCTAATCTCGAAAATGACTTTAGATGGAATGAGGTGTTCTACAGTCAGATAGTGGATTTATATTTCATTTTTAAATTAGTAAAGATTAGACTTTGTTTAGCAAAGAGTAAATATTCACTCATATTTGACAATAACATCGTACCGTGGCCAACCATTAATATGGACATTAAACGCATGCAAATCCAACTTTTAAAGATGTTCTTTACAAAACTGTTTGAGAAAATAAGAAAATATTTATTTTTTTAAGCTTTTGATTAACATTTGAAATTCTTAAACGAATTAAATTACTTTATTAAAGGAACATATAACATTAATTACTTTTGTCCATTATGTAGTTTTAGTTTACAATATCTCATGCATATTATTTGTATAAGAGTCGCACCATTCGATTCATTATGAAAACGTATGATTTATGAACTTCTGAAAGTGTTCATAAAAAAAGCATTTTCTTATAATATTTAATATTAGCCACTTTTTATCGAGACTTCGGTCTGAGTAACGAAGGTTAAAATTATTTCGCATTTCAAATTAGTTTATAGATTATATTGAGTTACACTTAACATTTTATCTTAAAAGGGGATCAATAAATTAAAGTAGAACTGTATCACAAAGCTCAATAACTCCTAAGAAATTATAAGGAATAACATGTATCTGAAGTCGAAATTTTATTTAAGTTAATTATTTTATTACGTTGATTTCATTTAACTGAAATACATAAAATAATAAAACTTAGAAGTATTAATTTTAAAAAATTTAAATTAAAAAAATGTGTACGAATAAATTTTAAATTTAAGTTTAATCTTTTGTTCTTTATCCCCGGACAATTTGATCTGCTTAAAACCTTCTCAAGTTTGACCTAAATCCCTATGTAAAAAATTTGGGAAGATTGATACAAGCCTTTAGCAACACAGGCAATCGAACATACATGCATGCACACATACGAAGGATTTAATGTATGTATGGAGTTATTTCACTTGTATAAGAGTCAGCTCTTCTATGGTTTATGACAGAGGTCTTTAATCTTGATTTCGCGAAACCCTAGGGCTCCTGGAACTTTGACAGGATGTGATCTCTTTGCTTAGTCAAAGCAACAGTATTTAAGTAAAATTCTAATTTTTATGAGAGATTGAATTCGTAAAGGCGGTCTGCTTGTTAGAATAAATATAAACATTTTATGGATAAAGTAAAATCATAAATTTTGTGAAAGCCATGCGCTTCCAATCCATTAATCGAGACGCATGACGTCACGTATTCGACTGCGTTCTTTTTGCTTCTCCTTGCCTGATTCCGAAGATTCCTAAGCAATTTAAAGTTTCTGGGATAAGGCCGGCTTGGGTTGAAATTTATATCCCGTACTTCAATACCCAAACAAACATTTTAGTTCTGTTAATTCTAGTCTGTCTGTTAAATAGTTACGCAAAAGCTTAAGAGGGAGTGGGATTTTGTTTTTATATACTTATTGATACCTCTATTTATTTGTCATTTATTCTACCAAAAAACCTCATTAGCTTATTTTGCCATTTAATACTTTATTATGATAATGGTATTGTGATAAAATAAAGGTGTAATAATAATAAATTTAAAATAATAAATTATTAAATAATAATAAATTTGAATAGGATAAAGCTTTGATATTCTATTTTGTTCTGCTCTTTGATCAAGGGGTTCCTTCAAGAAAACGATGAGATCAACGGATCCTCCAAAGTGTAAAAGTTTGAATAGTTCTGGTTTATGATACGTAAACTTGCGAAATCATTTACTTATAAAAATATTGTTTTATAGTATTTGTAATAACTAAAAACTAGCATATAGCCAGTCATACGACGGGATCAGCAAAATTTTTAATTTTACAGAATTGTAAAGTATCCTATGAGGCAGGTAAAAAAAATGGTTTGTTTTTTGGCTGAGAATTATCTAGTACACGCTCAATAATTTGTTTATCTTCATAATCCCTTAAAGTATCACCGAAAGATGGTCGAATGGTTAGGGTGCTGGCCTTCGGAACCGGAGTTCGTGGGTTCGAATCCCACTATGGCATGGATGTTCGTAGCCGTTCGGAATCGGCTTTAAGCAGTAGGTCCCGGTCTCATTAGCTCTCGTGTTGCAAAAATTAGACCGTAGTGCTCCAAAACCAAACCAAATCATACTCATCTAAAGTCTCCCGGTACTGTGAATGCAGTTTAGAATCACGTTGAATTAATTTAAAAAGATACTCCAAGTTTTTTTAGCTACTTCAAAATTATCGTTAAGCTCTTCCAATTTTTTTTTTGCCACTACGATTAGCCACGATTAACCCTGGCGCTAACCAATGGGGGACGCAATTCTCCGTTTAAACAGAGATTAATCGCGCTTAGCGTTAAACGACTTTAGTGGGATCGGCTCTTAGAAAGATAAGTTTTCTTAGCTACATCAAAATTATGGTTAAGCTCTTCCAATTTTTTTTGCCGCAGCAATTAATGGAAGTAACGGTATGAAACTATCATTTCCATTACACCCTGGAGGTAGACACAATTTGTTGTTAATATCAAGTGATAAAATTTTCATTGCAA
Source organism: Pardosa pseudoannulata (assembly GCA_032207245.1). Classification (NCBI taxonomy): domain Eukaryota; kingdom Metazoa; phylum Arthropoda; class Arachnida; order Araneae; family Lycosidae; genus Pardosa; species Pardosa pseudoannulata. The sequence goes on along the minus strand of CM063505.1, from coordinate 184,652,748 downwards.
CAAAAAATAATCGATGTTTAAATTTAAAATCATCACATATATATTTAAGCTATTATTTAAGCCAAATATAAAAGAAAATTATTTACGTATATCTAAGTTCAGTGATAAAGCGTATAAAAATAATGCAGACGATATTTAAGCAATTTAAAATAAAAAAGGATTAAATGCGATGGTTAAAGGAATGACGTTATAATGGTAGAAAAAAAATGTTATTTTTACCTATTTATTATGGGACAAATTGATAAATTTAATCCCTGCTCTTAACCAGGGAAAATAAGGCTTGAAATAATGGCATTAAATGCTAGAAAAAGGGAGAAGGGGTGGATTTCGAACGTTGCTTACCCTAACTCATAAAAAATCTAATATGGATGCCTCTATCTATTCTAGGTACAACCGCTTCATAAATTGAAGGACAGACGGTCAAATAACTTAGGCTATTATTATATAGGGGATTGTAGGCCATTTCTCCTTAAGACACTGTCGACTGGAGATTTTGAATATCCGTTATAGTTAGTGAAAAGCAAATACATAACAACACGATTTGATGTTTATTAAATTTATAAATGTAATTTAGAGCTCAATTCGTTCGCGGGGAAAATGAAACCATTAAACAAAAAAGTTCTGTGAAATACGTCGCAAATTGCGAGTTATTACTTTCCCCTCGAAATTATTTTAAGTGAAGTTAAAAATTAAAAGAGAGAATTGGAAAAGCAAACAAGATCTGTAAAACACTAATGTAACGGAAATTTTCCCATTACGAGAGATATCTTATTACAGATGTACATTAATGTCTTTTATTCAGTTTAAATTACATTTACATTTATGCGGAACATTTTCGTAAGCTTTTATTATTTACATTTCACAAGAAAAAAAAACCCACGGGTATTTTATCTCCGAAATTAATTATCTTTGATTCAACAATGAAAATAGAATAAGACAAACTGAGGAGTGTAATGATTTCCGATTAAAGTTGGCTTCCATTATCTGCAGCGAATCGTACTGAGTATAGAGACTGCATTTAATAAGTATTTACCCATAAAAACCGATACCCTTATTGGCTCAACAAATTAACATTTCTTGGCGTAGGTTTTTGCATATTTGGAGAGCAAAATGTTCGGGGAAATCAAAAGGGAGAAAAGAACAGAAATTTTCTAGAATAAACCATTGAGATCGTATTCTCCGTATCATGTTGTATTTGTTAAATATAGCTTCTATTATGCCGATATGTTTGTATATATATAGATATACACACTCGTATGTTTATCGCAAAGTATATTTATGATTAAGAAATAACGTAGACATGTGGGTACGATTTATATATTAATGGATATTTATGTACATTAGGTTGTCAATGAAAACTACTAATGTTGAATATTTCGGTTTCTGAAAGCCCTCGATGGGAGTATGGGAGTGCGAAGAAAATAGCAGATTGTAGCGGGATTGCACAAAGGCGATCTTCGAAAGGTCGACAAGTATATCTCAATCTGGTAACTACGGAATGAATTCCTTGCATGACAAATAAAAATTAAGAGTCTCTTTTCGTTATTTTTAGTAATAATTAAAACTTTACTCAATTGTTTGTAAGCATGTATATGTGTGTGTGTGTAAATGTGAAAGACTGAAATCTGATGAATGCCAATTTTCTTCCCATTGTCTTTGGGTGTATGTTGGAATATTTGACTATATTGTCCTATATTCAGACTATCACTAGTGTATGTCGACAATTACCATGCACTGAAGGAGAAGGTCGAAATGAGAAGTCGATCTGGTGATTAAGTACGTGGCAAACATTTCGTATATTCTTGAACCATGCTATTAGTGGGTCTGATGCAAGGTTTGCTGGTAAGTTCGACGTTTTCTGAAGTTAAATTTTTCTTATCCGATACTCTAATTTAATAGAATGGATATTGCGGTTAGCCATTTTTTTGTTACAAAATTTATGTAGATTATTACGAGTAAACGAGAAAACAGTTGTTTCCATTTTTCTCAAGAAAGTACTCTAAAATACTTTCTGACGTGATTGCCGCTGAAAGTAATTGCAGCACACCTTTGGATTACATGAGGATTATAACGTTTTAACCCTTTAAAAATTGAACCAATCAGGATATAATGAGTATACTAATAACATGGATGAACGATATCGATACTAATAAATGGTTAGATGGTTTACTCTTTGCTCAATTTGCCAAGAATCCTACATACCATTGCAGGAATACGCCATTTGAAGTGAAACCAAAGAGATACCTAGAATAGTCAGCTTTGACCGATGACAATTTATTTGAATGTTATTATTATGAAGAAGAAAAGTTAATTGTAGAATTAAAACCAGGAAGAGATTAACATACAGTATTATATGTTACCAATGATGAATTGTTCAGTATATTATCTGAAACTCACACCAGAATCAACCATGGAGGAAAAACATGTATGCTTAAAGAATTGTAAGTGAAATACAAAAATATTACATATGAAGTTGTAATGTTGAGTTTATATTAATGTAAACAATGTCAAACGAAACATACTGAAAGTACAGTCATGAAACCCATTGTAATTTTAGATTTGAACTCAAGAGCAAGTCGATCTAATACACTTGTATGGGCACAGGGTTTTAGAATATAAGTTTATAATGGTGCATCAAGATCATTTCACGAAGTTGGTTCAGCTGTGACCTATGAAAACTAAGACAACTTAAATATTTTTAATATTTGGTGCTCTAGCCGTATTTTATTCAGATAATTGTAGGGAATTTCGTAATCAAGTTATATCAGACATATGTGGAAAGAAGTTAAGGTAGTTCATGGAAAGCCTCGTCACAGTCATAAACAAGGATCAGTTGAAAGAACCAATCAGGATATAATGAGTATACTAATAACATGGTTGAACGATATCGATACTAATAAATGGTCAGATGGTTTACTCTTTATTCAATTTGCCAAGAATCCTACATACCATTGCAGGAATACGCCATTTGAAGTGAAACCAAAGAGAGGCCTAGGATAGACAGCTTTGCCCGATGACAATTTATTTGAATGTTATTATGAATATGCAAAAATAAGTAATATATTGTTATATTACTTATTTTTACTATTTATAATGTTTTTCAAAAATAAAGTGTAATTTAATAATTTAACAAAAATATTTTTACTCAGCATTCACCATCAGTGTATAGTGAGTGTCGACATACACCAGTGTAAGTCCGAATGTATAACATAATAAAATATTAGGTCATACAGCAAATATGTGAATACTGACATTCACCGGAGAAAGTCGCATTCTCCAGTTTCGGACATTCAAGGTAACACACACATGCATATATATATATATATAAATAAACTCGTAACAATATATATATATAATATATATATTATATATATATATATATATATATATATATATATATATATATATATATATATATATATATATATATATATATATATATATATATATATATATATATATATATTGTTACTATTTTCATGACTTAAATATATAGATTCTGGAGCTCCACTGGGCCTACGTGTTTAAATAGGGTTTCTATGGTAACTGAATATATTGGCTCGTTGCTGGTGTTTTTGCGATTTCTGGTGTCTGGTATATAATTGCCCCATGTCTTAAACTATAAAAAAGGGGTTTATATGTTGTCGTTTCATGCTGACCGAAAGATTTTTCCAGATTAGCATTCAGACCCTATAAAACTCTGTTGACCAATATACTGAAGGTTAGTTCAGATCAGTTGAGATTTGTTCCGAGAAGATCTAGGGGGACAAGCCTCTATTCAGAGTTGTGTAGTGATTACTCCCTCAAGCATGATATTTTCACAAATCATCAGATACACTAGGACACTGGACTCTGTAAGATGTATTCACAATTTCTTTGCGTTTACGAGAAAGTAATAGAGGATTTTCACTAAGCAATTCACTAAGAGCCGGTCTCACCAAAGTAGTTTAACGGCTAACAGCAATTAACCCATATCGTCAACTAATGGTGGGGCGCAATTCTCCGTTTAAACAGAACTTAATCGTGGTTAACCGTTAAACGACTGTGGTGAGACTAGCCGCTAGTCTTAGGCCCTTACACTGGACGTTGCGAGTCTGTTCGAATGTTCGTTGTGATTTCACTTTGACGTCAGATTGCGGATATTATACGAGCAAACGATCAAGCTGCCGTGAAAGTGACGTCACAGCGAACGTTCGAACCGACTCGCAAAGTCCAGAGTAAGCCCCTTAGGTCCTTACTCTGGACATTGCGGTTGGGATATTACGGACATCGTTGTGACGTCCCTTTGACGTCAGCTTGATCGTTTGCTCTCACAATGGCCGCAAGCTGACGTCAAAATAACGTCACAACGAAGGTTCAAACCGAACCGCAACTACCAGATTAAGGGCATTAGTGTTCAAGAGAGCACCTCCAGTGATAGGAGTGCTTATAATTGAATTTGCCAAACAAGCCCTGGCAATCCAAAATAAGCTATATATTTACTGCTTGATTGGAGAAGAGTAATTTTTACCAGATCACATATTTATAATCGGTTATCATCGGGTTCTTCAATAAAAATTCCAATAAAATAGATTAAATTACGTGCTTGGTTTTTAATTGTGTATTATTTTAATTGTATATTAGTAATTAATCAGTTACTAGAAAATTAGCGTCATTTGTAAAAAGTGTTTAATTTTAATTTTCAGGATAATAGTTACATTTTCTTGGTTGGACGTGCCAATCGAAGTTACCTATTAAAGGATACCAAGAAGTAAAATACACTTATTTTGAAAGGATAATTTATTTTGCAATATATTTTAAACACAATTAAGATCGCACCATAACAAGGAAATGAGAAAACCGCACTGGAAATACAGCCTGGGGCAAGAGTATCGCTTCGAAAGTAATAACTTATAGCAAATGATTTTTCGAAATAGCGATTAGAAGTCGTTTTCCGATATTACTGCGGACGATAATCGAGTATGAAAACTTTATTTTTTATTTCTTATCGGCTATGAAAACGATATTTCTTATTACAGTCGTAAAATGACTTCAATTTCGCTAAGGAGGTATTTATTGTTTTGTCGTCTTTCTGATAATATCTCGCAAATTCGTGTTTGCGTTGCAGATTTTAACCACTTAACTGCGTCATATATTTCAGATAAAATCCATCAAAAATAGAAATTTTTTTCTTACTTGTTTTTATGCATTATATTAATAAAAATGGTTAGAAATTGGATACTGATTTTTTACTAAATAACTGTATATAATATTTGGACATACATTAAAAAAATAATGGAATATTCATATTTACTCAAATAATCGTTATTTTTGCATTTTTATGACTTAATTTTCTCGTTGATAAATAATAGCGTCTTTTTCATTATTGACTAGCCACTTTACCTCCAGCTTTAGGTTTGGGAATTTGAGGCTCCTAAATAAGAGGTTATATTTATTTAAAAATTTAAATTTATTTTTAGAATATTTCGAACCAGCAGCATAAGTAATTTAAAAAATAAAACAACTCAGTTTCATAAAGCAAATGATACATCTTATTTTAAAAATTTTTTTAATAAACTTTAACAATATATTCGACGATTTATCCTTATACTTGAGTAAAGAAAAAATAACTACATTTTCTTCGTGATTATTTGAGAAGGATCGAGATACTTATAAAAGTATCAAGTCCCAGTATTCCAAAAGTTGATCATAGATATTAGAAATTTGGTAGATTTGTATAGTCAATAATCGCTGATTAGTTTTTATCGATTTTAGAGAGAAATGGGCTAAGTACTTGATAAATTATTGTTACTGGAATGTTGTGGGATTGAGGCTCCAGCCGGCCAAAGATTTTCCGTGTTCATTAGGGACGTAAATAGATATGTAGTTTCAAAGTCCTCCAAGTTTCCCAATCGATACCTCTGGAGCTGGATCAAGCTTGGAAGTCTGCTGCATTATCTCTGCTTCTAATAATTTACTCGACCAAACACATTCTTTCACCCTAGTGGTGTTCATCAAACGAAAAGTTCACTCTTTCTTGAGATTCAGTCAGTCTTCAGCCCTTGTGGTTCAATTCTCAAGTTAAAGCTCCATATTACCTACCCTTAGCTAAGAACCTGTGGCATACATTAATGGGGTTTATTGGATCTGGTGTAGGGGAATTAGTAACAATTTGATAAATAAAAGGAAAAATACTTTTAATTTGTAAAACGTTAACACAGCAACAGAAAAAAAAATTTCTGAAAAAAAAAATTGAAAACTTAAAGTTATATCTTTCACCGTCTGACCATCCACCACGCATCAGTGCCAATTCGCCAGAACTGTAAGTTTCTGTGAAAGGCGAGTCTTATTAGGAAATTGGGAAGTTAGTTTGCCTTAACACTAAACATACCAACTCTTAATACATACCTATCTCTTTTACTAATTTATTTTATTCACTTAATATATACATATTTCTTTTATTTCTTTTTTAATTCATTACCCATCGCAGTTTTACATATACATTGCCGATCATTAGACCGGTTATGGTATTTTTAGTGTTATATTTTTTAAAAAATATATGGAATTGCGGAGGTTTTAATATTAAAGGAAAGATGTATATAAACAAACTAAGCAAAACAAATACGATGAAAAAGCGGTTTTGCAGAACGCGGTGAAAGAATGATTCTAATTTCCCTCTCATTTTTTACGGAATAAAGGCTATGTTGTTTTGGTTCTGTCACAGGTTAGAAACATTCCTTTTTGTCTTGCCCACCATCACAAACGTTTGAGTAAAGTTCGAATTCAATTCGAGTGGTCGAACGATGGCCGAATGGTTAGAGTGCTGGCCTTCGGAACCAGAGTTCGTGGGTTCGAATCCCACTTTGGCATGGATGGTCATAGCCGTTCGGAATCGGCTTTAAGCAGTAGGTCCCGATCTCATTAGCTCTCGTGTTGCAAAAAGTAGACTGTAGCACTCCAAAACAAAAAAAAAACCAATTCGAGTGACACCGCTGAAGGATTTTTAGAGACCAAACTAGGGAGAACTGATATTCAGATTTTGATCTCCGCTGATTGGGTAATGTCTTGTTCATCAAATTAAAAACTGAATAACTATAATGTATCAACTACGCAAAATTTTTTACTTAATTTCCGCACAATCACTTAATAGGAAGTTATACTAATTAAAAATCGCTCACGTTCCACAATAATAAAAATAATTCGTTTTTTTTTTCTTGACGCTATTTAATTATCGAATTTGTAAGAGTTCTTACTTACTTCTCACAACAAACCTAGAAACATAAAGATATATGTATATTTATTTATTTTGGTTGAAACATTCCCTCCTTCTAAAAATGATTGATCAATACTTGGTTATTTTATACTATAGGTAATACAATTAAATCTTTTTATATGAAATTATTGCTCTAACTATTAGAAAACTACAAAAAGAACGCAGAATCAGTTTCTTCTTCTTCAATTGAAATGTTGCTATTTGTGTCGACTTCACTAGTTTCAAAATTGGAGAAACGATATAGTGTTACTCGAGAAAATTCGGTAATTCGTTCCTGAAAAATCTTTTAAGAAATGTATTGTTGACTTACAAAAATATTTTATTTCGTGCACAATTTTCAAAACTAACAGTTTTTTTTCCAAATATCTTCATGCTGTCTTCAATTTCCGGAAAATTTTTTTGCAAATTGTCTCTTTTATAGTAGATTCAAAAAGTTTTTGGAACGATTTCTGTACAAATTCTCCCAACTTTATTTTCCGTTGAGAAAAGTATCTAAATTTTAAGATAGTTTGATGATATAATTTTGTTTCTGGGTTTTAAAAAATGGAGCTCACACCAAAGTATTTTATTAAAGCTTGCAGATTTATACTGTATCTTTATACTTATTTTCATACAATGTTGTATTTAAGTCCACCTAAGGTTAGATGAAACCCATAAGTGAATGCAATTGGTCGGAGGTAGTTTATTTATCACTGGTGTAGCATATCTCAGATGTATTTCTAATCCACTGAAATTACTGCATCCGCCTCCTCCGCAGTTTTATTTCAATAAAGTTTGATTATCATAGACAATACATCGCGAACTGGCAACAGAGTTTGGATGACGGGAATAAGGAAAGACTATATGTACGATATTAATAAAGTCTACAAAGAACGACTTTCTAACATCAATGTGCCGAACGATGACCGAATGGTTAGGGTGCTGGCCTTCGGAACAGGAGTTCGTGAGTTCGAATCCCCCATTGGCATGGATGTTCGTAGTCGTTCGGAATCGGCTTTAAGAAGTAGGTCCCGGTCTCATTAGCCCTCGTGTTGCAAAAAGTAGACCGTAGCTCTCCAAACCAAACCAAACCTAACCTAACATCAATGTAACTAACTAGTCATGGTTTTTTCTTGACCTAATTATATTCTAATGAATTACCAATAGTAGAAGCATTTTCAGAGAGGAACCTTGAGCGTTCCATCGTCGATTATCCAAGAGATCCATTTTAAGCTCTCTACGCAGACCTTCAAGCTACAATGGTCAGAAAATCTAACTAGCAACAAGTACTTCAAGAAGATGACCGTAGCACTTGGCTAGCGGGAAATCATTGCATTTAATGGTTCCATTTTTGCCCTCTGTCTTGTTACGTTGCTGTATCTAAACATGTTTTAAATATTTGCAGTTGTCAAGGAATCAACATCTAAAGCTAAATTCTAAAATGCTGTAAAACTTAGTAGTTTGTAGTTTTTTATTGTTGAATTAGGCATGCTTTATTTTGTTAAGTTTATTTGTACTAGAAACTTTCTTCTGTTTCCAGACCGTGATGTTATCTGGGAGAACGCTCGTGAATGATCCCCCGCCCTCCGGTTGTTCACTATTGTAAAAAATAGGGTTTCAAATAAACAACATTTGATGGACTTTTTCTTTGAGAGCGCATGCAAATATTATGCCTCTACGGGATAGCCTGCACTCATCTGGATGTTCAATCTACTGAAAACTAATATTTAGAAATATTAAAATATATTCTACAGTCTTCAAAGTGATAACCTTTACTTTTGTATTTTAACTCATTTCAATCGACAGAGAAGATTTAAATAATGTTCTCAAACATCCTCGCCCTTATGAGAAACAATAATGCTTCTGACTTAAAAGGAAAACTGCATTTTCACTGAACTGTCAATTTCGCCAGTCCATTAGTTTGAACGCCCTCTTTAATTTTCACGACGTATCAAAAAGAATCATTGGCGTGGAGAGAATAGCGACTTCTCTGGGCGTTAAAATAAAATCTATGCGAGCGAGGATATTTGCCGTTCGAATCATCTCTTCTACAATGTATAATATTTTCGTGAGCTTCTCTGATTTTTTTTGTTCCCGGTACAATTAACTTATAACGTCTAGACAGAGCAGTTTTGAAATCCTCCTTTCACAGATTGTAATTTTCTTGCGCGGAAACGAGTTTTGCTAAATGTGATACACGAAATACGCGTTCGTGAAAATAGTCCCTGCATAATGGAAATGAAATGTGTTACTTTACTTCAGTTTCCCTCTAACAACCGAGATGAAGTTTTTTATAAAATTTTAGTAGTATTTACGTAAAGCTGTTACACTGGACTCTAAGAAATAGATAATAAAGTAATATAATGAATTAGGAGTCTATTAAATAAGTATAATAAGTAAGCAAAATAATTAAAGTTAGGATAATTATAATATAAGTTTAATAATTTAAGAATACAAGAGCATTTAAATTTTAGAGGCAGAAGCAGTGTACAGTTAAAAATAAGTGATTAAAATTTAATTGTTTAGTAGTATTTATAAATAAAGTTATACTGGTTGCTAAGAAATGATGATAAGGCAATTTAACGAATGAGCGATCATTTAAATTAAGTATTACAACAGAAAGCAGAAAATATATAATAAAAAGACAAGCTTAAAATTAATTAAAAGTTAATAGTTATGTTAAAAAAAAAGTTATAATGATCCAGGAAAAATAGTAATAAGAACATGGACACTAGGAATGACTCATAAGTGGACGCTTTTAAGGTAAATACTAGAAATAATATAGGAATAAAACATTTTTCCAATTGACAACAACAGTTATAAACAGCATGATTCTCGGAACATGAGAACGAACTTATTCGTAAGAGCTGAGACCGAAAGATGCTTTTTACATTTGGTTATTCTCTTTTATTTCAAATGTTTTTTTTTATCAAAGGTACATATTTTTCAAGTATGAAAAATAAAAAAGAGTCAAGGATTTTGTGGTTGTAATAATTAATGTAGGTAAAACAGGATGATCCACTACCTGCTCCAGTAACAATAGGCGAGCAGGTACAGGAGGTGCGGTCTAACAGCCGTGAACACGAGGGCTACACGATGGGAGCTACAGCTCACAAACGTATTTTTGACTAATATACGAAAGAAGTCAAAGGTTCAAGTATGGGATCCATCCACTAACGGATGTTGAATTCCTAAAATACCATCAAAGCAACTAACCAAAGAGTCATCGTTCGGCCTACTTTTCCTTAGAATATGGGAAAACAGAGGCATTCTTGTTGTTGGAGCTGGAGTAATGTAACATCTCCAAACATCTTTATTCAGTATATGAGCATGTCTGATTCATGCATAAATGTGCTTATAAAAAATGAGAACCTAACAAAAATGCTGGCTAAATACAACTCAGATTATTAATATGCCAGGGTGTAACACAATCCTGTAAAAATGGAAGGTCTATACCATTGTCTAACTGCTTCGCAAGAGAAATATGTGCGTCATCACTCCACAAAATGTTGGAAAGAATATCAACGTTTATATGTGTGTATGCAAGGAATGTTCAAAGAAACGTATCATGGATATTTGCATTAGAATCTTGTAACAGTCATTAACTCTGAGTAAAATAATACAGGAATAAAAAACGTTCAATATGCACATTGAGTCGAAAAAGCAGAAACTAGCATTGTATTGTAACGTATTCGGCTAATGAACATAAATTTTCCCTTGAACAAGATTTTTTTTTTAAATTTTCGACACTGCATTTCTCCAAACATCCATTTTTTTTCAGCTAATCATTCTCAGAAATTAAAAGGATTCAAGAATAGTGAAAAGGGTTGTCAGGAATATGGAAATGTGTGGTCTTTCGAATTCCTCTAAAATACCCTAAAAATATGATGAGTAGGTCGAGTAGGTTCTTTTTTTTAGAATATGGCAAAACTGAGACATTCTAATTGCTGGAGCTGGAGGATACTCCAAAAATTGTTATCCGATATATGACATGTCTAATTCGTGAGTACAATGTGCTTATATAAAAAGGGAAGACCTTCAAAAATTACTAAAGCTTACTAAAATATTCTGCAAACATTTTATTACTGTTAAGTGCATTACATCCCGGTGTCTTACTGCTGTTCGAATAATATTGATCTCTGCTTCACTGAAATTGCTGTACTCAACAATAGAAGATTTGCGGCTATTTGTTTGCAAGTCGCATGTTTTTTGACCTACTCTTAGTAAAACGGTCAAATATCCACGATGATATATTCTCTGGTAGTCAGATTCTGCACAAAAAAAATCTGTTAGCGAAGATATTAATCATCTATACTTGCGAAATATTCTAGAAGCATTCCCGCCATTTTTCAAAACCACTTTAGTGGCATTTTACAGTCAAGCAGTGAGAGTTTCATGATATTCCCACAAAACTTAGAATGTTCTGCGTCTCTAATACACTGAATGTACTAAAAAATGGATGCTAGAAATTTATATTCAGCGATCTGTTATTGCTTGTCAGATCATCTAATAGTTATTAGGTAAAATCATATCGCTCATTATATTTTTTATCTGAAGACTATTTTAATTAAAACTCATTTTTATCTGAAAATGACACGAAATGATTTCTAAAATAAAGTCAATAAAATTTAGTAATCATCCCCAAGAAATTGATGTAACCACTTAACTCACATTTAGCCACTTAGGTTAATTACAATGTTTTAATTAAATGTTCCGAAATTGCAGCCTTCTTTCTGCAATTATAAAATACTGAACAAAACAAATACTTTTAAATTATTTCTTTCAAAAACGTGTATGTTTAGAAAGGAGCAACAGTAAGTGTTTTTTATACTTTAATTAAAATACCATCGACACAAATTTTTGAATTAATATATAGTGTAAAAAATAATAGAAATCGTTAGAAAGCTGTCATGTACAGCTTTTCATAACTACCTTTCTAATGATATCGGTTATTAAAGGAGATAGTAGTGTCGCAATTACTTTAACATTTTTTAATATCAAAGTAGAGTGTTTAAACATTTTGTAGTGATGACCCAATTGACTCACTATTTTTTTTTTGTTTAAAGTAGCTCACATCACTTCTTATTAATACTTATATGCATTATTTCTATGAATATTTATTTTTGAAACATTTGAAATGTCGCTAACCCACACATCTTCCAAATGCAATACCCTACAGAACCTTGTCTGTCCGAAATATCGGCTCAAAAATGAAATACAGATTTGCATTATCAAGCTGCCATATATTAAATTAAATAGACTCTTTAGTAGCTCATGGTAAAGTGAATACACAGTAATTAAAATAATAACATTTATTAAACAGTAGGGTTAAGTACACATGAATAATTACTAATGCCTTAGGGCCATTACGCACTAATAGGAAAGCTCAAATCAACAAATCGGGACATAGTCTTACCTCCCAATCTCCCATTTTTATGACTTCCAAGGAATGCCTCCTCTCACCCCGCTCTCTTCCTAATATATATATCTATTTCTCTTTGTTAAACTGAGGAAGGAGTTCTAGAAGAACCCAACCTCTTGAGTAAATCGATAACAGGGATCTTGTGGGTGGTTATCAACCACTACGCGATCAGGGAACTTTCCAGAGGAAACATTCATTTTGCACGTGCACAGTTTAAACAGGATAGTCATACAGTATTTACAAGATTAACCCTATGTTATCATTTGAACTCCCAAGGTGGTCACAAGCTGTAGTGTCTTAAGACTTACTTGTCAAATAAATGATAATGTGATGTGAGCACATTATCATTTATAGCAGCCTATATGTGACACAGCAGCCTATATGTGTTGTTGAGCAATGTATTTTCAAACCATGGTTGACAACTGTTACAAATATAACTGCTCATGAGCAGTGGTAGGTCAGTCTGCAAAAACAACGATCTCGTAACTGGATTGTTGCGGCTTCGGGACTTTAGCCGGCCTGAGATATTCCATGTTCGTTAATGGTGACTGGGCACGTAAATTTCGTTAGTGGTCACGATTTCTCATCAATACCTCTGGACCGAGTTGGGGGTAATTTTTTCTTGGTTCTGGCTTTTAAATTCTGAGTACCCTCATGAACTAAGACATTCTTTCATCTTTGAAGTGCTCGTCAAACGAAACACACAACCCTTCGCCTTAATTCATGTGGCCTCTGTCCCACTAGCTTGGATCATCCAGAAACATTTGGAATGACAACAGTACTTTGAGTGATAATTCTAGTACCATTTTAAAAAATGTTCTTAAATGATATTTTTCAGCTCGAAAGGTACTTAAAATCATTAAAGGGATATACCCATTTTTGATCCGAAAAGAATTATATCAGCTAAGTTTGGATTCATCAATAAATAACATGTTCTGCTTTGTTTAGAATAAAATCTTTTATAGGTAATTGATAGGCATAAGGATCTTACCGCATTAAAAGTTAGTTATTTTTGTGAAATTATTTAGTTTTCTCAAATGATGTAATACATTAAAATTGTTACTATAGGCACTAATAAAATAGAAATTGAGTTACTTGCAAAATGATGTTGAAATTTGTAAATTAGAAACTAATATTTTATATCAAATAAAATCTAGAATTACCTTAATTATCCTGGGAATCTCAAGCATGTAATTTCTCAAAATATTTTACGCAATATATTAAGAGCAATATATTTTGCTTTGTACAGCTTTGTAAAAGTTAATTTATTTTAAATTTTCACCATAACAATTTGAAATTTCCAGATACCTTTAAAGTTTTGGTTTACAGAATAAAACACATTTTACTTTGAATTCATATAAAATGTTAATTCCTAATATACATATTTTCAAAGTTATGTTGTGGGTAAATTGTGGTTGCTTCGTTTTTTTTCAGTTGGTGTATATTTTTATGTTATTTAAAAAATATCCCACATTGAAACGACAAAACAAAATGATTTTTCTTTAGTTACATAGCTGTTAAAGAAAGTATAAAAAATCCATTCTGAAAGGAGGAAAACTGCTGATTTTAAGACGAATCGAAAAACGACTGTAATAATGCATATTTTAAATCCCGAAAGGGTATTATGCGTCCATAAATTTTGTTTTTCTGATTTAATTTTTGTTTTAAAAGACAATAGTTTCTTTTACAGTAGGATTTTTTAAAAATACTCATTGGTGTATTTGAAATATCTAGTAGCATTATTTTTCACTGAATTTCTCATACATTTTCCTCTATTGTCTTCTAATGCGTATGTCATAAAAACGAATTTTTTATTAGTGTTTATTTAAATTTATTTGGCCAAGTTCAGCGGGTATAATATCGCAAAACAATGAAAGAAATTGCTAAATATTTATTATATATAATTCTATATACTTGAAGATGGCTGAATGGTATGGTGCTGCTCTTATTAACCGGAGACCGCGGATTCGAATCTCGTTCCTGGCAAGGATACTCTTAGCCGTTCGGAATCACCTTTAATTAGCCCCAAAAAATTGGACAATAGAGCTCCAAATCGTACCAAATAGTCAAAATAATTGCTCTACAGATATTATATCAGCTATAAATAAAAATCGACACCCTGTTTTTATTCCATAAAAATCTTAAATATACCTAAAAATTCTGATGTGGACACTACAAGACACATTTATGTACTGTGTTCGATGTGTGTTAAATTATTCACGTTTCTTACTTCCTTTTATTATTTGAAGGAAGTACTGTAATTTCAGAGCTCAGATTTCAACGAAAATACTCATTTTGACGATGTCTAAATGAATCCTGACAAATTTCAATGTTATGTCTGTATGCATGTACATGAAATTTTAATTTTGAAAGTTTGACTGGTCCTGAAATTTAAGACTAGTTTTTTTTGGTAACGTCTGTACGTACCTCGATTAGCTTAAAAATGATTAGCTGAAGAAGTTTGAACTTTTTTATTTAGATCTGAATCGACGCATACTCACTACTATCCATAACAGTTTTTGGGATAGTCAAGGCCAAAGCGGATGGGGAGAATCTATCCACGCATCAAGCAAAACTACAGTCACAAAAACTTGCACCTATCAAATCTTCTAAATCAGCAAATTTACAAATTATATTCACCACTT
>CM063505.1:184584950-184629950 GCA_032207245.1 Pardosa pseudoannulata | reverse complement strand
ACACATGTACGGATGTAATTATGGGTGCGTACGTGCGTGCGAGTGTATGTACACACACATATAAATAAATACTTATATTGTTAGCGAGAATATACATGAGCTTCGCGTTTAATACTCTTTCTCATCTTAACCTAATTTTAGTAATTTAAGTAATAAAAAATGTTTCAAATAATTTTTCGGCAAATTTTATCTTTTTTTATTCATTCTCCAACCATCTAAATTCAATCAAAAAATGTTATTCTTTGAGATTACATTTCTTCCACACTTCCAAAACTAAGATTTTTCGACTCATAGACCTAATGGTAAAATAAACTGTATCAGCGCCCCCCTTTCATTTTTCGGAAAATTCTACTCACCAAAAAACTCAAGATCAGGTTTATGGTCGGATATAAGACAAAGGAATAACTTGAGATGTCCATTCCCGTCGTCCACCCCTTTCTAAGAAAGATTAAATCTGTTATCTCTTTTTTATTCTTCCCCACGCCCTTCAGATAGGGAATCCCTATTGCACTACCCATAGAAACTGAGGGAGGAAATCAAGTGTTGAAGGTGTCCTAGGGCCTTTGTTTGGAATTCCAATCGGTAAAGTTAAGGAAGAATTGCACCTCTATCAGCAAAAATGTCATTCACTCCAATTGCATTTCAATAGTTGGTCAGTAATCTGAGTTGCAACGGTGTCGAAATGCTTTTTTTAAATCTCGAGCAGATCATTGAAGCTCTGAGTGAATATGAGAATGGCAAATCAGCAAGAAAGTTAGCTGAATTATTTAACTGCGGAAGAACGAAAATCAACAAAGTCATTAAAGAAAAGAATTTGATTTTGAAGGAGTACGAAGACTACAGAACAAACAGAAACAAATTGTAGCCTTTTTTAAAAAAAAAATGTAAAGAAGCATGAAATAAAGTACTATTTTCTCTTTAGATAAGTTTTAAATTTCATTCACATAAGGAATATATGTCAGACTTGTTCATATTGCGCATTATAGTAATTATGTTATAATAGTAAACAAAACCCTTCAGAGCGGCCAACCCTTCTAAGCGGCCAAATATTCTGGGTACGGAGGGGTGGCCGCTCAGAGAGGTTTCAGTGTATTTAAAATATATTAACGTATAATTAAATGAAAGAACATAATGCGACTTGAACGTAGCCCACAAATAAAATTACTGTTGTTAAAATTCGGTTATAAAGATTCTTTAAATATTAATTTTCTGTTGACACATTACATACCATAACTGGCAATGTATATGTAAAAAATAAGATGAGAAATGAACTAACACATACCTAATTCTTTTGTATATAATTTAAGTGAATAAAATAAATAAAAGAAATAAGTATGTATTAATTTGGTATGTTTAATATTAAAACGTTTAAGTGTTTGAACTTAAATACTGTTTAAAAAAAAGTTAAGTGCATCGGTTGCATAATAAAATGTGTTTTTTTCACTCTATGAAATTCTATCTTTAAAATCTTATGAAAGTCCTATTAGTTCTCAATATTTAATCTGATAAAAACAATCCCGTAGGCTGATCGACTGCTATTTTAGAGATTTGTTTTTAGCTCTCGAAGTAATAGAAAAGTAGCACGCTTTACAAATATTGCAAGAAAGAAATTTTCCCATCTCTGTTTACCTTTGGCCTATGTCCGTTGGAAAAGGAGAAACTACGGAAATTGTTATTGATATCGATTTATTGGTCCTAACTGTTCTGCAAACATCAACAATCTTGAAGAATAATCTGTTGGATTGAACTTTATACGGTTCATGCAACAGAATGTTGAATCGATTTGTTTTTCCTACAAGTTTGAACCGGTAATGGTTAACTTGAAAATAGTTTTGGTGTCAAACTTCAGATTGGTTCTCTTCGGATGTGAGACCGTATATTGCATATTAAAAGAAACGTTTGAGAGAGTTTGATGATTTAAGGCTCGTGATATCTGGACGTGATACACCAGTAGGAGTGATACTGAATGGTCATGAGTTTCTATGCTTTTCTAAGATCATAAACTTCCGTAGGCAATTAACAATAATGCACATTTCTATAAGAAAAAAAATTCTTCCACGCCTCTTTAGAACAAAGAAAAATTTGGATGTAGTGTGGAGTTAGTCATTAGAAATTTAAAAATACTCCTAGTTATTTATGAATATACAGGGTGTCCCAAAAGGTCGTTTACAAACTTAACATGCTGGTCTGTCATATCATGATGAACAAGATTTACATAGGAACTTGTGTCCGAAAATGCAAACTGTGACCGCTAGAGGGCAATAATTGCAGAGAAATCGCTGGATCGGTAGAGGCGGACATTCGCGATTCCCCGACCTGACTCCCCTGGATTTCTATTCCATGGTGTACGAGACACCCTAATATTGGACATGGATCTTATCGCCAAGATCGCGGAATCGGTAGCACGTGTCCGTGACACTCCTGGCCAAATTGAACGGGTGCGTGAATTCATGCGCCGACTTTGTGAAACATGCATTGTGGCGAAGGGAAACAATTTTGAGCATTTACTGTGCTGTAATCCTCATCTGTAGTAAAAATCCTATTAACACCGCTGTTGATATCATTTTTTATCTCCTGTTCCACACTCGTGACCACAGCACTCTAGCGGTCGCAGATTGCATTTTCAGATACGAGTTCCTTCAAACTAACTTTGGTGCAAGAAAACTGGCTGCCTCGAAAGGCTGACGCTCAGGAGCTATACCTCATTGAGCCCTATAGTAAAGATGGTATTGTGGTGGACATTTAAAAATGTCTCTCGTAATCTTAGGTCACGATGGGAAATTTGTTTTATAATTAATTTGAAGATCCATATGGATATGTGAAAGTCCCATTAAGGTTATTTAAAAGATAGTCAAAATCTCGAAAAGATCCAAGCCGGAGAGTTGATGTAAGTTGTTGTCACAGAGAAGAAATGATTTTTTTTTGTGCCGTAGTTTCAATTTTACTGAATATAATGATAAAGAACGGGGAATGTATCAAAAAGGAGATTTTTTTTATAATTATTGAAGAATTAAGTTTTCAAATTTGAAATTACCGTAAAAGGAATACATATCTTATTTGACACATATTTGTTATTGAAAGCTTATGTCTATGATCAAAAGTTTCGGAGAAACGTATGATCGTGAGAATTTACTATGCATCTCTTTCTATATATACACCCAAAAAAATGTTGAACTAACGAATTTGGCATTATTTGTATATTGATGAATGTCAATCAAAGAACTTGAATTGAAACCTAGAGATTAGAATAAATTTGTTATCCGTAGGGGGCTTAAAAAATTATTAATAATAACGGAGAGTATTCGTAATAATAGAAAATCTCGGACAGTCCGGAATAATGTGAGAAAAGAGGAACCCGCTTCAAGAGAAAAACGGCTTCTTGGAGAAAATTTGAGTCTGCGTCAAACTGTCTTAAGGGAACAAAGGTCCTTCTAAATGAAAAAATTTAGATAATTTTTGAAATAACTGTATATTGTCCTAAAGTTAGGCTTACGCTTCATAGTTAAAAGAACATTTTTTAATTGAATAATTATATAGGAGTAACCCACTAAAGTCCGATTTCATCGTACAGCCTTTTTGTAAAACCATGAAAATCATGTTTTTCCTTATGACATTTTTGGCATTGTGTTAATGATGCATTTTGGTACATTGCATAGTAATGTGATTATTATAGAACTGGGAGTCGTAACAAAAAAAATTGTTAAAATATAACTTTTATGCTGAAACATCGGGCTAATCATTTCACCCCGTTCTGAATTTCTCTTACTTTCAGCAGTATTGTGACGTATGTTTGTATGCGTGATATTTATCACGTTCGTCGTTTCATCCTAGAAATTTTCAATAGACCTACGGTCAGCAACACAACTACATTTACTTTACATTTTACATTAAACAAGTACATAGGGAACAGCTTTTTTAACCCTTCGAAGAACCATAGTATTGCAGTGAAAACCCTTGATAAAGTTTTTCTCTGTTTTTTAAAGACATATGAATGAATTTTTTAATTATCTTTGGTTTGACACTTCAAACTAGCAACAGGCAACGACAGTATTCATAATTTTTTCTTTTGAAATATACGTGTCTATAACTTGCTTTTCGTGGAAAAGCCATGTTTCTGATTTTTTTTCTTAGGACTTGAAATAAAAGTACCTATACAAATAACACTTATAAATTGTTTACACATTTAATTATTACTCCCTTTTAATAATAAATATTCATTATTCTCAAAATTCTATTTCAATTAAAAATGCATTATTTTTACTCTGTACAAAAATCGATGGTTTCACCATCAAATTACTTTAAGTCTTTTACCGAAGAATGTAATTTGTTTTTTCATATGTATCACATTTATAACTTTCATAGATAAAGTTTCCAAACTAATTTCAATAAAGGCAAATAAATTGTTATTCGTTAATTTTAAATTGTTAAATCATAAAATATTTAATCGAGATGAATAAGGTGTAAAATCGTGAAATAACCATGATGTTGCTAAAACATCGTCTAGTTTTAATAATTGCCTTATTAAATTTGAATTTAATGTACAAGGAAAATCAATACTCAGTTTTGTGTCAGTCTATAAATGTTAAAGATATGAAAAATAAAAGGAAAATGCAGCATATAGAAACGATTTTAATGAATGTTGTCGCAATACTATATTTTTACGAAAATGTTTTCTGTTTTAATCAAACAATCTTTTCTCGTCGATTTGAATTAGTTTTATGTAACTGTGTTATTTATAGTTACCATAAGAACATTATTTAAAGTTGAGTATTTTAAAAACCGAGACTCTAGGTCCTTTCTGGCATAACTCGACAACTTTAAGTGTTTCCTTTCTTTTATGGCTGGTGGTACGAATGCTGTTTAAATAACCATTTGATTTTCAAATAAGTCAACTAATAATAGATATTTTAAATCTATATAGAACATTTTCGAGCAATCCCACTTCCAAAAATATATTATTTTGTGAAATGTATTTATTATTATAGGAATTAGAATCGATAAAATCATGGAAAATCTAGATCATATAACAAAACTGGGTGATTTGGGGGTCGTTAATTCGATTTTTCCATGAAAATAAGTATACTATTGTAGTGATATCTAATTTAGTTACATTTAAATTATAATATAATTTTATGGGTTTAGTTTGGAGCGCTATGGTCTACTGTTTTGCACACGAGGGCTAATGAGACCGGGACCTACTGCTTAAAGCCGATTTTGAATGGCTTCGAACATCCATGCCATAGGGGGATTCGAACCCACGAACTCCAGTATCGACGATCAGCGCCCTAACCAATCGGCCAGCGTTTGGCCTAATTTTACTGGAGGCCATGTCTTGTATCACTTTCACAAAAATATATTAGCTTCAAACCAGTATAAATTTTTGAGATTGTAAAGCTAAAACTTAAAATGGTATTTTAAAACAATATTTAGAATAGATGAGGGATATTTAAATACTATTTAGCCATTGCGAGTTATGTATTAAATATTAAAGAAAGAAATACATATTTCTGTTACTTTTAGTTATTAGTGGTGTATATATAAGTTAATAAATGTTATGTGTGTATAGTAGTAGAAGAACAACGATATTTCATACTTTAATAAGCTCAAAATTGCAAAATCAACAATACAGCTAGTAAGGGAATGAAATATATTGAAAGAAATATTCACGCGGGTTCGTTACTATTGTGAAATAATTCGCTTCCAAACGCGAATTTGACGAGTGATTTATCGTTCGCTGCGGGGTAAATGGTGTCGTCCTTTTACCCCAAAGACACCGGTTTAAGAATGTTTTCCCGCCAGCAGCATCGATTCCCGGGCAACGGCAAATGAGATCAAGCTCTCATTACGACGATTCTCCAGTTAGCGTTCATTAAGGAGGAAACGGCGATGCTCCTCTTCTAACGAGCAGTTATTACGGCGAGATTATGGAGAGAGAGATTAAAATAAGGCTTCGCGCCTGATAGGGGCAATTGTCGCCTAACAGCGCTTATTTTCCGAAAGGTGTGTTCGCGTACGAAAGAGGAGTATCGGGAGGGCTCTCTCTCTCTTCAATATCCCCCTCCCTCTGGAAAGGATGCCATTTAAAGAGAATATGCATTAAAGACTTAAAGTATGTTATATTGATATTATTATTTTGTACGGTTATGAATAATACTTTTAAATCATGCCAAGAAATACAGTGAAACAAGAACTTGAAACTTGAGAAACAAGAATAAATGAACATGCAAATAAAACTCTTAGTGTGGTTGTAGAACCAAAGGCAAAGTGTAATGTTGACACTATGTTCTACATCATTTAATTACAAAAAAGGGTTGAAAGAATGTCATAGGGTGTTTCAAGAGGTTATTTTTGTACAAAGGACATATTATTCAATTCTATAGGCATGGGAAAGAAATCACACTATTTACAACACATTGTGCCAGTAAGGGATTTCAAAACCGTGTAGTCGAACGATTGCTGAAGGGTAGGATGCTGTTCTTCGGTACTGGAGTTCGAGATTTGAATCTCACTGCTGCTATGGATTATCGTAGCCGTTTGAAATCGTCTTTAATCAGTAAGTCTAGGTTTCGAAGTCCTGGCGTAGCAAAACAAGAGACCTCAATTTTCAAAACAAAACCATAACAAACTAAAACTGTAAGGAATTTGGACCCACGACCTGTGTTTCTCAGATGTATAACCTTAGCTATATCTGCAAAATTGACTCCATTGACTCTTTCCTACTGGAATATAAGCCGGGGGGCTAAGGGGGCTTATAAGGTTTTTCAGATGTGTTGCTTGTTTTTTTTGCAGGGCGGCAGCGCATCTGAAGACGGATTCCCTTTTCTGAAGTAATTAATTTTCCAGAAGCTGACCTCCCGAAGAAGGGAGAAGGCATCTGCCGGCAGTTGAGTTCGGGGAGCCGAGATAGATCTTGTGACCTGGAGAGATTTCTCTGTTGGGAGTGAGAGAACGGAATGCCGTTTTCATTTTGATATGGAACGCTCGTACATATCATCTGGTTAACCCTTTAAAGGTCACTATTATAATTTTTTTGAAATTTAATGAAATTATTTTATAAATGGTATCTATGAACTTTATAAATGTAAATGCATGTTTTTTTTACATTTTTTGATGGGGGGTGGAATTTGAGGAGTGGTTAAAGTGCAAAATCCAGTCCCTTGTACGGAGTGAAAATGTTTTTTTAAAGGTTTAATTATGCTGCGGGAGAAATGATTATTATCTAAAAGGGTATAATAAAGAAAAACTAACCAATTTACAGTCGAACGATAGCCATATCATACAGCGCTGCTTTTAGGTACCGGAATTCAGGGGTTAAAACCCCACTGCAGGTATGGATGTTCATAGCAATTCGGAATCGGCCTTAAGCTGTAGGTCTGGGTCTTTTTCACACTCGTGTTAAAAGACAGTAGACCGTACCAAACTTAAACTGTTTATAAGTGTTGTTTGGATATACATTTATTTGGGTTTATAAGAGAAAAAATCATATTATTGACTTTTCCAAGTAAAGCAAGTTTAACCACGTATATTTCAAATGAAGTATAGAGCTCTTGTATACTCTTTGTTGTGAGTCGGTGAAATAGACTCCTGGACTTTTATGAAGAGAATTTTTTGTTAATACCGGTGATAAAATTTTCATTGCTACAAAAATAATCGATGATTAGATTTTAAACTATCACATTTGTACTTAATCTGTTATTTAAGCCAAATATAAAAGAAAATTATTTACGTATATCTAAGTTCAGTGATAAAACGTATGCAAAATAATGCAGACGATATTTAAATAATTTAAATTGAGAAATGATTAAATGCGATGGTTAAAGGAATGACGTCATAATGTTAGAAAAAAATGTCATTTTTACCTATTTATTATGTGATAAATTGATGAATTTAATCGCCTACTCTTAACCGGGAAAAATAGGGCTTGAAATAATGGCATTAAATGCTCGAAGAGGGGGTAAGGGGTAGCTTTACTCGCTTTGAATTTTGCTAACCCTAACTAGCCGAAGGATAGCCGAATGGTTAGGGTACTGGCCTTCGGAACCGGAGTTTGTAGGTTCGATTACTACTATGGCATGGATGTTCGTAACCGTTCGGAATTGGCTTTAAGCAGTAAGTTCCGGTCTCATTAGCCCTCGTGTTGCAAAAAGTAGACCGTAGTGCTCCGAAACCAAACCAAGCTAACCCTAACTCATGAAGAATACAATATAAATGAATTTAACCATTCCAGGTCCAACCGCTTCATAAAGACGGTCAGATAACTTCGGCTAGTATTATATAGGGAATTGACTGCCTCATACATCTATAAATTCATATTCCTTGTGTTTTTTTTTCCGGTTAGTTTATTACTTACAACTGCACTCAAGTAAATATGGATTATCTTCCCTTTGTAATTGGACAAATTACTCATTACATAT
Source organism: Pardosa pseudoannulata (assembly GCA_032207245.1). Classification (NCBI taxonomy): domain Eukaryota; kingdom Metazoa; phylum Arthropoda; class Arachnida; order Araneae; family Lycosidae; genus Pardosa; species Pardosa pseudoannulata. The sequence continues at coordinate 184,621,536 of CM063505.1, read as the reverse complement.
GTGTATAATATTTCCTATATAGACAAAATTTGCATAATCAATATGCTTTTTTCAATTTTAATGAATCTTTAGTTTTCCCAGTAGATTGTAGCTTTCAAACTGTGACCACAGAAAAAAAAGGTATGTTTTAGGAAATGGTGATCTTTTAACTGCTAACAGTTCTATTTAATGTTACAAAAATCCGCAGTTGAATGATATCTAAATAGTTAATTTGACGACTTTTAGTACCGAAGTTCATCACTACGAATCCTGCTTCCGGAATGGATGTTCGTAGCCATTAAAAGGTGTCGGTCGTTTATGTAGTAAAAGATCTCTTTTAAAATCTCTAATTATTTCGAGTAAATTAAAAAAATAAATATATAAATATAAGTATATATATTTATATATATATATATATGTTCAATTATATATATATATATATTATATAACGAATATTTGATATATATATATCATATTATATGTTATATAAATATATATAATATACATTATTCATATATATATATATATATATTATATTTGTTATATATATAATATATAAATATTATATATATATTTATATATATAAATATATATATAAATTTTATGTTATATTATATATATATATTTCTCATATATATAACAAAAATATATATATAAAAATATATATATATAAATTGGCGAATTGAAATATTTTTTCTAGAAAAGGATTTTTATATTGACTTTTATCTTGAGAATCTAAGCTTTTAGAAAAAACTAATTTCAAATGTTATCACATAAGAAATTTATTTTTTAATAAATTTCAATTGAAATACAGTTAATTTCTATTTATTACATACTATTTAGAATTCTATTATCTTTTATAGTTCTAGTCATATAATTTTTATTCAAATTAAATGTCTAATAATGTATAAACCTTTATTGACTGGTTTAAACGGTAAAAAGGCCGAATGTGCTTCTTAAAAAAGGAAGAAAACACATGCCCGTGGAAATCGCATGCATTATTAAAATTATTTTTTATGGTAAAATAGTGAATATTTAATTAAATTTGAGTAAATTAAAAATATTTAATAAAATAATATTATATTTATTTTTATATTTTATAGATAAAAAATTTTTTGTTAAAATTAACATATAAAAATACGATATAATATTTTGAATATTATATATTATGTATTTTATATATAAAATATTATATATTATTAAAAATATAACTATTAAATTAAAGTGTTTTTACTGTCAAGAAAATTTAGTTATAATATATATAACTTCATTTCTCTTCCCCGTTCACAATTTTCATTATGTATATATTTTCATGGTTGTGAGCAATTTAATCATAGAATGGTTTAACAGTTAATCGCATAAATATGAAATTTATTGGTCCTATAGCATGTTAAAATGCCTCTAAAAAGAAGTAAATAACTATATATATATAACATAATTTATACAATATCATATACTATATACATAACCTTATATCCATAAACATATATACTCTACATATTTGAATATAAAATATATAATATATATATATATATATATATATATTTTATATATATTTGTATATATATATATTTTATTTATATATAAATAATATAATTATATATATATATATATTTTATATATAAAAAATATATATATATAAAAATATATTATATATAATTAATTTAATATTATTTTCAAAAACATATTGGTTTTTTTATTAAGCATAAAATATATGTAAAATTTCATTTCTCTTCCCGCAGACTCCTTCATTTGCTAAAGTATGTGGATCATATTTTCATGGTTGTAGATATTTGAATTAGATATTTTAACAGTTACCATACATGAAATTTATTGGTCCTATCAGGCATGGGATATTTTCTCTAAAGCCGAAGAGCTAAGAAGTAAATATAGAGAAGTCGCGAACACTTCCATTCCAATGACAGAATTTCATGCTACTGACGAAAGGAAGAATTGTCAAGTTCAACAATCATGTAAAAGAAACAGAGGTAGAAACTATTGTGCTAAATGTAATATAAATGTTTGCGGAAAATGTGTTTCAAAATCAGATTTTACTTGTAAAAAATGTTTTCCATGACTTGTTTTATAATAAACATTTTATTTAAATTAATTTGGAATTATTTTCTTTGCAAAAAACTTCAACTTTCTTGTATGAGTCAAATTGGCTCACTAAAGTAAAAGCAGGTATATGATCAACATCCGTAAATCTAGTGTTAAAAGGAAATACTCCTTTTAAGAATGCTTCAATCAGTTTTGACAAGTTTCAGTGTTTTATCTGTATGGCACATGTAAGGTAAACTTTACTTAAAGAATATTTTGCTCTCCAGTTTGACCAACGTGAAGGATAGTCCATGACGGCCGTAGGTATGTATATCTCCTAACTCGTACACGACTAGTAGAATATTGAAAATTTGTATTTAGGATTGTCATAACACGCATGTATGGTCTTCAGGCTCCTGGTGCAGCTCCTTTGAGGTCCAAAGGTTGGACTCGTCCTTTGAAAATTTGCTGAATGTGTGAAAAAATAATTTTTATAACTTTGTCATACCTTAAACAACAAAAACTTAACAAGTAAAAACACAAAGGAATCATTAAATCATAACCGCTTCCGAAGCACAACTATCTCAAAACTTTGACTCCAACACGTTAATACGTTGACTCATTTTGGCTATAAAGGAAACCTGACTTGCTGGAGTTCTTGTTATTCTTCTTATTCTTGTTATTCTAAATATAAATTACTGGGAATTCTAAATAAATCAATACTATATTTAAAATTTTTCTATTCAAAATTTTAAGATGTCAAAACCAAATATATTGTTAAAAGCAATTTAGAGCTATTGGTTTTCATAGCAATATATCTTAGGCATATAATTAGCCGGTTTCGGAACCCGCAAGTTCGGTAAATCCATCGATATCGATATATCTGGTATCTATACCAGATAATAAGTTCAGTACTGGATTAGAAACAGTCTTACATACTCGGAATAACTTCAACAAAAACTTTCTTTGAAGAAAATATAACTTGCGAATGCTGCACAGTTTTAAATATTTGAACCATATAATACACACTTCTCTACTGTTATAACATGCCCCATTTTCGTACTTAAGTTTTAATTATCAGTACATAGCTGCAAGAATAGAAGGGAAAAAGCTGACCTACCATTTACTCTCTTTTATTTTTTCTCTTCTGTTTATTTATTTATTTATTTTTTTCTGAACGATGACTCAATGGGTAGGACGCTGTTCTTCGGTACCGTAGATCACGGCTTCGAATTCCACTAATAGCATGGATATTCGAAGCCGTTTAAAATTGGTTTAAAGGAGCAGGTATCACAATCATTAACCCTCGTGTAGCGAGACATTAGACTATTTAGCGTCTATTTATATTTTATTTTAACTTTGTTATATTTGAAGACATCAAACTTTCAGTTACTTAAAAAATCTAATTGCAGTTTCATCCAATTTAACTATCAGGAATCTCCTTACAAAAATGTATAGCCAGTAATTGTACTTGTGAGGTTGGTCATCTAAATCGTTCGTTAATATTTAATTTCTTCTATTAATTTACCTCCATTTTCTTTTAATCCTTTTCTGGTATTCTCAGAATATAACATCATGAAATAATCTTCTTATGCTTCCAAATGGCAGCTTTAATTCTTGAAATACTTCAAAATATTATTTGCTATTATTATCCGAGAGAGAAGTTCAAAACAGGACACTTGTGCAATAATTTGTTATCAAAATTTAAATTCTATTTCTGTTTTCGAGCATATCTATGATTAAAATACCTCTTTAATATAGGTTTCAGATATTCCGATGTGTTATTTATTTTTCTAATGAAACATTTTCATTTAAATTCCTTGTCATTAAACAATATCATTCAAAACCTCCCGTTAATCAAAGCTTATTATTGTACTAGCATAAAGCCCGTCATATGACGGGTTTAATAAAATTTTTGATTTTCCAGAACTTTAAATTACACCATGAGGCAGGCAAAAAAATGGTTTGTTTTTCCACTGAGAATTATCGGGTACAAGTTCAATAATTTGTTTATCTCCTTACTAATCTGAAGTCTCCCGATACCGTGAATGCAATTTAGAATCACATTGAATTCATGCAGTCAAACCTGTGGTTATGTATACAAACTCCGTGAAATAGACCCCTAGATTTTTATGAAAAGAACTTGTTAACACCGGTAGTAAAATTTCCGTTGCAACAGAAAATAATCAATGATTAAATTTAAAATTATGACATGTGTACCTAATCTACTATTTAAGCCAAATATAAAAGAAAATTATTTACGTAAATCTAAATTCAGTGATGAAACGTATGAAAATAATGCAGACGATATTTAAATAATTTAAAATAAGAAATGATAAAATGAGCTGGTTAAAGGAATGACGCCATAATGCTAGTAAAAAATATTATTTTTACCTATTCATTATGCGATAAATTGATAAATTTAACCGCCTGCTCTTAACCGGGAAAAATAGGGCTTGAAATAATGGCATTAAACACTCCAAAAGTGGGGAAGGGAAGGGTTTAAAACCTTTTAAAGACTTGCTTTGAATTTTTATAAACCTAATTAATCAAGAATCCAATATGGATGCCCTATCCATTCCAGGTCCAACCGCTTCATAAATTCGAGGACAGACGAACAGATAATTTAAGCTGTTATTATATATCGGATACTTATATTTTAGGTTTTGTGAATCGCATACAGTTATTCCGCCGGAGAAACATAGGAGAAGGACATAGAGTTAGATAGTCAACTGACCCATACGGTTATACAAGTATAGAGTTTGAGATAGTTATTCGGGTAAACAACAAAGATAGAAAATTTGCAGAAAGCCGGAGAAGCATACAAAGACTCTATGGAATTAAGTAGACGACTGCTAGTACTATCACCAAGATTAAAAAACAACAGAGATTTTTAAATGCTGAAGCTCATGTGTCCTGGGTAATCCCTTTTAACCTTCATACCGAAACCTCAGCCGAGGTCGGAGATTCAGCCAAAGCAACCTGTGAAGGAAAACCCCGAATTCAACTTAAAATCGTATCAAATTTTAGGGTTACGATCTACTGAAAAAATTTAGAAACACAATTCAGTAGTAGGAATTATAACCATAAATCATATCTTTCACTGTAAATATTATAATAAGAGATTTGAAAAAAAAATTTTCAATTTTACAACTCCTCTTCAACCTCCACTCAAAATAGAGTTTCTTTTAAGTCAAAGAGTTTTTTGCTGGATGAGATCCCGCCTACCATCCTCTTATTTTAAATTAATTTTACAATTTACACTAAATCACAAATTTGTGATGAAAATCACACTCAGTTTATTTAATTTGTGATTAAGTGAATGTTTCAGTCTATTTAGTATGAATGTTATGTGTTTCCTTTGTGTTTTCTTTGTTAATTCAATTAGATTTTAAATATTCAATTTTTGTAAAATTTTTCCTCAAAATGTTGTTTTTGTTTATGTATCAATTTGTTGAGTTACGATCCCCTCGCCAGATTTCAAACGCCAAAGCACGCCACGCACGCAAGCTGCAAGCACGCCAATTTCGCCAAATGTGGTTGAAGCACCAACAAGATCCATGATTAGAAACAGGAGAGTGGGCTAAGAAGAGGAGTTGAAAAAAACAGCCAAACGATGATCGATTGGTCAGGGCGCTTCTCTTTAATACCGGAGATCATGGGTTCGAATCCCAATCCAGGTATAGATGTTCGTAACCGTTCAGTATTAGCAATAATGAGTAGGTTTCATTCACCCTCGTGTAGCAAAAAAGTAGACCGTAACAATACAAACCAAACGATATATTTATAACGAAACATGACACTAAATTTCTTTTGTATTGAAAATTAATTTCAAAATATGTGCATCCAATTTATATTCATTTTAGCACAATTTAAATCATCAAACAAAACAATAATTTTTCTTTATTTACACAAACTAGTCAAATTCAATTTTCAAATATTTTCACACCCTTCGTATTATATTGGTGTTACATATATTAAATAAACTCCATATTGCCACTAATTTAATACATATTTATAACCTATGCAATTTTCATATAAAGTTATAAAGCTAAATCAGTATAAATGAGACAAAAGTTATTGTTTTAAACCTCTTAAATACACTTCAGTTTATTTAATAAATACGGACTTTATCAATTCTTTTGAAGTAAGAAAACAAAGATTCCTTCACATGTTTTTCTATACACAATTTTTCGAATTATAATTTTGATTTATAAAATGTTTATCACCAGTTTAACTAGAAGTACAGTATGGTTCCTGGTATAGTATGGTATTTATTAATTTTATAAAGGTAGGAGGAAAAGTTGCCGTAACCAGTCACAAAATAATTTGTAACTTCATTTTTCAATTTTAATTCATAATTTACCGTGTTACAGATTCCATACGTGAAGCGAACGTAAAGATACGAACAGTTTGACTAGGGCATCGGCTTTCCTGCTACTTGCCCAAGTTATTTTGTTTTGCTAAATTTTTATCAATAATATAAAGAATATTTCATTACTGAGCTATTTATCGAGTTTTAGACGAGTATATCCTCAGACTTATTCTCGCTTGTCCATACACTGAATGTTATGTAATTTAATTTAATTATTTTTCCAAGACGTTCTTTACGCAAATTTAATACAATTTTATAACTATTTCATTTAACTATTTAAAAACAACTTTTTTTGTACCTTTTAATATTGCATTACTGTTTGTATAAATAAAATTATTTGATTGTATTGCCATTTTATGAAACTTTATCTTTTTTATTTTAATTTCTTCAGGTTGATGAGTTGTGATTACCTATATATCTTATATAGGTAATATATAGGTTTTATATAGATATATTTTTGAGTTTTCTAAACCATTCAGGCCAAACCCTTATCTGTACAGGTACCATTTGTAAAAAATATTACACTACCATTTTCATAATTTATGTTTGTTTATTTTTCAAATTGTATTATTTTTTTGGATAACAGGTAAGATACTGCAAAACTTTCAGTACTATAATATTTATGTCTATATAGGTAAGAGATTCGGGTCCAGCTATGAAAAAAAAATTCCAAAGCAATTAGACTTTTTTTCATCAATTTCTCTGCTTTCAAATAATTGAGTGCTGCTTTAGGTAGTCAACTGGTAATACCGGAGTGGTGTTTGTTGAAATTATCAGGAATACTAGAAATTGGGGAAAGTTTTCCGGGATTACAGGGAGACATGCCACTGGAGAAGCAAGTAGGCATGAAATTAGGTAGTCTGCTGGTCATCTAGCAATGGAGATATTGCAAGTATTGCAAGTATGGGAAAGCAAGAAATCTGTAGAGGTTTGAAAGTATTAAGTTATGCAGCTGGAGAAGCATACGGTATACAGTTAAGTAGTCAGCTGGGGATACATGGCTGTAGTTTGGGCAAGTTATTCGAGGGCACAAGAAAGCTGGATTGGTTTGAGGGAATTACACCAAGACATACCGCAGTGAATGCATACAAAGTCGGCATGGAGTTAGGTAGTCGACCAATTGAACCCACATTCACATTAACCCAGGTTTATAGCAGTCATTAAACCAAAATGTAAATGGGGTGTGTCTTTCTAGCATATTCCAATGACCCTCATTTATTTATTTATTGCAAATTTTTAGTTATGGCAATTATCATTTACAAACTATTTTTTAAAATGGGACAGTTTTTACACAATTCATTTCTTTCAATTTGGCATTATTTTCTTAAATTAACACATTTTAAATTAAAACTAATTTCTAATAAAAAATTATAGAAATTTTCTTGACAATTATTAATTACATCACATTGTACCTCATTAGTCATGACGTTCCATTTACTTTCTTTAAATTCCGTTCCATTTAGTTTATATCAAATCTATAAAGCTTCCCTTAAACAAAAATACCATGTTTGTATCTTCCCTGCCAGGCTCCCGTTGGTGAGACGAAAAGTCACTTTTTTTTATCGCATAAGCCGCTCTGGATTTTCACTCACTCTTACCAAGAGCGTCACTTGGCATTCTCCTTGGCGAGCGGCGCGATGCAATATTTCCATATATTCGCCCTTTTTATGATATGACATATCCCCACTCCATACCTTGGCGTGTTTTTAGTGTTGCGTTGGCGATTTTCCACTGTGTCGCCAGGCGAAAAGTACGTTGATGAGCTTTGCAGACTTGCGCTTTTCATTCCAGCAAACACAGTATATACATTATACTTACGAACTTGATGCTCAGCAGTGAGAATGGAAACAAAGAAGACACCTACTACCCGTGGAGAGAAAAGGAACTAGAAGCTACGTCCTCCATAGTTTCATTTCGAAGTCACTATAAGTGACATTTTTATTATTATTTCTCCTTTCCTTTTTTAAAATTTAATTTTTATAATTTTAGATGTTCAAAATTTCAATTTATTGTCTTGTTTTTAATAATTGCAATTAATTCCATAATAACTTCGCCTTTCTTTTTTTAATACCTATTGTGTTTTTTTTTTACTTTAAGACTTAAACTTAAGTTGGCGAAAAGCCATATTTAATTCAAATATTAAAATATCAGGTTGTGGTCATAACGCGTACTTCATTATACGTCACCACATCAAATAATATTTTATATAATATTTGTCTTCTCTGGGTTTCTTTTTCAGGTACTAACTCATTATGTATTGCGTATAGAAACTAGCATAGAAACTCCACTATAACTATTATGTTCTTTATTTGGAAATATATATTATTTATTACATTATATAATTTTTTTTACATGGCACACAATAAAAAGATACCTAGAATAATAAAATTTATGACTTAATAGCAATTAAAGCTTAATATACTTTTCTTCTTAACTCTCTTGGCATTCACGTAGTACATTATCTTATAAATAATTTTGATTAAAATATTAATTAATTTCAAGGAAGCGTTTAAGGTAGTCGTCTGGTGAAAGAAGCATGGAATTTGGAAAAATTATTCAGAAACACGAGAAAGCTGTGGAGGTTTTCGGAGATGATATGCAGACATAGAATATGCAGACCGGAGAAAACATACGAAGTCGGTATGAAGTTAGATAATCCAGCTATGATACTGGGATAGAGTGTGTGAAAGCTCATGGGAAACACCCATGAATAAAATTGGATAGGTTTGCGGGAATGAGATATAGACATGCAACCGGAGTAGCGAAAGAGGACGGCATGGAGTTATGTTGCCGACCTATCGTCCAGTGATGGAAAAGATTTTGCAAGTTATATGAAAACACATTAACATTGAGGAGGTTTTCGGGAACTGCATGCAGATATGCCACCGAAATGCATACGAGGTCGATATATAGATATTTAGTCAATTGGTAATACATGAATGGATACTGTGAAAATTATTCGAAAGCAGAAATCCTGGAGAGATTTGCAGGGAAACATGTAGATATGTTGCAAGAGATCGCATGTCTGTATATAAAGTGGCTTAGAGTTAGGAATAAGTTCAGAGATATACTCATTGAAATAATACTTGATTACTAGAAACTAATTGATTTCGAAGTATTTTTGGGATATGAATATGTAAAAACATCTGTAATTTTTGGAAGAACAACTCTAAAATACTTTTTGGTAAAACTCTAAAATATTTAAACATATAGTGTATAACATGCTCAGCACCACATATAATATGTATTAAAAATTTCCCAAAGGTATTTCCGTAACTTTTTAAAGTTATACAGATCCATAACTGGTAAGCAGAAAATAGCCTGATTCTTTTCAAAGTGCACGATAAAGTTTTTTCTATATCTATTCTCGGTTTATTTGCTATTATAAAAGTAATCTGAACTACAATTTTAATGGATGTGAAGGCAAAACAATTTTTGGGGTAGATAAAAAGCTAATTTTTTTATTAAACCTAAATAAAATATTTTTTGATTTTTGATCAAAATCTGGTATATAAACCAAGTTGAATACCTTAAAAATACATTCTTGGTCGAATTCTGTTATTTTGAAGGTCTCTTGTCTTCTTATAAAGCTTTTTTAACATAATATAAACGTATGTTATGAAAGAACTACTGTCAATATTCTCCCAATACAGATATTCCATTATTAGGAAGTATAAGGTAGAATGTAATGAGAAATTCCCCATCTTTTTTTCTCTTAATTTCAAAACAGTCGTCATTTACGCTTTCTGGTTTGGCTGTCTGATAATTTAATCCTCTTACATGAATTCCTGATGACACACTCCAGAATGTGCTCTTCCTTTTATTTTTAACTGTATATGGAGGTGTCCTGTAATATGCCCGATCCAATTTTCAAATCGATATCGCATGTTTAGTGACATGGAGTATCGTTAGTGTCAATGTTTGTTTGTGTTCGGAAGGGTAAAATCGTATTGGCATCGAAAGAGGTATTACTCTAAAGGCATTTTATAATTAGGATTTTCTGATGAGAGGTACCCATTTATTTCCCATTTGCGGTTGAAAATAAATGCGATGGAATTGTACATTAAACAATTTTGTATGTCTTAAACACTTTTCGTTTGTTGTAAGAAATGAATTAATGCAAAAAAAAAAAAAAAGCTCTGACCAAAAGATTTTTCTCTCGTACACGTAGTCTACTGAAAGCATTTTAATATTTCTGCATACATGAATATATGCATATTGTAACGTATTCGCGTTACATTAAATTTACAGATACAGACTGATCTACGACCGTGAGGAAAACCGGTCTAACGTAGAAGAATAGCAAACGTGCCTTTTGTGAGCACTTGAACTGAGCTCTTCTTTACATAGTAAAACGACGTTGTTTCGACCAAAATAGGATGCTGAATAGAGGATTCTTAACACCGAGGATCATCTCAATCATTCTGTCTGAAGAATTCATTGGGATGTTAGAAAAGTGTTTCCAGTGTTCGTTTCAATGGCATCCCGAAGAAAGACTCTCACACGACAGCAATCCTCTACATTGTAAGGGAAGCAGCAATACTTTCCTTCATGGGTTTGTCCAGGGACATCGATTAATGATCGGTGAGATTGCTCCCGATTACGGCAAACTTCCTTGGCACCTGCTGGCGAGAGAGTTTACACGCGCTTCCTCCCCCCCACGTCATCAACCAGCTGTCCGATCAGCTGAGATGGACATTTTGAGGAGACGACGATATAAAAAGGCGAGAGTTCGAGGCCCTGGAAGAATTTTTTGACCGATCGAGTCTCCTGTGTACTCATCGGCCTAGAACGTCGAGGGTGCGACTGAGATTGTCCTCCTCCCTTTTCTCTTAGGAAATTGATTCCTGCAATGATCATCATTTTCATTTGTAGATATTTATCGTTTCATCTGTATTTATCATAACTTCAACCTTGTGTTTCTAAATAAATATCATTAGTCTGTACGTAGGCCTCCGCTATCCTTTTCCGGGTTCACTTAGAGCCCCAGTACGCTGTGTATGAATGTAGTAGAATGAATTTAATATAAAATATTAGAATGAATTTAATATCAGATATTAAATTCATTCTAATAAGTAATTAAATCATTTTCCCTAATTTTAATTCTAAATTATGTTGAAATATAGACTCAACTGAAAGAGAACACTTGTTTCGATTTCTCTGGAATAAAATAGTTATTTTGCAATTCTTTCCAAGTTTTAATGCGGTCTCATGAGATTTCAGTGACTTTTAATCCCGTTTTGGGCCACCCTCAATGCCCATTTGGCATTTCTAACCCCCAGAAAGTGCTGAACTAAGATAAATTCCATAAAAAATTGGTGCACTCTTGTACATTGATGAGAGAGTCTACTCCACCTCAGTGGCAGATTCAGCGCTGTAAGAAGGTGCGGCCAATGAAGTTCGAGACTTCTCATTTCACAAAATAAAATGCACTTTTAAGGGACTTTGCGCACTATTGCTTGATTTTAAATTTGGTGTAAATTTAATGAAGGTCTGACACTGCGTTCATTTTTATGTGTGAAGCGAAATAAAGAATGGTAATTTTTGAAAAGTATATGACTAAAGTTTAAGCATGTTTATCCTGTGACTTGCAAGTAAAACAGAATTTGATGAGTCAAAGAATACTACTTAATTTGTCTTAACTGTTAATGAAAGATGGAAAAGGTAACACTTTATTTTGGAATTTAGACTGTTATATAACCTTTAATTGACTCAAACTTTCTTCCTTCTGTTATTTGTCATAACATTTGAGTCTATGAGATTCAAATATTGCTTAGTATAGTATTCGCCCTGCAAATCACTGTGATACTGAATACTACTTTCAGAGTGGTTCTTTTTAGTTTAATGATTTGTGAGTGCAACCTTGCTATTGGTATTGTTGAGAAAGTGGGAGGTTCGGGCATCAAATTCAGGAATCAAATAACTAAATAATTATACCGAACTTAAATATGATCCTTATAAGGTCTGATTTGACTTCGTTCATCACGAACACCTATGCCAACATCAGGATTTGGATCTATAAACTTTGGTACCGAAGAGCAGCGTTTTAATTCTGCCATCTTTCGACATAATCATTATAATAAATATATAACAACATATATGAATATTGTTATGAATGAATAAATAAACAATGAATGCATAATAAATGAATTTGGCGTATCAGATTATTCGTATGGTGAAACTTAAAAAAATTACTAATAGTGCTTAGTAAATTTTCAGAAAATTTAAATTTTTTAAACAGAAGTTATATTTTATTGGGACTTTCAGATTATGATTGTTTGGATAAATAATTCTCCACATGAAAGAGCCGATACACTTTATGTTCGATACACGATCCTTACCATTTCTTTCTTTTTTTTATTTTCTTTTTTTAAAGGGGAGGGGTTGAACTGAAGTGAAGTGGATACAAATTGTTTGGATCTTGTCACCATTTCTTCTTTAGCGCACTGTTCCTCACAAAATTCTATTAAACGTGATGAGACCGCAAACAATTTTCTGTCAGGTTTTAATGAAATTTCCGGTGTGGCCCGTCATTTTTCCCTCAGCAGGGTACAAATTACTTTTTCCCTTAAGCTACGTGTGAAACGTAAGACGGGTTCTTTTTTTAAACTCTCTTTTATAGAGGTAAAGAGCGAATAGATAAAATTTTAAATATTCCTCCATTTGGAAGTGAAAGATCTCTAGCTACCTGTTGTATTGCCATAACTGCAATCATCTTTTCTGAATTCATATCCACTTGTGTGTGTGTCCTTTGAAGCAACCTTCATGAATAAAAAGACGCCACTTAGTTATTTTGAAGTTAAAATAATAAAATATTTTTGAAAATGTGTGCAGCATTTCAAAATTTTTTTAATTTAACATGAAATATTTTTATATCTAATTACAAATATTTAATACAGCTGGTTATCTTAATACAATACTTTCTAACACTAATCCTCCAATACGGAGCAATGACCGCTTTTGAAACATTAATCAAAATTGTTAAATTCCAGGTTTATATTTTCCTTCAACTTATTGCATGACTATTTCTATAATATATAGCTATTTGACTTTTTAATACCTATTTCTCATGCCGAAAGCTGGCTGATCGTTGGCACCGGAATTCATGGGTTCGAATCCCACTTTGGCATGGATGTTCGTAACCGTTCGGAATCGGCTTTAAGCAGTGGGTCCCTGTCCCATTAGCCCTCGTGTGAAAAACAGTAGATTGTAGCGCCCCAAACCAATACCTACTTCTCTTCTTCCCTCGTTTTTCCTGATACTCATGTATTCTACCTTTATCTACGCCGAACAATGGCCGAATGATTAGGGTGCTGGTCTTCGGAAGAGTTCGTTGGTTCGAATCCCACTATGGCATAGATGTTCGTAGCCTTTCGGAATCGGCTTTAAGAAGTAGGTCCCGGTGTCATTAGCCCTCGTGTTACTAAAAGTAGACCATAGCGCTCCCAAACCAAACCCAAACCAAACTACCTTTATCTACGTTGCACAGTCTTTTGGTCTTTTGAAAATATATGAAATTTTATAAAGTTCTCGGCATTGAAATCTCGAACTTACAACTAATTTTAAGTTTTCCATAGACAATATCCTCATATCCTGTGCTTATGTGGTTTGTTTTATGCTGGGTACAGAGTAGTGGATGCTGGTAACAAAGAGGAAAAATAAGGATCAGTCGAATTCGAGCACTGGCTCTGTACGCGACGTTACAAATATTTACGAGGGGATCTGTTCCATAAGAAATAATAAAATAAGCTACAAACTTTGGGTAATAAATAAATAAAAATAGTATGTATTAATTTTTGAATATTATTATTGGAGTATTCAAGCACAAATTTTAAAATTTAGCTCTAAAAGGCCAATGCTAAGGAAATTGTTGGAAGAAATAAATATTTTAAACGAATTGTACTCTGAAAGAGGTGAAGAAAGTTCTAGGAGTGAGGATGGTATATATTATCTATTGGACACTGAGCTATCCGACATAATGAGGAAGAGACATTGTGAATAAGCGTAGGAAACGAACGGGAATGAGATCGTTCTTTTCTTACTTTAATTATTACATAATAATTATTTTGAATTTAATTATCTGTGTTAAATTCTGTTTTGTTCATAATCAACTGGAAAAGAATATAGCTTTTTATTTGAAAAGCTGTCATCGATAGGATTACAGAAGGTCATCCCACTTTATCGAATCGATTTTGGTAGCTAAATTTTATATATAAATGCCGCATTTTTTTGCGGCGGTTTACCTCTATCGAGTAGCTAATGTTCTTGGCATTACCTCTAGAACAAATTTTTCATGAATGTAAACTTTTACGTATTCTTGGTATACATTTATGTCATTCCTCTAGCACCGTTTTCCGAAGCCCGTCCAGTGCTCTTGGATGCCTTTTTCTAAGGCTTATTTTAATAAACCGTTATCACAAAAGTCTTTCGGAGAAGCATCAGGCGATTTTACAGGTATTTTATTAAATGGCATACACTTTATTCTTTAAAAAAATCTTTCTAATAAATAAGAGGCAGTTGATTTAAACGTGACTAGAGGATTGCCCATATGAAACCCAACTTTACCAATGTCATTTCCATGTAAATTTGAGGTTTCTTATTCAAAAATAAGTTCTAAAATATTTTGCTTATTGTAGAGGGAATTGACTTTGGCTTTACGTAAGACTCTTTTGATTTTTAATTACGGTTATTCTTTGTACGGTTATTCCTGTTAGTTGAGAAATAGAAAATTGACCTTTTTCGATTAAATATCCTGAATTATACCCATGCCTCGTCAATTGTTGCAACAAATTTCCATTTTTCAGCAGCTAGGTGTTTTTCATATAATTTTCTACAATTTGTTTTTCAATAATATGCTTTGGAAAAAACAGATTTACTTTAGGTTTAAACATATTTTCTAACTTCAAATATTAAGGAATTATTTTACTGTAAGGGAAATCCTTATTTCGATGAAATGGATCTTTGAGTCGGTGGATTTTCTTTTAAGATCAGAGACTTCCTGTGTTTGAACAGTTTTAAATGAGGTTTGGTCATGTTTTCCTTTTAACTTTCATGCAGGAATTTTCTCATTTCAAATTTAATACATTTTAAATAACTTTTTTTAAATATAATAACGGAGATTTTTACACCGCTTTATAATTTTTTGATAGGATTAATTCTCCACCGAAAGTAAAGTTACTTAACCTTCAAGCTATCTATCAATTTTAGATGCCATTTTCAAAAAAAAAAATTTTTTTTACACTCCACTAATAAGGTAACAGTAGTAAAAGATTATTCAGAATATACCAAATTTTTATCTCAAAATGGAAATGAGAAAATAAATTACAAAATCATTTCCATAAAGGGTGAAAGACCGTCTGTAGATATAAATAATATGTCGGAAAGTTTAATATTAGTTTAACTGAAATGAAAATAGCTTTTGAAAGCATTTTAAAAAGCACACGTGACGTTATATATATCTAATCCGAAGGCAGAGTACTCAGAAAATAGTGAAAGGGCTAGAGTCCTAAGGTTATTGATTTATCAGTTTTTTACTATTCATTTATTTTGATTCTGTTGATATCTTTGTTATTGATTTTTGTTGTCCCTACAGTTGACTTCTTGCTATACTATTAAAACTACATAGAATGAGTAAAGTAACCCTAACATCGAAGTAGAACTAAAGACAGTTGGCAACAGAATTTGACGAAAATAATAATAGAAGGTGCATGGTAAATCCCTTATCGCCTTTTTCTCTCCAATTCATTGTCTTAGATATATACTCCCAATGGAATAGAGCTTTTCAAAATAGGTACACATACATTTTACGATACTTTCAAATGTACAAATTTAATTCTGCGACGATTACAAAATATTAATTACGTTCATCTGTTCACTATCATTATATTTATTAAAAACATAAACTTGTCTTAAGAATCGTAACAAAAAGAGTATAATTTCTCTGTGAAAACGAATTGACCAGATATTTTAATTCGAAATTTTCTTTTCCAATTTTTTTAATTTACTCAAGGATTTATTACAGCTGAATTGGAACTCGACATATTATTCAAACCAGGATTAAAGCACGGATCAACTGGGCCTAGGCCTGCCCCCACCCTAATTTCAGGGGCCCCCTAAAATGTGGTACATAATTATTAAATTTTAAGTAATTTAATTAGCAAAATTTGAAAATGTTTTTTTGTTAATTCTATAAGTAATATTTCATGAAACCTTATTCAGAAATTAAATAAAAACAGGTAAAATATTGACAATTTTATCTAAAACACACTCCAGTTTACTTATTTATCTTTTAATCTTATATAAAGTATTTATCTTATTATATAATATAAATTAGTAATAAATTAAAAATTTCAGCCAATTATAAAGAAATATTGGCCCTTTTTATTATATTTCTGAAACTTAGTTACCATTGTTATTCACTTAAGAATTACTATTTTCTTCTCTTATTAATTTTGTCTTAAAATCTACGAATAGCTATTATTGGTTAATCTTACCTATTCTATGTTATTTTAATTTTTATATAAAAACTTAATTGCAAGTGTTACAGTTTATATCATTGAGGATATACAGATTTTTGGCACTCGACTGTACTACAAAGGTATGCAAACATAAAAAAAATAATATAAACTTTCCTCCAAAAATATTCGTTTGTAACCTCTTTTATAAACTATTTTTTTGCCTTGAAAGGAGGGTAGGGGGAAGTCCGAAAGACTACCAGGCCCTGGGCCCAACTTTGCCTTAATCGGGCCCAGATTCAAAAGCCCCTTTTACGTTCAAAGAAGAATGTTAGATTATTACACAAGGGAGTTTATTCATATTAAAGAAGATATACAATGTATTTTGCGGTAAAATAAGGTCTTGATTTCCTCTCCTGTTTTGTCGTACAAAAGTTATTTAACTTGTTTTAAACCTCGAATTACTGCAATAACCCTGTTTACCGATTTCTCCAAAGAAAAGGAAAAATCTTTAGATTTAGTAAACTTTCAATTTAAATATTTTTATCAATATTTGTAAGAGAAGTACAACTATTTGCGCTATGTTTTTTAGAACGAGTTCTATTGTTTTAGCGAATGTAAAATTATGAAACGGGAAAACGTATAAAAATGTATATTTAACAATTTTTGGCAAAATTAAGTTTTTAAATTTAAAAATGCTTATCCTACATTACAAATACCTGTCTTACATAAAGCATTTTTGTAATTGGAATTAGATATATATGCATTCGATTAATAGTTGGGAAGAAAAAGTACAGTGTGCTGCATACTAGAATTTATTTTTTAATATTTAATTTAAACATTTTTAAATTTTAAGAAATATTATTTTCGTAGTAGGAAAGGAAGAAAAGCTTTTTTTCTTCTTTTAATTTATAATGAAATCCTTTCTTTTATCGCAAAACATAAATACTCAAGTGTGTTAAGAGAGAAAATCGGATTTTACACAGGAAAGGATTTTCTTCCTTTAATTTTCCCCCTGTTCTCTTACCGGAGAGAATCTGGGCGGCAGCATCCGAAAACTTTAGGTACATGATAATCTTCTCAAATCCTTGACGGAAATGTATTCGATCGGGAGAATTATTAATAGTGGTTTCTGCGAGAAATCTCTTCCACTTTAAGTCATTTATCATCCGTTATTTATTTATTTTGTGCATTCCTTACATGGTTTCCGAAGAAACACGGTGTTATCTATAGTCCAGTGAACAATACGGACTTTCAATCAATGCACGACATTGTATACAGTTTGACATTTTCAAAACAAATGGCTTGTTCGGTTTTGTTAATATTAAAGCATCATCACAAATAACTTCTGTATAGTAGTGTTTATAAGATATGTTTGAAGTTGCAAGTGACCATAGTTATTATTCAATGTACATTTTACTCTTGCGTGGTTAACAGCATATTCACAGACTATACGTTCTTATCTTCTACAAACATTTTACGGTTGCCACGTGTATTATGAACTAACTGATTGAATGTACTTTTGTAGTGAGTTCGAAACATGTCGCAAACAAAATTCATTGAAGCACATTAATAAGCAGTAATACAGAAAAGTGTTATTAATCAGGAAACAATCCTCGTTCAATATAAGAACACGGAATATCACAAAAGTAGGCTTAGCATACTATTACACATCTGGATGCAGAGCTCATAACATACCTCTATTTTGCATGACTCTCTGAAAGCAACGAGATTGAACTAATCAGCCTGGATCTCCCCTTTTGCGCTCTCCAGCAATTTCCGGATATAGAACATCTGAAACACACCACAAAGAACCCAAAAGTCACCAAATTCGTCGTCAAACTGGTAGCTAATTTGGTGACCAATTTGTGTCACCAAAAATACCTCCAACGAGTTAATATCTCGCTAATTTGATGAAATATCATAAGCACTCTTCTATATGTAGATATTAGGTCTACTGGAACTCCCGCGGACGATGTATTTTTGATCACCAAATTCTTAACTATTTTCACACCGTATACGAACACATGCTACCATTTCGTACAAGATCTATGTCTCCTACAAATGCAACTTGACAGACGAAGTTTTACCAGATTATTCCAATTTCCGTCATCAGCAACTGGGATTTTTCAAAGATGTTGCATCAATATATTTCTGTAAAGCCTACAGTTACCTGGTTGATACTTTAATTGTAGTGGCCTACTGATCCCCAGTTACTTTTTACATACGGCTAATGAAAAGCCATCATTAATGAGAATTCAGTGAACTCGAGTTCTTAAGAAAATATAAATTACATGTCTAAATTTTAAGCATGTCATGAGTATATATACATATGAGTATGTGTCTTATATATGTGTATATATATTCACGTGTATACAAACTCCACTGTGTACCCCATTGTGGAATGCCTAGTCACTCAATGTGCTCGAAGAACTCGAGTGCCTTGTCACTCGATGATCCATTTCATGCTGCATAGTACTAGACTTATTTGAAACTTTTTCT
This sequence comes from Pardosa pseudoannulata, assembly GCA_032207245.1. Taxonomy (NCBI): domain Eukaryota; kingdom Metazoa; phylum Arthropoda; class Arachnida; order Araneae; family Lycosidae; genus Pardosa; species Pardosa pseudoannulata. Next base: position 184,602,186 of record CM063505.1, on the reverse strand, counting down.
CCAATGGCTTCATAGACGCTTTATAATATAATTTTATATTTATCTATTTATTTGGATCTACAAAATTCTTAATATTTCCACAGCATTTCGCCGAACGATGACCGAATGGTAGAGCGCTGCTCTTCGGAACCTGAATTCACGAATTTGAATCCCGCTGCTGGCATGGATGTTTGTAGGCGTTCGGAATCATATTTAAAGTTGAAGGTCCCGGTCTCATTGGCACTCGTGTGCAAAACAGTAGACCTTAGCACTACAAACTGAACTAAACCAATCCGCAGCATTTCGAAACCGGCTTCATTTCGTCAAACAAAGCTTCATTTCGTATAGAATTTACTACGCCGCCAGAGTGAAAAATAAAGCAGAACTGGGGTTAAAAGAGAAACAAACTGATAAATAAATTCATAAAAACGGGTTAGCCATTTGTTTTTATTTTCTCCACAAATAAGTGTGAAATTAACCTTATTTTTCTTACTAGATCAGAAAACACGGTCATTAATAAATCACTACCTAAGGAAGATATTTCAGAATTAGTATTAATTTGATTAGTCTAACTATTGATTTTTGGTACTTGAGTCCAATCTCTTTTTTTATTTTGTTTCAAGCTCTTATTATTATTAAATCTCTAGTTTAGAAAATATGGCTGTAAAAATAACAATGATTTTTATCTATATACAAGATTCCACAGTGGGGTACACAGTGGAGTTTGTATACATGTGAATATATATATATATATATATATATATATATATATATATATATATATAACTATATATATATATATATATATATATATATATATATATATATATATATATATATATATATATATATATATATATAATACACACACACTCATATGCATATATACACATGACATGCTTAAAATTTGAACATGTAATTTATATTTTCTTATTTGGTTTACTTGGACTAGACTCTGCAATCTGTCCAATTTCAGTTTTCATCAAACTGGCATACAAAATCAACAACATCCTCTTTGTCGTATGTCTTTACTCCATAAGATATTTGGACTAAGTTCCATTAGACAGTTTCACCCGAGTGATAATGAGACTTCTCAGCGAAAATTATCTCAGAGTTACTGGATAATAAGAAATGCCAGATAGTAGGAAATCAGTGGCCCTACAGCATTCAAATCCAAAGTGGCTATTAGATTCTCATTAGAATTATAATGAAATATGGAAAAAAAACTGCAAGGTATCGATTTTGCCCCCGGGAATAAAAATTGTTGAGCTCTCTAAATTGAAGTGCTTTTTTCATCATAAAATAATCGTAAAATCATTCTTAAAATAAATTAGTTATTTATTATAACAAATTAAACAAAAGTTTTTTTATAACGCGGGAACATTTACTTGTTAAGTGTTTGCCCATAAAAAGCCTCAGATTTTGTTGGCATTTTATGATGGGGATTACTTCCTAGAAACAATGTAAACAACGTGGATCCAGTAATTTAGAAGCAGGCCCCAAGCAAAATACTGTTAGGTTTAGCCAGGCAGGTTAGCCCTTGCTAGTTATGTATTCACCCAAACAACGCTGAGAATTTTCTGGTTATTTTATTATGGAAGCACTAAATAGGCGACCAACGTTACTTCCTAGTTACGACGAATACAAATTGGGTCCTCGTAATTTAGAAGCAGAAGACTGTAACGGGCTGATTTAGCGGTGTGCCGACATCAAAGAACTTTGCTTTGAGGGGTGGACTTCGCTTGTATGGATACAAATGAATTGCTTTCCCTGGCACCACTATGTCTAGACTGTTGTGCCCTATAGTAGCGGAACAATATATCAGACAATCCGGAACCTTGACTGACAGCCAGAAATATCACCATCAGAACTACAAAGGAATTGCGACTTGGATCTAGCCGTTAAGAATTCAAGGCACCCCTGGGATAGCGGCCGGTGATTGTTTAACACAGACCAATCCAGTGGGTTGAAGGTGAGGTCATCGCTAGATGTCCAATAATGAAATTGTGGGTGAGGCCCCTCCCCTAGAAACAGACGAGAGAAGATATTTTTTAGAGAAATTAGTTAGCTAGCAATCAGCTAATTCATAGGTCGCCTTGACCAGTCTCTCTATCGGAGAGTTTTATTGCTCTAATCCCATCTTGGGATCTTTTCCTTAAAAAGTATCTAGCGTCGGCTAACTCGGAGGTCGCCTCGACCAGTCTCTCCATCGGAGAATTTTATTTAGTGAAAATCCCGCCTTGGGATATATATCTTGCTGAAATTGAGAACGGTTCCCTAAACATTGGGTTTCCTTTTTAATATAATCCTCTTCGGGATTGTTTGCATATTTCTCTTAGGAACTCTAACTCTGTTTCGATATTCTTTGAAGAAAATCACTTGTGATCACTTCTTATCCCGTCTAATTGAGAGTAATTTCTACCTTCATTACTTCAGTGAACTTTCGCGAGAGTTACCGAATTGTTTCTTTCGTCGGATCACCAATATTTCGGCAGAGTCAAATCTTAGATATTGTACATCTCTACTCAGGCTTACGTGTATCTAATCACATACCTGTGATCGGAAATTGTTTTTTTATGTGTATTTATGCAGTGATATATATAGCAGAGGTGTAAATAAATTCATTATTCAAGACACACCTGATTCTTCATTGTGTCACCTAAAACAGGGACCGGATACGTTACAAGACCATTAGGTTTAGCAAATTAACCTTTGCTTGTTATGTATTCACCCAAACAATGCTCAGGATTTTACTGGTCATTTTATTATGGAAGCACTATATAGGCCACCAATATTACTCAGTAGGAACAACGCAAACAAATTGGGTCCTCGTAATTTAGAAGCAGATACCAATAAGACCGTTACGTTTAGGCAGGCAAATGAACACTTGTTTGTTATGCATTCACCCAAACAACGCTCAAGATTTTGATGGCCTTTTTATTATGGAAGCATTATATAGGCTACCAACATTACTCCCCAAGAAAAACGCAATCAAATTGGGTCCTCGTAATTTAGAAGCAGGACCAAGCAGAATATACCCCGGCTACGACTGCCATCTCCCGAAGTATCCTTTAGGCACTTGGAGGACATTGTGACCTCGTATACTTTTTTCGTACCCCAGCCGCCATTAATGAATACGACTGATTTGTGTTCGACTTGAGTGTCAACCCCTCAAACCTCCAGTTATGATCTCATTTTTTAAAATATTACACAATGCACTCTCTCTCTCTTACACACACACACACACACACACATATATAGGTATATAAACATATATATATATATATATATATGTATATTTATATATGTAATATATATTTATATATGTATATATATATATATATTTATATTTATATTTATGTATATATATATATATATATATATATATATGTATATATATATATTTTATATATGTATATATTTATATATATATATATATATATATATATATAATATATATATATATATATATATATATATATATATATATATATATATATATATATATATATATATATATATATATATATATATATATATATATATATATATATATATGAACAGTACAGTTTTTGTTTCTGTTCAGTGTTGAACACTGTAGTTAACGGCAGCTCTGGCCAATAAAATTAGTTATACATTAAATTGTGAATCGTGTTCCTCCTTTGTTAAATATCAATGAAAATAAAAGTTGCGGACCTTAATAACCAAGGTATTTCTCGACGTTATCTAGTATTAAAAAAACAAACAAATCGATAAATTTTTTATCCAGCATTCTCATATAAATTGACGGCACCAGAATTTTTTTTACAAGAAGAAAAAATATATTTAACTATTCCTGATGAGAGCAAAAGGCGTAATAAAAACAATATTCTCCATTTTAACGAACTGAAAATAAAAAGTTTTTAAAAAATTAAACCTTGCAATTTTTATTTTAGACGAAATTAGATGTAAAGTCACCCAAGTTCTTTTGCATACTAAGTTTCCTAGTTTGTTTAAGTCTACATTTTTTACTGTCGTTGTTTTAAGTAGAAACAATTTTGTTGCTTGTTTTCTTGACTATTAAGTATACATAGGAAATACCTGAGTAAGTTAACTATTTATCTTCTTTTCCCTTTGACTGATACCCCTTATCATACACACAATCATACACATATATATGTGTGTATGTGTATGTATATGTAAACGGGAAAAATTTAATCTTCACCGATCACAATCGAAAATATATAGCCCATATTTTTCAGCTTCTACTGTTTGATTAACAAGCAACTCACTGGAGCACTAAAGCCCTCTAAAAGTGTAACAAAAGTCATTTTTTCGCTTTGTTTATTTGTGAAAATGTTGTCTTCAGTAGATAATCGCGTCCTTAATTTCAAATGAGAGAGGAAGCTTAAAACGGCAATTCGTCTGTGTCCCATAAAAATTAATGCAGCGTGTAAAAAGTACATAGAACGCCATAAAGATAGTAATACTTCTTTGTTTTCAATAGGAAAATTGACAGCTGTAGAACATTATAGATTTATACACATTCGGACAGTTATATACAATCATATTTGTATAAGACAGTGTCACACGAAGTATTTGTTAATTCTGTTTTTAGTTTTGAGTAGAATGGAATGTATGTAATTTCTTTGATTCATAAATTTAAAAGAAATAAGTGGGAAAAAATACAGTGTTTAAGGAGGAACTTTAAAGCCACATGGAAGACTGGTCCATCGGTATGACGTTAATATTCACGTTGATTATGGCGCTAGGTATGTCTGCACGTAACTTTTCGCAATAAATTCATTCTGTTCGTTTGTCTTCTTTTAATGGAAGTTTAAAAAGGCCCATCAAACATTAATGACTATGTCATTCTTAGAATCATCTGCGTTAGGAAAATTTATGTAAGGTTCACTTTGTATATCGATGAAAGACGTGACGTCTGCACGGCAAACCTAATTATGACTTCAACTCTCACTCGACAGCTACGAACTGTGTAATTTTGTGATTGGCTGAGTGGGGAAGGAAGTCGCATGATTATGTAAAATTGAATGAGATGTCTGCTGCTGGATATATAAGAGGACCTGTGGATTGATTTTTGTTCTTGTGCATTTTTCCCGGCACGTAGGCGGTCATAGTATAATATGTTATTTTAAGATTTAAAAATAATTTACTTTTTTTGTTTTTAAAATAACTTGTCGTTTTTATACGCAATATACAGAACTTCAGTTACTTTTCATCTACAGTTGTAGCTTTATAGTACTCATGGAAATCTCTACCAGAACCCTACTCTACTCAGTACCAATATTAAGTTGTTCGTCTCGATACCGGTAACAAGAATACATGTACTATATTTTTACCTAATGTGTTTTTGAGTGATAGCCTTTACCCATGGACTATACATATAATAAACAAGAAGGAATGACATTTTGGAGAATGATTGAGTTCTAAAACTGCATTTTTGTCTCCAAGTCGAATTTTTTTGAAAAATACAATACTTTTTTATGTATATACACTTTGGAAAGAATAAGTAAAAAAAGAAATCCGACTTCATTAATACGTCTCTTTAATCTTCCAAACTTTTGAAAACCACAGAAGAATATTTTATTTCTACACGTTACATTTCTTTCTTCTATTTTTTTTTCAATCGATCCCGCGAAACGAAAAGTCCTGCATCGTCAAGAATTCTTTTGTTTCAACCTTTTGACGTTCTTAAGAGATTAGAGCAACTTTTTTCTCCTTTCTCTTTGCTTCAGCCCGTCAAACAAAATGATTCGATTCTTCTCATTTTCGGTATTTGCGATGCGCGGCTGAGGGCGCAGTGTTTCCACTTTCAAAGAGAGATATTAAAAAGAAATAACTCATTTCCTTCACTAAACATTTCTGAAATATTTACATATTCGAAAATACCGTTGAATATACTCTAGATATCTAACTAATTCGTAAAGAGTTAAAAGAAAAAACATTAGAATGGAAAGAAATGGAATTGGAATATTTAATACTGTTTGAAAGTTGATTGTTCTGACGAAGGAGGGTATTTTTTGGGAGGACAACAGTTGATGTTTTGTTTATAGGGGCGCTGCATGCAAGTAAATCTCAGACCTTCATATGAAGCTTCGTTTACTTACATGTTTACATTTATTTACAGTCATATGAAAGCACTAGAGTACATTTTTTAGGTGTCGGACATCATCCCCAAACGACAGTCTTCGAGTAACGAAATACCCAGGTATCACTCATATGCTGATCAATATCGTACAAAAATTGAATGTCGGGTATCCAGTGTTGGGTATCTGCCAATATTGACAGACATAATTTAAAAGTAAAATTTGAAATTTTTTATTAGAAAGCATGCGAAAGAACTGTTGGTGTTGCTGAAAGAGAAATATTATTCTAAAGAATGAAATTTAATAAATTTGTCAGTTTTTATAAAACCTACGTTTTAGAAATTATTTTCTTAATGTTGTAAACAGTGTTATACAATGTCATAAAGATAACATTATTTAATAATGTTCAGCTTATCTACCAATATTCGCAAAAACAAACATTTTCTGACATTCAATAATATCTTACGAAATTCAGATCAGCGCACAATGCAACGTTACCTGAATGTGAATGGAAGTGAATCGGTTTTACCTTTTCTTCCCTCTGTACGAGTACTATGACTAATTGTAATCAGTTCTGTCCTCATGGTTTGGTTTGATTTAGAGCGTTACGGTCTACTATTTTGCTCACAAGGAATAATGAGACCGGGACTTACTTTTTAAAGCAGTTCGAACATCCATGGACGGCTACGAACATCCATGCGAGCAATGGAATTTGACCCAGCGAACTCTGGTTCCGAAAAGCAGCGCTCTACCTTTCGGCCCTTTTTAGGAGGAAAGCTGTGAGTGAAGCAAAGTAGAACTGAACAGCCGTAGACTTTTGTTCTGAGGGGAAAATCTTATACTTAAAGCTTCTAAATAAATAGAAAAAACTTTACTTCAAGAAGTGAATGAATTAGTTTGCATGGTAAAAATACCACACTGTAAACATTGCTAAATATAAAAAAAATGATATATAGGGATATCAGGGAATATTGACCCGACATTCCTATATATCATTTTTGATATTTTTTCAACACTGAAAAATGTAAAAAAAAAGATTTTTTTTTTGGAGGGGGGTTCATTTGATGCAGCCTGTTATAATTTTTATTACACTATTATAAGTTTTATTATTTTGGCCAATATTTTTGTACTATTTAGATACTTAACTAAAGTACATAACATACTATTCTTAACCTCCGATCAAAAAGGTAGTAATTTTATGGCATAGTATCTTTTTAGGCAACCATGAATATATTACAAACGCACCAGAGACCTTTTCCAGATTTGCTTTAAAAATTGACAAGCGTGGGGACAAAAATGAAGCACTTATACTTGCCATATTTTACTGTATTTTAGATTGTTGCATTTATTTGTGTTTTAGCAGAAGTCATTTTTTTAAAAAGTAATCATTTCTGAACGTCTGAAATTTCTGCATTCATCTGAATCATAAAGATCACATACATACACACTAACATACTATGTCAGCCATCTACTACGTTTCAACTTTTAACGACTATTAGACAGCAGGAAGTATAATTTAAATGCTTTACGCAGTTGGATTATTTTGGTTTGATTTGAAGTGCTACAGCTCTTATCTTTTTTTTCTGATAACCCGAAGTCTAATTCGCTTGATATTTACTTCATAACGAGACAAGACTTCAAAATTGAAGAAATTCTCCAAAAATACAAAATGTTGTTTTGTGTAAAAAAAAAGTTAAGATACAGTTCACTTCACAAAAGCGTCAACTTTATTGCAACAGAATGATAATCTTTTTTTCGCTTAAACTTGTCAAAGTTGCGAAACATCCTTGACTTAAAACTTTAAAATCACTTTTGCAGCTTGGCTTTTTACACGATATCGACGGTGTTCCAGGTGCGTTGCGAGATTTTTTTTCTGTTTCTATCGAATTTTTGGACATGTTTGACAAAAAACTGGGTATGCTTTTCTTAAAATGTCAAATGCTCTTTTAAGTTTCGAGTAATAACCGCGAGACGATGAAAAGAATTGCTAAAACTTTGTGAAATTTTTTTTTACATAAGTTGTGTTTTAACATAAGTGAAAATCAGTAACCAGTGTTGTTTCTATATAAATATTAAATATAGTGTAAAAATATTAAATAGCTCAAATGCAATGTACTAGAAACGAAATCAATGAATGTCGTGTATGTTTAATGAATCAGTGAGTGTTTTGAGATCAGTGATAGCTCAGTCGGCAAAGGCAGCGATCTTATGAATGGAGGTATTACGTACCAATGACTTATACCAGGTCATGCTGAGATAACACAAAGAGTTAAGACACCAGATACAAATGAGCGAAGACTTACAATTTTGTAGACTTTTTTTTATTTTCAAATCTAATTTTGAACAATTTGGTGACTCAAATAACATATATTCAATCTCAATATGGAGACGTCGTAAACCGCTGAAATATGGAAGCAACTCCCGCTGATGACGCTATCTTCAGATGGACAAAAGAAAGTTGAGCGTTCCCTGCCTCTGCTGAAGTTCTCTTAGCTTCGTCTTTCCTCCGAAAGGGCCTTCAAATCTGCTGAGCAAAAATTCCAAAAGCTGCTGTTGCCAAGACCAAACACGACTGACCCGCGTTAGCCAACCCTCTTGTCCAATGGGGTCGAAGGGGTAGGGGTCACTGACATCGCCCTCGTTTCTTGGTCAGTCTCCCGCGCTGACGTTGTCTAGCAGTTTAACTCATTGTTACAGGAGGGTAGCAGGATCTAGTCTCAAGTCCACCGAAAATCCACCGTATTCATTAACACATAGTGTGCTGTTACATTTTCGCAGCGGATTTGTACCAGGAGTGGGCGTTTTGGGCGTAAATTTAGTTATTCAGTTAAATCTCAATAGATAGAAAATTATTTAATTTTTAACCAACTTTTCGTATTTTATATTAAAATATAAATAGAAATATATAAATAACAACCATAAGATTTTCGTAAACAAAATATATTAATATATTTTTAGTGGATAAATTTTTAAAGGTATCGTAAATACGACAAATCAAATAGAAATAGTAGTATATAATTTTAATTTTTTCGAATTATGTTATATATAAACATTTTTACATTATAAAAAAATGAAAGATAAGAACATTCGGCTTCGTTTTCCTGTATATAACGTTATTTTTTGTACCGCAATTAAAGTATGTTGTTACACTAACTCGTACTAGTGCGTGACCCGTGCTCAAGTTTCAATCGTCAGAAAATGTACTAATACGTGACCCACGCTCAAGTATCAATAGTCAGAAAACGTACTAGTACGTGTCCCACATACAATGTGTTAATGATAAATTGGGCAAGTAAAATAGGTTTGTAATCCATGTTCCCAAGCGACACCTCTGAATGTGGCAGGCCAAACGTGTGAGTTCCTGCTTGTAAATTACGAGGACCCAATTGAGGTTTAGTCAGTCTTCAGCTCTCGTGGTTTCTCGTGGCTCTAAATGAAGCTGCATATTGCCTTTAGCCAGGAGCTTCTCACATATTGAGATTGGGTCTATAGGACTTTATGCAGGCATTGCAACACCAGGGGATGAGTAACAATATCAACAACAAGAAATGTTTTATATTTGTATATTTTAGTGTCATATTTTTTATGCAACCACCTTATTTATAGTGATATTAATACGATGCAGTTAAAAGATGAATATTTAAAAAACTGACATTTAAGAATGCCTGTGTCTTTAAAGGCAAATCCGAACGGCTACTAAAGTTTATGCCATACACTCAGTCCCACTCATGTTATTTAAACTACTACCTGACGATTCCAGAGTGAACCACTTCACAAAACGATCGTTGTCCATGCCTGCCATTTTTATTTATAAGTAACAGGTATTTTATTCTTGTTAACTGCATAAATGTTGCATATGTAGAAAGATCATTGAAAAATAATAGTTTTTAACCTATCTCAATTTACGTCACTTCATTACTTTACTTATTTTATTTGGAAAATTGGAGAGCCACTCAAATCTGAACAATGCAAACATCCATTTTAAGTAGTCATTCACGAATCATTCAAATTCATTCGTTCTGTATGTTTTGTGTTCCATTAAAAATTTCTTCTCTTTGCAGAATTATTTTAAAACCCCATATTTTGAACAATTACGCAAACGGAAAGCTTTCCTTTTCTGCCATTATTGTGTAAACTTCTCGCTTATTCACTTACATAAAAATGAGATGGAAAAACAATTTTATGAATTGTTGTACTTAAAATCGGATTCTAGGTAATGCAGCAAATAATTGTTTGTTTAGCATGTACTAGTAAGTAAAATTCGAGGTGCTTGAATTGTTGTAAATGCTTGTATACTTAAAAAAATTTAACAAAATAGGCACGGCAGATGAAAAATGTTTTACTATTCATAGTAATCTTTTAGACTGCTGTAAAAGGCCCTTAATAATATTATTGGTAGAAAAATCAAGCTTAGCAAAATGTTTTATTTCTTTTTTCATTTCTTCGACAAACCTGGAATTTTGAATTTTTAGTCTTGTGTTCTAGAGAACTTAATACTTAGCATGCGGGTATAGTTCATCACCAACTTACGAGTGCAGCGAACGTTTTTTCGTGAATCTCGCGAAAGTTTAGTTATTCAGAAAAATAGCAGTAAGTCGAAAATTACTTTGTTTTTATGAACGAAACTTTTTTTATTTTACACTTTAATATATACTGTATGATTATTTAACAAAAAAAAAACAATATCACAAAAATAAATGGTTTTTAAAATTAAAGTCCGATAATCTGTCAACGCATATTTCTTCATCACTATTTTGTCACAACGGCTCATTTTATCAATTTTGTATTCAACAATATAAAACCAAGCTTCAAATTGACAAAACACGATTTGTACGTCTGGAGCTAAGAATTATATTGAAGACGAAATAACGTAACAAAAGACCGAGTAACTCAACAATCATAACTTGTGGGGAAAAAAATGCAAAGCGTTGTATAGCAAACAATACGCAAAAAATGTCACACATACATACAATTATGCTTATTTAGTAGATTTGTGGTGGTTAGCGGGTATCTACCACATATCTATTAAATACGTATTTTTATGTGATCCACTCTCCAGTGACCGACTGCAAAAAACGTAAAAATACGTTGCCCGCACGTGAAGTGTTAATCCAATTTGCAGTAGATGTATGACAGGTGTTAGAGAACACCTACAGAAGTTAGATGGTTGTCGATAAAAGAAAATAAACTTTTGTTATTACTTAAATGAGGAGGAGAAGGAGTACGTGAAAGCTAATACCATATTTTGAAAAAATAATTGGTCTGAAATTTTAAAGACAAATGACAAATGATTGTTTGGTTGGTATCGTGTCCAATTAGAAATCATATGACTTCTCTGACGAAAAAATAGTTGTCCTTGTATTGACGGTATTAATGTACCATGCGAGCTACGTATTAAATAATAGTTATTTATTTAGCTCATAGATTGCGCTGCTGGCGCAGAGAATTTGTTAATAACTACGACTACAGTTCCTCCCCCAAACAAATAAACTTGGGGTTTTTAACTTGATGTTTTTCGAGTGCTTTAAAATTTAATTGTTCTTAAACGTTCTGAAATCCGGTGTGAAGACTCCCCTTTGTTCAGAGTACACGCCAAATCAGCTGATCGGAAATCTCACTTGATGACCAGTACAATAGCATGGCGTCGCAGAGTCGGGGATGTTGACAGTTGGATTGAATAGGCGTAACACCCTAATCAATCGTGGTAATAAGCCCAGATGATTGCAGGGAGATTACAGAATTGGTACAGCCAACGAATAAGAATTCAACTAAAAAATTAGCTGTAAGCTTAGCTGGAGTTCTCAGGTAACTGGAATCGTAGCTAACCCAAAAAACAGTTGGAGGGACCGTAACTGACCCCCAAGTCTAAAAAGCACAGAATTGTGCAACTCGGAGCTTTTCGATATATTTTTAAGTAGGTGCTTTGACCTCGTGGAGGCTTTCGCGTCTTTTGACCGGAGCCAGCTTTTTAGTGATTGAGTTCGGGAGACTCGTAAAGTCCGTTCATATAAGGAGCGGCAGGGCCTCGGATACCGAACGGGTGACAGATTGGGTTGCATTGTACCCCTGAAAAGCTTCCCTATTTGTGAGATTATTTAATCTTTTATTTTTCGACTGTGATCATCGTGGCAATTCAGTGCCAGCCGAAAATCCTCTACATTTCGACTTGTTTTGGGAGATTAGAATCCCTTGTATTTAGCCGTATTTACTGAAGAAATAAAAGTGATTTCCAATTTTATCTTGACTGTAATCCTTCTTCGCAATACTTCTTCACTCTAGAACATTGAAGTTGTCCAACCGGGTAGTAACAAGGAAAAATAAAAAAGGGAAGGAAAACAAAAGCCTAAGATGTTCCCGACAAAGATGCTAAGCTTATCAATAAATAAGAAAATCAACCCCTTTTTTATTTCTGTGAATATTAGAAGTCTCTGTAATAGCAACCTTTCTTTATCAGGGATTTTGAAACTGTAAATTCTACTTAATATGCGGTGTACTAAAGACGTGGTGACTTGATGACATGGAAATTCTACCACGTTATCTCGTCGAAGCATTCTAGAGATCCGTTAATGAAAGTGAAGAGAGCTTTTGGCCATATTGCGTGACTTTCGTATTGTATATTGTTAAACATTTTTAAAGGTCAATTCTCCTTTTGTTTATGTAAAGTGTTACGGAAAAGAAAACTTAATTTATATTAAAGTAATTAATTCCATTTATTTTCATTTAATTCATTTATTGTCATTATTTCATTACAGTTTTACAGTAGCGCCATCTATGGAATAAATAAATAACTAATAATTTATAGGTAGATCGCATGCTACATTGATAACATCTCGAGAGGTTGGATTTCTAATAGGATTAATTTGATAATTCTCATCCTTAATATTGTAAATACGATGCTTTTTCTTTAACATGTAACTAGGAAAAGAATTTTACTAACTTTAAGAGAAATACTTTAAAAAATGTATTGTTTTCATTTGGAGTTTAATCAATGTCATATTTTATTCGAAATGGAAATTTTAAGTATGTATACAGTCATTTAAAATTTCGAACTTTAAATTTGCACGAATTTTGTATATACCAAAAATACACGGGGCAGAGGGTGAATACAAAGCCATGCTTTTTTATAATCATTGAGGGGGGTGGGACAAAAGAATACTATGCATAGTATCCCAAAGGACCTTAAATGGGCCCTGAAATTTTGAATTAATACTTGGTATGTAATTAAAAGTTAGCTTTAATCAATCAGTATGTAAGGAAAACAGATAGGTAACATTCTTATAGTGTTAATATTACATATATTTTTGTAGTGCTATATAAGTTATGTTTAGAGATGTAAAGTTACCCGAAACATCGTGAGAAATATAACGTCATACACAAATAAGGTATGAAGAACCTTGAACCATCAGGAGTTCCTCAGTCCGTCATTTTTTACCCGCCTTGTGCTAACTTTTTAAATATGAGGGTGAATTAAAGAAAATAAACACAAGAATCATTCGTTGGATTCTCAATCATTATTGTTGAGATTTCTCACTGCAACTAATAGTTGTCGTTAATTGGCTCTAAACCTTTAAACTGTATTATTTTGTTCAGCATTTTGGTTCGGTTTGGAGCGCTACGGTCTACGTTTTGCAAGACGAGGGCTAATGAGACCGGGACCTACTACTTAAAGCCTATTCCGAACGGATACGAACATCCATGCTACAGTGGGATTCGAACCCACTAACTCCGGTTCCGAAGGCCAGCACCCTAACCATTTGGCCCTCGTTCTGCGTTCAGTATTTGTTATCCTCATTGATTGTAATTCTGCCATCGACTGTGCTTTTTATAAGCAATTCCTACTTTCCTCAGGACTGGCAGGAGATCAGCTATGAGTATAGCCGTATTTAGATAGTATGATAGCCGTATTTGGATAAGCCTCATTCGGAGTTTAATGTGACTTCTACAGATTTTCTTGTTGGGTTTACCCAACAAGAAAATCAGTAGAACCTGTTTTTAATTGATATTTCATATTGTTTTTTGATCACTTTTCACTCATAGGTTAGGGAGATGCACTTCCACATCACCTGGTATTCCGTAATCCACCACGTTGACGTTTAATTGGATACTTGCAGCCCTATCTCTGTAGCTTCATCATTTCTCGCTCTCTGCTTCGAATCTTTCTGTGGTTTCGCAAGTTATAGACAAAAATTTCCGAATCTGCTGATATATTCTGGGGAACTACATCACGCTGATCAATATATAATGGGTTTTGTCTATTTATTCAACAAATATAAAATTAAAGTTGCCTATATCTTTTAAAACTGTAATAGTATTATTTTTCCGTTTTTCAAAGGAAACTTTTGTTAGGGTATTCCTGGAACAGTATCCCCACCAAACACGCTTGCTCACAGAAACAGAAAATATCTCATCACTTACGTTTCACAAACTGAATTGGAACTGAACTGATCTTCTAGCCCAAACATAATTAGTTAAACGTATTCCTCTAATTAGTGGGCTATATATGTTATCTTATTTACATATATGAAAGCAGGACATCCGAATTTCTAGGGCGCCACCTTTCGATACTGGACTTATAAAATTCGAATTCACTCACATCCATGTTCGCAGTTATTCGAAATTAACTTTATGCAGTAGGTCCCGGTCTGATGAACCCTCGTGTAACAAAAAATTAGACCACAGAATCCAAACCCACAGAAGCAAATACTCTGTAAGTAAGACCCAGGACGTTATATGGTTTAGTTAATTTTTTTGCGTAAAACGTAGATATGCAAATCCCTTATTCTATTATTTCACGATTCAAATAGTCTTTCCCAATAAAAGTGAAGATAGAAGCAAATTTGGGGACACAGACGAGCAAAGCCCATAATGAACAAACACTCTTCTGCTTTCTTTATCAGTTAAATGTAAGAAAAATAAGTTGACGAAGAAGAAGGGAAGTTAACATAGATTGTTTTTAAGATTCTTGTGTTTCTCTCCTTCCCGGCCTCATTAAAAAGAAAATATGGGGCGATCACCGGCTAATTTGGCTCTGGGGCTGATCGTGTAACACGCACCCTTTCTAGCCATTAAATTTTAGACGGGTTGACGTTATCCCTTCGGTACACGCATCAACTGCTTCTTCCTAACTCCACTTAGGTTGAGAAGATAAACTAGAATGTAAGAACCCTCATAAGCGTAGAGAATGAAAAATCGATTTCACTTAAAAGTGAAGCTCTTGTGCGGGTAGCATTCATGTTAATTTTCCCAAAATCGGATTTCTCATCTAAATGGGATTACCCTATTAAGGGTCCAGTGTTCTTATTTGAAGATAATTAAGAGAATAGTTTCTATAACCGTTATCCCTTCTTGAAACAGCTTTTTTTTCTTTGGCGAGGGTAGAGGGAAACCATATAAAGATTTCACTAGTATTTTATTAGGGCAATCAAGGGAAGGATTTCAGCCCCTCAACAAGCCCGTAAGCAAAAAAATGTATATAATTTTGAACTGAAAGTGCTGAATTCTCCAAAATGCGCAGTCTAATATTATATTTTTGGAAATGTATGCCACTCCACCGTTACATCGCGCGGAGGTGAAATATTTTTTTCTCACATTACGGAGGATGAAAACCTATTTGAAAAACAGTAAAGCAACAAAGCTAAATGGTTTACTTTTGTTAAGCATTCATCGAAATACTAAAACTGACGTAAACGATGTAATAAAAAAAAGACAGTTGAATTTTAATTTACAATTTTTTATATAACTTTTTCAGTTATGAAGTTTTTATATCCTTTGTTAGAAGTTTCAGTTGTAATAACCTTTCCACTTGAGATACATTTTCTATTTTTACACTTTTCAATGCGCCACATTGAGCTTTGTCAAACGCCCAAGGGAAAGTTCTCGGTACATGACTGATATATTGAGTTTCTATAATATATTCTTTTTGGAGGGGATAGGGGGCTAGGGAGACGATTGATATTTTTATGATTATTCAAGTTTTACACGTATTTTCTCTTTTCACAAATCTTTCAACTAAAATCAGTATAATTTTTGGTCATTATAATAGCATGATTAATTTTTTAATTAACAATACGCTGTGTCATTAGCTCTCGTGTAGCAAAACAGTAAACTTAAACGCCTGAGACCAAACCAAACCAAATCAAACCAACCATCAATAAAAATCAGTAAGTTTTTCCTTCTATACTTTTCTTTGAAATACACTATGATAGCAAATAAGTCTATTTATGGAAATTTTTCCTATTCATAAACACATACTATGATGTTGAATATTTCAGACCATCCAGAAATGAGAAAGGGCTGGAACTTTAAAATCCACGCAAGGAATGAATTTCCTATTTTACAGAGGAATCTATAATAACTTAAATATCAAATACTTTAACAGAAAAAATTCATGCCTTAATGGTTAGGGCATTCACTATTTAAAGCTAAATTCGAAAACATTTCTTTCAGAACTTTTTCTCTGCCAAGATTTTTATCTGATCAGAGATTGGTTTATTTTCTCGTAGGATTTCTAGAGAGCCTGCAAAAGGTGATAAGGCCCATCAATTTATTATTCGCGCCATAAAACGAGTTTTCCTTCTTTCCGTTGAATGGTCAGTCTCATGCATTCGAATTGTTTAAATATTAGAACTACGTAAGGTTGGCGTTTTTTTTGTTATTTTACTTTTTTACCCGAATTCTATTGAAAATGATTTTGCACCTCAAGGAAAAAATTGAAATAGGCACTTCTCATGATCGAAGTCACGTGATTTTATGAAGCCTGTATTTTCATATCTGTTAGCAGATTATCTCTTTCCTTTCCATACTACAGAACAAATTAAATATGAATATGTATATAATATTTATCTGTAATGATATTTTTAACCTAAAAACCGACCAACGTAATTATAAGTATAACTTAAAATAATTTTAGGGCGATTCTATCCTTTAAAGTCAAAACTTGGGGAGTATCTTTTGTTCTTTCTTTAGCGTTGGTGAATACGAAAATACCGAAATTAATTCCTGATGACTTTAGCCCTTCTTATATAGGGCCAGTCTCACCAAAGTCGTTTAAGAGCTAACAGTTATTAACATTTGTTTAAATGGAGAACTGGGCCTGACCATTGGTTGGCTCCATGAGTTAATCTCGGTTAGTCGTTAAACAACTTACCGACCATGAGACCGACCGATAATTT
>CM063505.1:184547450-184572450 GCA_032207245.1 Pardosa pseudoannulata | reverse complement strand
CCTTCAGTTTTAAAATCTCCCTCTTAGAGGGAACGATAAATTTAAACTCGACTTCTCATACCCTAAGAGAGAATTCTACAGAGGATACATACAAGAAATGCATATTAAAAATAGCTTTCAAAATGTACCTAAATTTAAATTTCACTAGTAACATGTATGATGCTACAGTCCCTTCAGGAGCTGCTCGAAAAACCCTCCGTGTCCAATCGTACTTAACGAGTTCTTAAAATAGATCAATGTAAGAAATCGTTAGAGGACTCATCCCTTACGCGTGTTCCAAGTAACCCAATAGTTTTTCCTCATAACTTTCTTTCGCTAAAATTTGTTTGTACTTCTTTACAGTGTCGTACGTAGAAATCAGTGATAGGAAGTGCATACCGCCATTGTCATAAAAGAAATAATTTTTTTAATTACATTTCGATTAATATCTTAGGGTCCAATTTATAATTGTTCATATTTTTAGTTTAAAACGGTAAAACATTGAAAACTGTTTATTAAGTTATTTTGTAATCATAATCTCTAAGATAACTAATAAAACTACTATGAAAAAATTCGTACAATCGATTTTGAGAGACTTACAATTCTTTTCTTGGGTATTATTTATACGGAATCATTTTTTTCTCTTCATCCTGATTAAAGAATTAATTACGAGGAGAAAAAAAATCTGCAGATTATCTATAATATTATAATAAGCTGACTAACAACCTGTAATATTTCAGTTTCGAGAAAAGATCTAGTAAGTCCATATGTTTCTTTGTCCGATTCCTTGTAAAAAGAAGAGGTAGTATTGTAATCACGAAAAATTTCAGTATTCAGATTAAAAAAGAGAAAAACTCACCATATATTCATTTTCATACATCTTAGTATAGTGTTTCTATGTACGTACAATGAAACTTTAATTCTAGAAAACTTTAAATACACATTTTGACTAGTTTAGTCATAACATATACATATGTATCTCGCTGAGCTCAAATCCGATTAACCATAGAAAATCGAAATTTTGCATTTAGAACAGGAAAACATTCTGTACCACAACCACTCATAAATGGTTCCAGGTTGCTTAGGCCAAAGTGAAGAGAGGTATCCCTTTCAAAAATAGGACTTTATTCAGTTTTTAAATAACCTAAACACATTGTCTGCGGAACACGTACTACTGCGTTTTCTGGCGAGTCACGTATTAGTACAGGTTAGTGTAACTACATGGTTTGTTTGTGGGTACAAAAATAACGGTATATACAGGGAAACGAAGTCGGATGTTCTTGTCTACTACATAGATTCTGGAAAAATTGAGAAGAATAAAAACAAGTTTAAAACAGTCGATGCGGAACCACAGAACCGGAAGGTTGATTAAAAAAACCAATTTAGATTTAAAATTAACCTTTTATTTATCCTTGCGAAAATGATATTACACACACACACACACACACACACACACACACACACACACACACACACATATATATATATATATATATATATATTATATATATTTATATTTATATATTATATATATGTAATCCATTTTTTATTAAACTCCTTGATAAAGAGAAAGTTCAACCACTAGCAGTAATAACAATACAGTCGGGGCGACATTGAAGAGAACGGCAACAGTCTAATTGAAACTTTATTCCAGACACGGAAAAGATGTGCGGCTACAACGCACATCTTTTCTACTGCTAGACAGACAAAGAACAGCCACAGAGATCACTCTGATCTAACAGAGGTACACCCAAGAGTGAAGACAGAAAAGATTTTCCACGGTAAAAAAAAAACTTAATAAAAGAATTAAATGCAATATCAGCAAAAACTCGAAACCATTTGCTGCCGACAGATGGGAAAAATGCTGAATAGACAGAAAGTTTACATTTTTAGGATACAAAGCTTTGGGAAGAATGTTAAGTGTAAAACTTTCCTTTGATTAAACTTTTCAGAGGCTGGGAAAAAGATTTAAAGGAATTAGAATGGGAGAGAGGAGGTTTTTAAGGAAATATTAAAGTTAAATAATTTTGATATATTACATATATATATATATATATATATATATATATATATATATATATATATATATATATATATATATTATATATATATATATATATATATATATATATATATATATATATATATTTGTTTATATATTTCAAAATAAAATGCGAAAAGTTGGTTAAAAATTCAAATAATTTTCAATCTATTGAGATTTAACTGAATAACTAAATTTACGAGCAAAACGCCCGCTACCGGTACAATTCCGCAGCGAAATGTGTTAATACAATGTAAATCCCACTTTACATTTCTTTACATCAATTGATTCTACGTTAGAAAAGTTTCTTTTAAATTACAATCAAGTCTCTCGTGGTTTGCAAAATATTTACCATAAACAAAATATCTTAATACCATAGTTACAGTAGACTGTCCAAAGTATTCTGTAACTATCTATGATAAGTGTACTATATACTTTAACAGTATACGTTAATAACATACTTTTTGTACAGACCAAATTCTATAAATTATTCTCAAGACATTCTTGACAGTAAAGTCATAATGAAATAAAATATCCATAAAACAATTTTCATAAATTCATACTGTATGAATGATTTGATGTTGTATTAAAACTGTTATAACATCTGTGTACCTCCCGTTTTATTTGAAACTTACAATCTATATAACGAAAAATTTCAATATAACGCACATTAACGCTGTGGGGAATATCTCAAAAACGATTAGCCATATAACATGAAATTTCGTATTGACTAGTATTATAACAGTTATTAGGGCATTTCTATTTTGGATTTTAATCAGCTCTCTTCCTAAGGAATAATACATTGCAACTCAAAGATATCGACGTGTTTATATGTTGCAAGAATGTTTAGGAAGTCTTTTTTTAGAAAATAAAGATATAAGCTGTAATTTGCTGCAAATAATTTTGAAACTTTTACTGCTTACAACTTCCCGGTACAAAGCAAAAGTATTGTATTCGGTTTCGAACGAAATATCTATAAAACGAAAAGTCCCAATATCACGAATATTAATGCTGTGTCTTCCGTAAGATACCAATATTCGAGCTTTACAAACACCCCCTATATACGGCATGTAGCTACACAGCACTTATGAGGCATTGTTTAAAAATCAATAATTTATATTCATAAGTTAAACTTAGAAATTTCAATCGCTATCACGTAGACCACGTGAAACTTCCTTACGAATCTTGCCTTGTAATCCGTTCACCTGCCACCACCAGGAAGGCCGACTTTCGTGACGTCAAAGCGTTCTCGTAACCACAGAGGCAAGGCTTTCCATTATAGGAGGTGTTGGCTTTACCCAGACATTACGATGACCTTGAGAAACGAAACATACTTTGAATTTCGAAGAGAGTGTGCAAATGACAACTCTGAGGTGTATCATACAAAATTAAAAACAAAGTATAATTTTATAAGTTTACAAGGATGTCATGCGATATCTGCGTCATATTTTTTAAAGTATAAGCCTGGAAGTGCCGACACTTACATAAACAGACTGACGAGGCGAGAAACCAATAAAATTAAACAGTAAATCTAAATTGGAAAAAATTCCTATTAAACGCATTCAAACTCAATCCTGCAAATTTTCATTTTTCCTTATTTCACGTTCTATGCATTATCAGATGTAGGAGCTTTCTACTCTATCCCGCTACAATTAATAACTCCGTATCGCGTAATTAAAAACTCGTGCTTCGCACAATTAATTTCGGGCCGCATCTCTAAGGACTTGCGAAAACAATAATAAAAGAAAAACTGATAATAAACTTTTCTCCCCGTTTTTAAGGCCCCTCTCTTCATTATTAGCGTCCTTTCTCGGCAATTAACAATGACACCTCACTCCCCACTCCCGACTTCCTCTTTTATATTAAAAAAAAGAACGAGAGCTGAATCAGACCACACTCCTACAAGTCACGACGCAATTTTTAAAATTTACTTTCTTTTTAAAGAACATAATAATTTTCATTAAAAAAAACTCAAGAATGATTGGATCGCGAAGCAAATAATTAGCCTTTTTTTACGCATAATCCGCCTTTTTTAATATTTCTCGTCATTAGTTTGGCGGAGAACGGCTACTATAGTCTGGTAATTTTTTTTAATTTCGAATATAAGATTTTCGAATAATTTAAATAATTACGAATACCTTTATACGAAATTTATTATCTTGCTAAACTTTGTAGCAGATTTAATTAGATTGAGTCACAAATACGTTAAAAAATCACAACTAGCCTTAAACAGCATTTTCTATTAATTTCCAATTATTTAAGCGGTCCTCTTTTCCTAATAATTATATATATATATATATATATATATATATATATATATATATATATATATATATATATATGCGTGTGTGTTATTATATTTTAACATAAAACTAACTAACCTAATTATAATTGTTTTCTAAAACAAATTGCTGGGGATTCAGTCACTAAAATTACAATATTTGTAGAGTTATTTTTGTTCCCCTTAGGACTGTGGTAACATTTGAGGACTTCGCATACAACAAAATTAATTCAGGCTTACCTCAAATACTCTTATATAACTTCTTTATACAGCTTATATCGATTCCACATCTCCCATGTGACTAATTCTTAACATTCTCATTGGTTTACTCACTAGTACCCAAAACCACTATGAATCCCAGTGTTATTGTTTTTATGTAGCCTCCCCACTATGGCCAATTGTTCACCACTTCCTGATGGTGACCTTGATCGATGGTTCACGTGTTGCATCCACACTCTGGGCCACTAAATGAGCCGAGTGCGTAGATTCGTCCGTAGGGTCAACAGCGCACTTTAGTCGTGCGTCTGGCTGCCTTTGATCTTTGGAGAAAAGACGCCTCCGAAGCCTTTGCCCGCCAAGACTATTTTATCGTCTGCCACCATCGACCACGATAAGCCATTATCCCTCCAGACGGTGGTAATGGCTTACAGTGGACCATAGTGTGGAGTGGCCTTTAGAGACAGAAGCGCCAAAGACTGGGTGTCTCAACAAACTGTATTATTTCTAATTTCTAATTTTATTGTTTCCTTTTGAGTCTTTTCTGACTGCAACTATTCAGCATGGGTATAATTTTTCATGTGTAATGTTTCTAAAAAAACATGTATGTGTAATATGTTAAAATTTGCCTTAACAGGGAATAAATTATTTTCCTAATTTGTATTCCCACTCCTTGATAAAATAATAGAGCAGTAATTGATAGCATGATTGAATCCATTTGATAGCAACAAAATCATTAACTTTTATTTTTCCCATATACTTCAGAGATTTTGGTCCTTTCAGGTATGGTTTTGTTTGGAACTTTTCGGTCTATTGTTTTTTTCACTAAAGCTAATGAGACTTGGATCTATGACTTAAAGCCGATTCCGAACAGCTACGAATGTCCATGACGTAGTAGGACTCGAACCTAACTGCTCCGAAGATCAGCGCCTTACTTTTCCGTCTGTTTCATGACGCTGATCTAAGGTAACTTCTCGCTGGAATGCCACGGCTCTGCTGTTGGGTGATATAGTTTACTTCCAGCCAATGGTTTTTTTAAAGCTTTATGTATGTGTTATGGACAACCAACGGCGTGTTGACTTTGGGAATTTTTTCCTCATCAGATATGATGAAGATAGCAGATGGTCCTGCGAACATTGTGGACGTATGAAGTACATTTCACCTTGACTGGGAACGTGAACTCCAAGAACTGCGTTCATTGGGCAAAAGAAAATCTTCACGGTCTGGCACCAGTGCCTTTATACGACAGATACGCGACTGTGTGGTGCAGTGTCGTAGGGACATTCATTTTGGGTCCTTACTTCTTCAAAGAAGTCACATTCAGTGGTATGCAAACGTGCTCCGTCACAGGTGTTCGGTATAAAGAAATGTTGGAGAATTACGTAATTCCAGAATTGCAGCAGCGAAATATTACTAATGGCATGAAAGATGTTGCTTCTACATACATTGCCAGAAGTATTCGACAAGTGTTGCTACAACACTTTAGGGAATGTCATCGCAAGTAACTTTGCAGTTTCGTAGGCACCTCGTTCTTTCGACCTCACTCCGATGTATTCCTAGTTCTGAGGTTATCTGAAATCTAAGGTGTACACATCAAATCTCCGGAATTCGTCAGACTTGAAAGACGCCCTAAAACGGAAAGTTCTACAAATTCCTCCTGCCATGATAGGTTTGTTATTGTTATCGTCTGAGTAGGTTGCCACGTTGAAAACTTGAAATTCGAATAAAAGTCTTTTCCTTTTCCTCTCTTTTATTATCATTGGTTATTTACGATGCTCTTCTTTATAAATGATTTACGCAGTGAATTTAAGTCATACGTGTCTCGTTTTAGCGCCATTTAAGGTTTTTCCATGCTCTGATCAATTTGCACACGAAAAAAGTGGGTGTTGCCATTCGAAAATTTCGAAATTTTGTTACTGTAACCGTAACTGTGTGAGGTTTATTGTATTAAATCAACAAAATCTGGACCCAATGCATTCAAATAACTATATCTAAACTTTCATTTACATTGGTTGAAGGGTTCGGCCCCTGGAGAATTATGTATAGGCGAAGTTTGTTTTAGACTACCCGGTATAAGCCATCTATTAGTGGCAACTTTCTCATTCTCTTAAACCATCTATGTTTGTGAAACTCAAAATAAATCTCTGCAAAAACGTATAATGAAACTCGTTTAGTCGGTTACCTCCTGCATAAATTAAAACTAGACAGTCTTCGAAAAATAAAAAAATATTGATGCAGAAACACTGTATGGTATTTCGAATGCATGATGCGACATCCGAGTTATCCTTTGCACATTCTCTTAGAAGTTTAAACTTTCGTGTCTTGACGTAATGCTTTCTTTGATTGGAGTTCAAGTATTGCCATCTGGTGGTGACCGGTAATGTTAATATCCCTTATATTGATATTTTCCATTCTATAGAGTACAAATTGCAACCGCCAGAAGGAAGATGCATAATTGGTAGTTACATGAGTCATAAATACACAGTTTGAACATTCGACAAGACACATCGTTTTTGACACTTATGTGAGATAGTTATATAGATATGCCATTCTACCAGGAATCTGAAGGATTTTTTCTTTGAAATCTGGAAATAGATATTTTTTGTGGGTATAATAAATTTTTTGCTCTGCAACTAAATTCTGTTTTTTTTAATATGTGCCTCTTTTATTCATCGTCATCAATCACTCACGTCCATCTACTAAATGTTTTTTCATTTCTCTCTTCCTTATATGAAAGAGAATATAAGTTATTGTGTTAGACTGCGTTAGAATACACGAATGTCTCTTACAAAACCTTTTATTATTATGGCATTTTTTTCTGCGTGTAAAAGTATCAAGATTTTATTTCCAGTAAAAAAATGCATTACACTATCGAGGCATGGTTGTTATAAAAAGACAGTTTTTTAAAAAGTTCTTGTCATTGTTTTAATTCTTTCGCTATTCGTAACCCTTTCCCTACCGAAGTCATCCAGATCTATATATGTAATATATGAAAGTTACTACAAGTAAATATATTTCTAAAATTCTCCTTTCTGCCATTATCATTCTGTAATACCTAATTTCCCAGCAGTTAAAGTGTTTATTTAAAAGAGTGTTAGCCTTTGTTAAATTTTTTTATCCGTCTCCCGAAGCGAAAGCTGGAATAAATCATTTTCTTCCATTGTTCACATTTCATTGGCATTCCATGCAAAGTTGTTGCTTTGTAAATACGGATACTTTTTAAACTCTATAATAGCACCCTGTTCTAGGGCTCTATACTTGCGTGGGACCTGCCCGCCAACTGTACTGGGGCAGGTATGTTCTACTACTGTCGCTGGGATGCATGTTATTAAAATAATTCCTCCGGAAAGCTTGGGCGGACAAAACAAATTTATTTACAACATTTAAGACACAATTAATGTAAATCAACTATCATAGTTGTAAGTCTCAGACCATGTCAACAATCAAAATTGCAGGACCGAGCTTACATGTCCGAGGAGAAAAAAAAAGTAATAAAGTCCTCTCCCTTCAAAGCAGAGGGATATGTGTCGGTCGCCGGCTCCAATCCAACTCTTCTATTCCCAGATCTTCTCTCCCTTCCTCGGGGAGGGCGGGGATGTCTGGAAACTTGAACCCTTCCGAACAGAGCACATCCTCCTTTTCAGAGGCCCTGCAAAAACAAAAACAAGCGCCTCCGAAAAAACAGTATCAGTCCCCTTTTGCCAGCCGGCTTCTTATTTCCCCTAAAGAATTCCGGGTGGAAGGGGTCAATGTGGCTGTTTTTCCGATATCATCAGGAGCACACATAAGTCTTGGGTGCAAATTCCTTACAAACTCTATAATTTTAAAGTTTAAAAATTCCAAATAAGTGAGGCTAAATTTCTGGTGTATATGGTATATAATACAATAGGTGAGAATTTATTCGCTGATTATATATGTAATATATCAAAATTGTTTCACCTAAAATATCTAAAATTCTCGTTTTCCCCTTCTCAATTTTTCATACGTGAGGAGTGTTTGCCGGTTTAAATTATTTTTACCCGCCTTCCAAAACTAATGCTAGAGTAAATTTTAATTTTCTGTCCACTGGTCCCATTTTCCAGCTGCCTCAAGAAAATAATTCACTCCTCCATTTTCTAAATTGCTGCATAATGCTGACCAAGCTGTTGGTCTCTTGGGGGAAAAAATCCGCTTGGTCACTCCTTGTTGGGCGAAATATGTAATAGAATTGTGTTTTCGATAACATTTTGATGCTCTGCTCTTGTCGAATAGAGACGCCCATTTTTAGTCTTACTAAACTTTAAATTCTTCTACATTGGACTTTGCTACTTTTCAATTGAGTCATGGCTGAAACTTACTTAGGTATCCTCATTGCCGAGGAACTCCGCGAAATTGAAAATAATAGAGGCTAAAACTTTATCGTGATGGCATCCTTACATATTTATCTTTGTGTATATTTATTCCACGTGATTTATCTGACAGTGAAAAAATCTTACTAAGGCATTCTTTAATGTCGTCCAAAATGAGTAAAAAGAAATAATAGTAACAGTTGGTATTGAAGATTCCTCCCTTATTTCATATTCTTTTTTTTTCTTGAAAGCAGATATGAGGTTGTTTCAATAATTAATCCTGATAATTATACATATATATTTATAAACATGCATACTTATATTACTATATTTGTATAATCATATATATATATGTAATATAGGAAGGGAATAATGTTGTAATATAGAAATAGTTTAATATAGGAATAACAGATCTAGGAATAAGCCCAATACCCGAAAACTAAAATTAATAAGGGAAAAACCCTACAAAGACCCTAAGTGTGGGAAACAAACAAGATCTCCAGCAAACACACAGATATAAATCACCTGTGGGCTATGAAGACACAATTTTAATCTCCCTTTGACATTACAGAAGTCGTAAAATCAAACTGGTAAATCTACCGTGACACTATAGAATTACATAATTTGATGGAGTTAATCCTCCGCGCCAGTCACCTGCATCAACACGGGATAGCGTCCCACGCTAACTATTCGGCTAGACTAAAAACAACAAGGAATAGTGCAAGAGCCAATGAAGAAGAGATCCAAAGACGCCCCAAACACACCCTCACAAATTCTAAATGGTCGGCCACAAAAACACCCCAAAACCCCATAGTGTAAGATTTTATAAGTTTCAATGAAGAGTTCATATTCTGTATCCATCAGTCATATAAAAGGGTTATATTCTGTGTCTTGCCGTCATTTAGAAAAGGAGACTTTCTCTCCCAAACTATCAGCTAGCTAGTTAGTACATTCTCTCCCCAGCCGTCAGTTAGCTAGCTAGTTAGTTAGTATGTTCTCTCCCCAGCCGTGAGTTAAACTAGTAATGTCAATCAGACTAGTCATGTCTTTGAGATCCGTAACTCTCATGTCAGACCTTGTATCGCCACAGTACTTTGTGAAGCATACTCATATTCTGGATAAAAATTAAGAATTAATTGAAAGAAAACTGATGTGCCAACTGATTACTTGAAGACAAAGAATCCAGGACATGACAGATATAATTTGTGTATACATACGTATATTCTTATGTCAGAATACTTGAAAAC
Organism: Pardosa pseudoannulata; assembly: GCA_032207245.1. Classification (NCBI taxonomy): domain Eukaryota; kingdom Metazoa; phylum Arthropoda; class Arachnida; order Araneae; family Lycosidae; genus Pardosa; species Pardosa pseudoannulata. Next base: position 184,562,358 of record CM063505.1, on the reverse strand, counting down.
TGACATGAAGAAATAATGATGTCAATGATTCACATGCATATATATTAATATATACATTATATTCATGCATAATGTAGGCTTACATAGTTCTTATACATATGGTCGAAAAACATGCCACATGCCTGAATAACAACTATGAAATTGTGTGAAAGAAAATAAATGTCTGGCGACACCTTCATTAGAGAATAATTATTTTTGCCACGATTTCCGTCATTATTTCGACATAACTGCGAAATCTCTTTATCTACTCTCAGACGAAGATTTGCATATCTATTAAAAAAGCTGCGCAGGAGATCTTGCGCCATGCTTGTTATTGCTTCCCTTTACTGCTTATAATGAGGTCAATCAAAATTATCTGAAAGAAATTGTTTTACTATTTATTATCCCTTATCTATCAATCTATCGCTCTTTCTCTCTCTGTATTATATATATATATATATATATATATATATATATATATATATGTGTGTGTGTGTGTGTGTGTGTGTGTGTGTGTGTGTGTGTGTGTGTGCGTGTGTGTATATATTAGTAACACGGGGAAATTAGTCCGCCGGCTAGAAATAAATTTTTAATTCCTATTGCTGGAAAACCCCTTTCATATTTTAGGGTTTTCTTCGCAAATATGTGGTATGCGCCTTATGGTGTAGTCACGCCACACCTGTAAGGTTATAATGCTAAATTTTACAATGACTTTCTACAATGTTATTCACAAACCCCGTTTCGAAATTTAAGGCTTTATCCAAAAAGAAGGAAAATGCGGCATATGTGTAAGTCCGCCACACTTGGTAGAGAAAAAGAAAAAGTATTATAAGAAAGGATCATGCCTCGCACATTCTTAGAAATAGAAGTTAGTAGCTAGGTATTATGAAATTAAAGAAAGGACAGTCTGAGGTCCGAATTATATAAAATTGTGGTCAATACTTCAAAAGAAAACCGGCTCGTAAAACTTACTCAAAACCGCGAGCTTTTGAAAAACACGATTTGAATGGAATTTAAGCCAGGTGTAATTGGTACAAAGATACCGCACTTATTATAAATAGATTTAAGAATGAGAGAGTATTTTTGGAAAATCATAAAAGAAGCCGCGTCTATGAATAACTCCCTATACTCCTTCAATGCATAAAAGAAGGGACAGCATACAAAGATATCGAGAAGGAAAAAAGGGGGGGGAAGATAAAAAGAGCACGTTTTCAAGGTGAGCATGTTTTCGAGAAGGGAGTTTAGAAGAAATAAAAATATAAAAATGCAAATAAATAAATAAAGAAATAAATACGAGCGTGGGGTACTAATCCAATGAAAAATCAGAATTTGAGAACTAACCACCTGAATTTTCAAGAGTGGCTATTTTCCCAAATGGCCCAGGCTTACTGGTCAATAAGAAGACCTAATTAACTTGCAGGTTACAGTCGTGATTCCATAACATAAAAGGAATAAGTGAGTCCAACGTGGAACTTTGCTTTATTTAATACTAGGTAAAAGACATGTTTCTCCGTCAGGATCAGAGTAAAGAATGATGCATGCAAACACTTTTCTTTAACAGAGTTAGGCACCACAGCGAGATGAAGCGAGGAATATTCCCAATAGAGAGAGAAGCTTAGTCAACAGTATTAATCGTCAGAAAGGAACTTAGATCATTGGAAAAGTGAACCATTCCACTGGGAGAGCTAGAAAATGTGGAGATTGGACAGAAAATAAGCATTTATTTTAGAGTTTTAGAGTAGAATTTTAAATTACCAAACACTTCTGTAGATATGATATTTTAGTAAGGATATTGTAGCTAGGAAAATATGTATGATAGAATAATAATGGTGCAATGAGAATCTTATACACATCTTTTAAGTGTAATTATTCAAGGAGCCACAGTAGCTCAGTCGGGAAAAGCACGCTCTTGTAACTAGAGGGTGACGGGTTCGGATCCCGAGCCGACCTAAGATCTACCGTGTTCGTTAAAGGTGACTGGGGCATGTAAAATATGTTCATGGTCACAATGTCCTCCAAGTTCGCAATTAATACCTCTGTGGGTGGCAGGCCAAGTGTATGGGTCTTTTGCTTGGTCGGTGCTTCAAAATTATGAGGACTCACTTGAGCATAAGTCATACTTTTACCCTTGAGGTGCTCGTTAAAAACGAAAGGTGCACCCTTTTGTCTTAAACTGAGTGTCCTTTGGCTCAATCGTACTTTGTTTGACTATGTTCCATAAGATAACAACAAGTGATACATTACACACTCATACACATATATACTCTCAACTTTTACTCTCAAAATGTATCTTGAAAATTTTATTCTGGTCAATGATAAAAGTGAGGGATAGAAAAGTTTGTATAGATCATAAAACGTTATACGTTGAAGAGTTTTGTTTTTTGGAGAAAGGATTGCAGGCCAAATCTAATTCTACGTCACAAAACGAAGCTTTATGTAGTGCTCATTACTTATACTTACATATATAGAAAGAGCAGTATAAACTGTTTAATATTACATAATTTTCAAAGAGCATCTGGATTAATGTGTGAGCTAAAATGTCATAAACTCTGATAAAGTGCAGAACTAAAGTGTCAAACCAAAACTTGCAATTGCTGAAATTGCGAAAATTGGTCTAGTACAATCAAGCTATCAATAACATGTAAATCAAATGAGTTTTAGTTAGTGAAGTATTTTGCTTACTAACTTAACATACCTTTTACTTTTATCCCTACATTTTATAATTATATCACCGATCCACTAGCTGAAATAGTTCGTATTTACGTTTTCACAGCTGTAGATCTCTCAGTGCTGTATGAATGAACCTATTTTAGTGATTTACGGAAGTAAAATGATGACTTTTTTCTGAAAAAAAGATACCGACATATTTTATACTGATTCGCTTTTGGGATGCAAGTGCTTGACCGATTGGAGCCAGAAAGGGTTTTAGGGATTGCAAAATTTTATTTTAATATTTATCTTGCAAAATCTCAGTGGCGTAGAGGTAGCGCTAAAAGTCGACACAGGTCCGATGTTCGATCCCCGGACTGAGCAAGGTTTACTTCAGTAGGTAAACAAACTCACGACCAAGTATGATTGAGAACTAAACATTGGGGTTTCCGCGTAAGGTTGGTCACCTAACCAGGATATATACTTCCCCAGTGCTCTTGTACCTTGAAAAGGGAGATTGGGACTGTAGGCCATAACTCCCAAGTTGAACTGAAAAACTGCTATTTTGTGTGCGTGCGAAAGATGTATTTTTATATGTATTCTTGGGTATGAGAAATACACATTTAAAGAAAAGATTGATATTACAGTACGTTTCTGTAAAATATTAAATTCAAATTAGGAAACACATAATAAGACCTGAATAATTATATTAAAACTATTTATAAGAATCAGGTACTTTCTAAGATCAGATTTAAGCCTTTATAATGCTTCTTGCGACTTGAGCTTTAGCAAATTCTTACTGAATTTTATCAAACATTAACATAAATAGGTGTATTTATTTTGTGATTCAACGTATAATATAGAATTAAAGAAAATCTCGTTAAGCATCAATTACAATTTAAGGAAGCCATAAAAATTCAACTTAACATAGATTAAAATATTTCCTATGAATTATTATGCAAGCAAGGACTAAATAATAACCGAAGGCATTCACAATACATGTTAACATAATTATAAAGCAACATTAATTTGAAAAATAGATTATTTTCAAAGCAAAAAATATTTTTAAAAAAATCATAAATTTGAAAAATGAACTTAAGAAAACTGATGGTATTTTATAAAAAAATTAGTGTGATTAAATTAGTTAGTGCATATGAATCGAAAATGAATACTTTACAAAAACTCTTTGTGATGTCGAATGGGGTGTATGTATGGTGTCATGACTTGGAACGTTTCGGTTCGGCCGAATCGGCACATACCTTTTGTGTCATTCAATATGGTACTTCACGCGTCACATGACAAGTCCGTTATATCCCATTGCATCTTAAAAATTCAAACAGGCCATCTGGTGCCACAAAACGCCCTTTGTCTCTCAAGATGTATTTGGAGAAGGTATTGAAATGTATCTGCTCGAAATGTTAAACAACTTATAGTATCTGGTTTCGAAACTCGTATCACATATTCACTCCTAAGTATCTAACCACAAAAATCTTTTTTCAAACATATACATACACACACATACACAGGATAGTAGGATAAGAGAGACAATCCGGATTAATTTGGACACCTAATACTCCTCTATAAACTCTTGTACTATAACCTTCTAGATAAAATAATGGTTATATCTGTAGGAATTATAGTAGAGAACGTACTATATTTTATGTGCGTATTTTCATGTTCTAAATAAAGATCGTACCCAGTAGGCCTTTAGCTGTCTTAACCCTTTAAAGATCATTTACATAAATTCTTTGGAATTTAATGAAATTAGTTTATAAATATTATCTATGAACCTTATATGTGCAAAAAAATTTAAAAACATTTACAATCCTTAGAGGGGTTTGCCTTAGAGAGCACCATAGGAGGGATTGAGGGGTTGGAGTTTACAGACAAACCGATCCCTTTGTACATTTTGAACACAATACTTTTTAAAATTTTAATTATATTGGAAGAACAATAAATAAGTGTTCTTAAAAAGTAAAATAAATAAACTATTCAACAGATTATAAAAGTTGTTTGAATGGATATTTTTGTTTGGGGTCATAAGTGATAAAAAACTCCAATTACTAACTTTCCAGGTACAGTAAATATAAATACATATATTTTTAAAAGGAAAATTAAATTGAATGCATTACTATCATCTGTTGTAAGTTTTCAATATCGAAAATACAAAAAAAATTAAAAAAAAAAAACATTGATACTTCTCTAAAAATTAGAGGAAAAAACAAGAGGTTTCTCTGTGAAACCACTGTCCACTAAAGGGTTAACCTGTGATTTCGAATACCACTACATAGCCTTTAGAATCGACCTTAATTAGTAAATTCCAGTATCATTAACCCTGATGTAGGAATACAAATAGGTAGCACTATAAACCAACGAAGCTGCGCTTCCGAGGAGGCAATTGAGCGAGTTCGAAACGCGTTGTCGAGCGGAAGGATCAAACATTTTGAAATGTATCATTTGTAACAGGTCTTCTAAATACTGGAAACAGGTCTTTAGAAACGTTTTTCTCCGACAGTACTTTGTATACTTTGAAATGCCGAAGTCATTATTAATAGCAAACATTCATTGAAAATAGTGCATGTTTCAGTAGTTTAAATTCAATTTATGACGGAAAGATGAAACGTGTTAAATCCTGTCATCTAGAAATATTTGCGCAGTGGGAGTTCTGTGAAAACACACTCTATGAGGAAATCCCCGGGGTTGGATTTTCCGAACCAAAAATCGTTTTTATTTCATCTTTCTTGTGAGTGTAACATAGAAATTTTAAAACGGGTTCCACGTATAAGGTATTTTTATTACTGTTTTCATCAACCATTCCGGAACATTTATTCCGAAATAGATTTCAGTTCCAGTAATATTTCAGGAAATTTTCTTACAAGTTTCGCCGACGAAAACACTTATTTTACTTTCCGATGCTTTTGAAATATTCCGGAAATATTTAACCTGGGGTAGAAATGAAGAAGCGTTTATCCATGAGTTATTTGTTTGCCAATAAAATATTATTCTTAACTTTCCTTATCTCGAAAATTAAGTTATTCAGATACAGAAAATATAATATTTATTTATTGAATTTTAAAATAGTTTAATTCTTCGTCTGATATTGATGCATATCTGCAACATAACGCAGTTAATTAATATAATTTCTTTAGTGATCTTTAAAAGATTTATTGACTATTGTCTTTTTACAATACTGAAATTACTCCGACTTCTCATAGACCCAATAAATAACAGTATTAAAAGGATATTGCATACCAGAGTGTCATTTATTATCATTTCATGTGTTTCATGTGATTATTTCTTAAATGTAAGCTCTGGATCGGTTTAATCTAAGAAGAGTTTCAATTTTTAAGTAGCCTACAAGGATCTTCTTTCTGACTTTTCCGACTTTTAAGGACCTATTTTCGGAAATATAACTTTGCTATAATAGCTATAACTTTATTACTATTTGCTATAGGTTTGGTTTGTTTTTGGAGTTCTACGTTCTACTTTTTGTAACACGAGGGCTAATGACACCGGGACTTACTTCTTAAAGACGATTTCGAACGGCTACGAACATCCATGCCATAGTGGGATTCGAATCCACGAACTCCGGTTCTGAAGACCAGCACCCTAACCATTCGGCCATTATTCGGCTACTATTTGCTGTAACTTAAATTATGGTATAAACTGTATGCAATTTTTATGTGATTCTTTTATTATTCATAAATATGTATACCCATTGCCGTGATGAATAAAATACGGGAAATTTCTTTACTATGTAAGAATTTATTTTCTTACAATGATATGTATTTGAAAATGAGCTATTGCATACAAACTACTAAAAGATCAATGTTCAACTAAAATGTTTACTATTTATAACCAAAATATTAAAGGGGATAGTTACCTATAAATGAATAATTTTTTAAACTAACAAATATATTATTCCATGGTTCAATAAAGAAAAATAATCAAAATTGGCTGTTTTAATATTACATATAAATGTCCTTTTTAAAAATAATAAATTTTAAAAAGGCATGAAAAAATCATGTGTATGTTAAAGATAGTAGTACCACATAGTTACTACGCACGTTCGAATGTAATGTCTGCATTAGTGTTTTAAAATCAAATCATGGACAAAAGTCGTTAAAATTACCGCCGTTCCACATTTAAAGTTTTTAGAGCACATGTTAAATCCTACGAAATCTGCACTTCTTTTTTACAACTATGCACATTATTAGGCGAAAAATCTCATCCAGTTTCGGGTTCGAATCCCACTGTAGCATGGATGTTCGTAGCCGTTCGGAATCGGCTTTAAGCAGTAGGTCCCGGTCTCATTAGCCCTCGTGTTTCAAAAAGTAGACCGTAGCTCTCCAAACCAAACCAAACCAAACCAAATCATCCAGTTTCATACACATGATACAAAAAAGGTTAGAAATGTTGGAAAACTGTAATAAAATTAGTTTAGAATTTTTAAAGTTTTGAACTCTCCTTCAAAAGATCAGACATGTCTAGAGGTAGCATTTTTATAAAAATGCAAAAAGTATTAAATAAAGACTGAATATTTAAAAGATACGTAAACTGGTTAAGACATACTGTAAGTAGCAGCCGGACTATGTCTGAAAGGTTGAACGCTGCTCTTCAGTACTGGAGTCCACGGGTTCGAATCCTACTATTATCAAAAAGTTCGAAGTCATTCGGAATTTAATCATTAGGTTCAGGTCTCATTAACCTTTGTGTAGCAAAACAATAGACCGTAATTTTCCAAACCAAACCAGGCCAGTAAGTCGCAACTCTCCTAAAATTACCTAGCAGTACTCTAATATAACAGTTTCATTGTCATATTTTGCTATGTCGGTTAGGCACTAGCTCAATTCTAGCTCAGAAAATTACTGAGGGCTACGAGAGAGCTTCAAGAACAGTGCTTGAGTGTGAAAATTTGCTACAAACTTTGCAAACCTCTTAGAGATACATTTCAATCACCGGTTTTTAAAGAATAGAATGTTGGTAGTCGTGAATTCAGGTCAAAAGTCAAGGCGGCGTTGGTTGTGAGTTTTTAACTGGAAAGGCATTGTCTATGGGTTTGTACCACGTGGTCAGACGGTAAATCAGGAATTGTACCAGAAAATTTTTATCATGCTTCAAGGATGCTCTGCAGAGGAAGAGGTTTGTACAATCGATTATTGACCAGTACCAGTCTTCTAAGTCATCAGACTGCCTTTTTGCTTTATAAACTCTACTCTCTGGACCTTACCCTGGCTGACCTTTTCCTGTTTCACAAACTTAAAATCATCTTGTAGGACAAATTCTATTAATCACGAAGGAGTTTCAGGAGAATGAGATAAGAGACCTGCATGGTATCCTAGAAAGTGCGATCAAGGTGGCTTTCCAAAAATGGAAGAAATGTTTGTAATGGTGTTATTGTTAGTAAATGAAGATTAGGAAGGAAGAAATACTCATGTTGGAATGTAGGAATATTAGCAATGCAAATGTTATAGAAAAAGTTCGGTAGTTTTTTAGCACATCTCGTAGGTTGAAATTTCTTATGGAAAAATTATATTTGTAATGGAAATTTAAAATATAAGATATATGCAATTTTTATTTATTTCGGGTAGAATATTTTGACAATAAAATATTTCGGAGCTATAAACTTTTTATTTTGTTCTAAATTTGAAAAGACTTATTCCGACATTTGAATAAATATTTCTGAAAGCGGAGCTTTTGAGTTAAAAGGGTTAATATATTTAAAAACCTTCAATCGTAAAAGTTAACAACCGAACATAAAATCTTTATGTTTCATAAAAGTAAATAAATGTTTTATCTCTTTTTAAACTGGGAGCACAGAGAAAGGAATGTGGTAGCTTTCAGTGTCATTTCATTCCCAGATATCAGAACCAGGGTTCGTTTGTTCGAATCCTCCTGAGGCATGAATGTTCGTAGCCGTTCACAACGGGCTTTAAGCAATAGATCCCGGTCTCATTAGTCCTCGTGTTGCAGAAAAGTAGACTATAGTGCTCCAAACCAAACTAAACTAAATCCAGATGGCAGTTCAAGGATGATATAAGTTTAGGTAAACCGTGATTCCCATGACTGCTTTATGTTATATAGAGACAAGGTTACGTGTAGAATATAGATTTTCTTTTCGATTATTGAAAGCATGCTATAGATATATACGCATGTACAAGGACATATCGTATGTTTAATCACGACTAATCATAATCAAGATAAAGTTTATTTCTATTTGTTATTCTTAATCTTTCTCTATATAGTCATCATACAGATTTGCACATATTTCTCTTGGAGTCTCTATTTGAAAGTCGTCTTTCAATCACTAAATTCTCTACTGCCTATTACTTTAGTCAAAAAATTCCGACTAAATAAATCGATATAAACATCTCTCATTTATAACCTTATGTATACAAGGATAAATTAATTTTCAAAATAAATTTTATCCATCTTTACATTATTACTTAATAATAATTGGTTTAAACTATTGGCTTACACTTTATGATTTGGTTGGTTTGGAGCACTACGGTCTACCTTTTTTGGAACACGAGGGCTAATGAAACCGAGATCTACTGCTTAAAGTTGTATCCGAAAAGCTACGAACCTTCATGCTACAGTCGAATTCGCACCCACAAACTTTGGTATCGAAGATCAAAGCAACTTTATGATACTCTGAAGTGTACATATATGTAGTAAATGGAAATTACCTAATAAATATATCTAATCCTAAATTTAAATATATCTCTCCTATCCAAAATTCTCTTTTTCACCTTTTCATTTCTTAGTACTTTTTCCCCAATCATAAAATGTCAGTTACAAGAGTGTTCTCCGACGTAAATTCTTTTTACCCGTCTCTTATCCACTACAATAAATGCTAATTTTCTCTGAACTGGCCACATTTTCAGCTGTCCCTGGAAAATGATGTTGTTTTTGTAATAATCAATTGCATCCTGTGGGTTTTCAATCTAGCGTAAACGATCAAGGATCACTGTTGCCCTCTAGAACTGCTAATCTATCTTGAGTCTCAGGGAAAGAAAATCCCATGACTTGGTTGCTGTGGGTCCGACATCGGCTACAAATTTGAATATTCCTTGAGCATTCTGTGCAGAAATATTGAGACATTGAGTTGAACGATACGTTTTTGATTATCAAAAAATGTGAAGTTACACAATTTTGGAATTCTTTCATTTGATATTACGATGAATGCAGCTGAGTTACATTGCCAAGCAAGCCCTGGAAATTAAACAAATGGGCTATTTCTCGAGTGTAATCGGCTAAGAACATTTCAAAGGTTTCTCTCTCTCTCTATCCCTCTATATATCTCTGTATCTCTCTCTATATCACTCTCTATCTCTCTTTATCTCCTTCTCTATCCCTCTATATATCTCTCTATCACTCTCTCTCTATCTCTATCTATCTATCTATCTATCGCTCTCCCTCTCTCTCTCTCCTGCTCTCTATCTCTCTCTCTCTCTCTCACACACTCACACACACACCGTACCATGTTTTGATTGTTGATTTAGCATTTCTTTGTTTAAATCTTTGATTGCTTTTTTGTGTTGTTTTGTCATTAAAAGCTTGTTTCGTTAATTCTATGTCGGTCTTTGAATTTATATCAATTCCATATACATTTGTATAAGTGTGTCGGTACCATCAAATTTTTCCCATTTAAGGTCATTACTGAGAAAAATATTTTACCAGCGGAGGGCTCTATTATCTCCAGCAAGAATTAATGCATACTTTTCGTGTTCGTATGGCTGTTGTGAAGAAGGCATGTCTAATAAATTAGGCATTCTTGAAGGTTGTGATTCCTTTACAGCAAATAAATAAATGTATGAACTACCGATGATTGTGTTGCTATCTTTTTTATTTTTAGGGCTTGAGATTCCCCATTTGGTTTCACTTACCCCTGTTTTCGATCTTTTTATTTATATACTTTCGTATTTCGCAAGAGCTTAGTTCCTGTTTTCTCCTTAAATACAAGGAAAGTTATAGCGGAAATAATAAGTAGTTGATATTTACAGAATCAAAAAACTTCAAATATGTTTCACTAATTATCTCCATATTTTCAAATAGTATATAAGCCTAAATGCTTTCTTTTTATACAGATACTTGTTACCTTTCAATTCTTTATTTGCATTCGTCAGTTGTTTAAAAAACTTTAAACGCATTTTCTTGGGAAAAGCATCTTTAGTTATTTTTGTTTGAAAGAAATATTTCTTCTCAAAGTGACTTTAATAAGTCTAAAGTAAAATCTATCAAATGTTTCATATTCAACTCTTTTATGGAGTAAAATCTACTTTTTCACCATTTCTGTTTATTTTAATAGAACACCCGCCTGTAGGTGTCAAGTCCATATTGTATACTACATGAATGTATATTATAGGATGTATACTACAAGATATTATATAGAATGTACATATCATTACATTTAGTTAAAAATGAATTACACTGTTCAAACGGAAAAACTGGTTAAAAGTTTTATTTTTTCGTATCAGACTATATATATTAATGACTGTCATTTTTAATATCCGCTACCTTCGAAAAATTGGGAAATGAAATCTTGTAGCGAAAATTTATAACGAGGTGTTTACCATTACTTTTTTACTATCATCTTTGTTTCTAATGTAATATGGTTTTATTCGGTTTAGTTTGGAGTACTACAGTCCACTGTTTTGTTACACGATGGCTAATGGCAACGGTACATACCGTTTAAAAACCAATTACGAATGATTACGACCAACCGTGCTAGCAAAGAGTTTCTAAAACATGCACCCTAGAAACAAATAACAGACCCCCTTCCAATTCAGTCATCATTCAGTAATTTGAAAGGACATAGTTATTAAAACTTCTTTTTTATACAGAGTATAGGAAAAAATTATCTGGGGTATGGAAGTTAAGGAGAGGGGCTATGGCTTCCCTCATAAACGAACAGAACTTATTTATGTGTACTTGTATACCTGCATATGTGTGTGTAAAAAAAGGACAAAATATTTCGTTTCTTGTAGTAACATATCAGCTATATGTTGAAGAGATAGCTTCGTGCAAACCGTGGAAACAATTAAAGACGTTATTCTTTTTAAATACAGAAAAAATATATCTGTCGTTTTGAATGAGCTCATTTATCGTAGTATATGAGAGAGGGAGAGAAAAATGTATCAAGAATTATTGCCTTATAATTTCTTCAAAATTCTAATTCTATTTCTATATTTTTATTTTTAATATTACAATATATAAATTTAAATTTAAATATTTTATTGTTACTCATGGCCCTTTATTATACTTTATTAAATTTTAAGTAAAACAGAAGATCTTTATATCTTATATATATCTTGTATCTTATATCACTATTTTATATTTTTAAGATTTATTTTTATATCTATGAGTGATAGTTTTTTCTCTAAAGAGAGATTGACAGAATTATTGCCCTTGCATACACAAAAGTCCGTCACATTCTTCTAGTAATATTAAAATGAAAAATTTAAAATAGTGTGTTCATTTTTTATTACACTTTCTAGAAGAAAATTCTGTAAAATTCCTTTTAAGTATAAAGACTTTAAATTGTACAGATCAAATAAAATGTGAAAGAGAAATAATGGTAAATAGACATTTTCAAAAAAATTGTCGATAATATATTTTTCGAGTTTAAGATGAAAAAAAGATTTTTTAAGTATTATGGTTCAGATTTAGGTATAGATAATATATTGAAAAATTTATAAGGAATTAAATATAAAAAATAGGCTTTATATATAAATAATAAAGCGTTTTATCTTCAAAACTAGAGAAATAAATCAAGTAAATATGGGTAAAAAAATTGTATTATCTGAAACTATATTATTATATGAATATTATATGAACTACATTATTATATGAAACTATATTATTATATGAATGAACATTATTATATGAATTAATATTCTTGAAAGATTTTATTTATTATCACTTAATTAAAAGGAAATATATCAAATGACACATAAGGAGACGCTTCAAACCCGATATAAATTTTAGTAAAGACTTTTTTCTTCACAAGCCCTGGAGACCCGAAAAATTTAACCTACCTGAAATCTGACTGGTCCTGCTATTGCAGAATGAATATCGAATATGTATATACATATATGTAATATATCAATATTATTAGAACTAAAATATCTTCCTCCTTCCCATTCTTTAATACCTAATTTCCCATCTATAAAATAAATTAACACTAAAAGTTTAACAAAATAAATGTGACTCATATAATTATTTTTCAAAGAAAATAGTTCATTAATTTAAATAAAAATTTATTATATTCACAACTTTTACATATAAAATCTGTTTTTGAAACACATTTTTCACAAACATTTCTATTACATTTAGCACAGTGGTTTCTATATCTGTTTCTTTTGCATGATTGTTGAACTTGACAATTCTTCCTTGCGTCAGTAGCATGTTTTCTGTCATGGGAATGGAAGTGTTCTCGACTTCTTCTCTATATTTACTTCTTAGTTCCTCAGCCAATTGGAAAATATCCCAGGTCTGATAGGACCAATAAATTTCATGTTATGCGATTAACTGTTAAACCATTCTATGAGTCAAATTGGCTCACAACCGTGAAAATAAGTGTACCACATTTGATATAGCAAAATGAAGGGGTCTGCGGGGAAGAGGAATGAAAGTTTACATATATTTTATTACTTAACTAAAAACCAACGTATGTTTTTGAAAAATAATATTAAAGTTTTATATATATATATAGTGATCAAATTTTTAATGAGTCAAATTGGTTCGGTTCGATAATCTAGTGTTAAAGGAGTGTTCACAAACTTCTGTTCTCTTTACCAGTCTCATAAAACTAATGCTAGAATAATGTCTCCTTTTCTGTCCACTGGCCGCATTTTCCAGGTGACTTAAATAATGAAAGTTCATTTGTGACCGCCAATAACGCCGAGTAATCTCTTGTTCTCTTGGGGAAAAAATTCGCGTAATCACTCGCTGTTGTGGAATCTTTGTGGAAGAATTGTGTTATCGTAGCATTCGATGAAAAGTACTTGTCTTGTAAAGACGTTTGTTTTTAGTCTTAAGAAACTTCAAATCTCTTCTACATTGGACTTCGCTGTTTTTTCAAGGGAGTTACTAATCCAAATTACTTAAGTTCTTTTATTATCCAGTAAGCCTGATCAATTCAAACAATAGGGGCTATTTTTACATAATCGTCGAGAACATTTTCAAGCCTTTACATATCGATAAAAAGTATTTCATATATATTACACGAAAAAGCAATCCGATTCTCTATCAAAAGACATGAAAGAGCGAATAATTTGAAACTTATTAGTAAAGACACGAAAGTTCTTAATTTTTTATAACTTTCTTTTACAGCTGTTTTAAAGCATCTTCATTTAAGCAAATTTTCAATTTTCATTGTAATGTAATTCATAACACACTACATATTGAGTTTAAAACTACGTTATGTATTTATATTCGATTATTTTCAATATTCTCTTGTGAAACGACTAATAAAAAAGGATGCAAATGCACCTATAGAGTCATTTATATAATAAGATTAAATTATGCACAAATCTCATATTTTTTCATCACAGACTTAAAACAATTTTCCTGTGTAACCGGACGGCTCCGTATCGAAATGATGAAAAGAAAACTATTTATTTTTTAATGACTGCGTCGCTATACAGTCATTCTGAAAAACAAGCTTTTGCATAATTTTTTAAAGGGATGAGCAAACCCAACAAAAACAAATTGCTTCGTAAGTGGCATCGTGACTCTTAACACAGCGCGGCCTGATTCATCGCTCCTCTTTTCCCGTATTTCGTTAATTGCCGAGAAGGGACGATTATTAATGAAGAGCGCTGGGTTCTAAAAAAAAGAGAGAAACATTTATAAATAGCGTTTTCTGCTTTTTCCTTTTATTTCGGAGTAAGGTTTTAAGAAGAAAAGAGGCTCGAGTAAATAAATTGTGTGCCAGGCTCAAATTTTTAATTACGTGCTCTTGGAGAGTTATTAGGTTTGGGAAGGGGAAGAACAGATGAGTTACTGGAGCAAACATGATCTAAATATATGTCACCACGCGATAAAAAAAATTATTCTGGCCTATGAATATTTATATATTTACAATATGAAGAGATACGGTCGTGTCAATGACTAAATAAAAAAAAAAATTTAAAGTTCTGTAAAAAAATTACGAGATCTATTTAAAAAGAAAGTTAATTTTTGTTTCTTATTTTAATATAACAAGTGCAGTTTTTCGGCTATAAACATCTATGTCAGTCAAAAATCAAAATTTTTTAAACTTACACTATTGTTG
>CM063505.1:184537450-184542450 GCA_032207245.1 Pardosa pseudoannulata | reverse complement strand
ATACACACACACACACACACACACACACACACACACATATATATATATATATATATATATATATATATATATATATATATATATAATAAAGGGGCTCGTTGCTTAAAATATTTCCGTTTTGGTTTCAAAATTCTATATGTCAATTCTTTTTAAATGGCGGTGTTCTTCTGGTTTTGGGATTTGCACACGGCACTCTGTCAGTGGGTTGGGTTTTTAGAATTCGTGAGAACTTTCTATGCGGCATGATTGGCTGTCTCTTGATGTTAATCATGACATCGATTCCGGTTTTGAAATGTGATTAAATAGGCGAGCACTAAGGTTCGAGGGACTGTTCATTGCTGTTCGTTGGGATTCTGGTGGTTCCAGTTGTTCTCTGATATGTGCTTTCATTGTAATCATGTGAAATAGGAATAAACGAATAAATAAGTTAGTCAAAGCTGTTGGTGCCTCTATTCTCCGATTATTAGAAATAGAAGCATATAAGTAGCTCCCCTGGTTTCACATCAGCAGGCTATGAGAGATTTGTGTGGAAATTTTTCCTCTCTTCGCCGATCAATGCCAATGCTTCTACTAATAGCTCAAGCTAGTTTGGAAGATAAAAGAAGTTATTTTTGCATTTCTTAGACTTATTTGTTAATTTAATCGCAGAAGTAAGATTGCTTTTATTAGAGTGGAGTGAAATGTTAAACAGAACCCACGATGTTACGGGGTAGAAATTCTGGAGGAAATTTCTGGTTGTTGTAGTTGGAAATGCTTTTTGAACGAGCCAAGCAAGTGTGATAGAGATCACACGAATTAAATCGAAGGGATGAGTCTTTCTTTTGTTGAACAACGCTATGGGAAAAGAACATTTTAGCCCGAGTGGGTATGCGTAATTTAGAAGCAGGAACCAAACAGAAAACCCCAGGCCTGCTTAATACCCCAAAAGTATTGCTAGAAAATGTGCAAGACATTGTGACCACGAACCTATTTTACTTGTCCCAGTCAATGTTAACGATCATGACGGATCTTAGGCCGGCTCGAGCCCCGAACCCGCAACTCTCAAGATAAGAACCTTTACTGACAAATTTATCGAATCTCAGATTTCTAATAATTTTCTTAATATATATTTGAATTATATTATGACTATGAGCTTAACATGTATTGATGACTACCTTGTTTATAAGGACTTTTACATTTGGGAATTACGTAAGGAAAATGTGTGCTTTTCAAAATCGTGTAGTGCATATTTTACTGTTCCCTGCCTTCTAATAAGAAGAATAGGAAGTTTATGTTGCTTGTGTGTACATTTACCGAGACTATCGATAAAATCATAAAAGACTGGGCTCAGATATATATTCTTCCGATACCTAGAATGTTCTCGAAAGACCTGAAATAAGTACAAATAGTATTTCCAATTGTCCAAATTTAGTGCAAACATTTAATCGCCGAAAAATTCTAAAACTGGTCTAACGCGTAAAATCGATACATTACGTTAATCAATATATTCTTTTTTGGTCCTCATGAATTCCGAAAACTGCGACAAAAACATTTTTTGAAGTATTATAATGAAACTTTGTGCAATTTTTTTAAATGATATAGTCGATCAAAAATCTTTTTGTCTTAGTGCCGTAGGAAAGATGGTGATTTAGGGAACCGATCCCCCTCCTAAATTTTTAAAGTCTATTTCGTTTAAAGGAAATGGATAATAAGTGTGGGTGTGTCATCTGCTTAGCTGTGCATAAACAACAGTATGCTTAGAACAGTGACGTTGAGTTAAACAGTAGGTGTGAATTGTATTCGACGAGTAAGAGCAGATTGACTAGAACTTTTGGCAACTCCTCACAATATTGTTGCACAATCAGAAGAAATTTTGAAATTTTTTGGCACAAATTTCAGGCATATTTTATAATATACAGGTAAAAATTTGAACATATTCATTTTCATTCAAAATTATTCTTTTTCTTATTATCTTGTCATATTTTGTTTTAAAAATTAGATTTTAATACCATGTATAGTTTATATCTTTTAAATGTTAAATTTACTATTAAATTCATTGTGTAGTTACTATGTTACTCATTTAAGGCTATAAATTTGTTCATTATATTATTTTCAATCATTTTGATATTTTAAAATCATACTGTATTATGATACACATTAGGTGTATACATACATAAGAAAACCTGTAGTTTTATTGAAGTATTCTTCACAATAAACAATGTTCCCCTCCGAATATTTCTGGCTAAGGCCCTGTAACTGGGAAAAAACTCTCTATCCATTTAGCTGGTCACTAAACTTGGACCCAAGTTTCGAATTAACCGCCAACAAATAGTAATAAGTCATTTTAGTTTAAAAATTCCTCTACTGTTTTGGGGTAATCAATTAAAAAAATGGGCCATTTTGAAAACAGATTAGCAGATCGATTTCCAGAATCGAAACTTCTTTATGTGGAGAAAGTCTAACACAATAAAAAAACGAATTTTTCAAAGAAAATAGATCGTGTTTTTACTCAAACTCTTCCCCACCCTTGTGCTATTGCTATAGTTGCCCGACCCCTAAAAATCATTTTTATTCTAATAGGAGAGTTCGAACGACTTCTGTATTAGGGACGAAAACAATAAACCCTCTTCCAGAAAGAAATAAAAAGGGTTTTTAAACGTTTGAAAAAGAAAAAACTGTCTCATTTGAAAAGCTCTTTGTATTGATTGAAAGCTCGTTGTTTTTCCCTTTTTAAGGGAAAAATTTCAGAGTTCCCTGCAACTATTGAGTAACTATGCACTTGAAAGAATCCTCGATACTTTTTACGGTTATTTAGAGAACAGGGGTTCTATAAACAATTGAAGGGGTTGTCAAAATGAGTGTATAGAGAGAAACTGTTTGTTTTGCTGCAAAAACACACAATACAACATATTTTTAGCCATTATTTCGTGAATATTTTATAATTTTTCGCTATTTACCCTAAGTGTTGTCTTTGGCGAAATTATATATATTATTTATGTATATTGTATATACATATATGTAATATTATGCATATACATACAATATTATACACCTACATACAATACATGTATAATACTGTATTGTGTGCATATGTATATTATATATATATATAAGTATGTAATGGGGGGTTTATACACTTCAAAGTGAAAAGGATTGCCATTCTAGAAATGATGCAGTCGTTAAACTAAGACAGAAAAATTAAACAATTAAAAATTAAACGACAGAAAAATTAAAAACATGACTTGAGACAACTTTTCTTTGAAAATTGGCGTATTTGCACACGCCCATCTAAGTGATGAACCAGGAAACGTTTTCCAATTTCGATGTTCCTTCGCCCACCGAAGGTGCAGCTGGCAATGACTTGACGTGAGTACTGCGACATTTTCGACCTACGACTGCGTAGGCCAATACGTAATTATGTACTCTGCACAGTGTTTCTAGAGAAACACTGTCTGACCTGAAGTAGTGGTGGTGATTTTGGCTATAGTAACTTTTCGGTCAAGATGACCAATGCATAGCAATCTCCGCTGTCGTCTGGAATGAATGCGCCGTGGACGACACACCTCTGACCGGCGACTTGTTGTTTCATTATCCACACACAGCTTTCCATATGTAATCACAACAACTCCATATGAACAATCCACAAAGCGTGCCAGTTCTGTTATTGCTGTTCCCAGTTGCCAAGCCATAAATATTTGACCTTTATCGAACTACGATAAATTAGCTGCTTTACCGATTATCATGTAATCGTGCTATGTTTGGAAAGACAACGCAAAGCCACGTTATATATTCCAACAACAACCGCGCACGCACAATGGTTCTGTTCTTGGGCGAGCCTATTGTTATGTGGGGGTCATTATGTGTATATATATGTCACGTCTAAAAAAGGGGTAGTTGGAAATTACGTGAGTTAAAAGTGATTTTAAAAAGAGAACACTTTTATATTGATAAAATAAATGAAAAAGACCCACGATCGTGTAAGTTTTCAAGATAATTCGGTCAGGCGGAAGCACGTTGGAAGAATTTGATGAGATTGCAAACAGATAAAATCAGTCAACGCGTGGACATGGAGCGGTCAACACCTTTTCCACTCACAGCTCCTCGTCGATTAATGAAAATGGCGCAAGTTGCTTTCCTTAAGAACGATGAGTTAATAAAACTTATTATCAAGAAGACTGTCTTCCATTCGCCTTAACTCAGCACCACGACAGGTCATATTTATATATATGTTATCCTAAAGAGAACTAAATTATTTTCCCAATTTGGTTACCGTGGTAAAAAGGGCTGAAATCTGATTGTGCAACTAATCTTTTTATTCTTTAACTTGAAATTCTTCATTCATTTTTTCATGCGGCTCTCAAGAGACCTGTCTCATTCCCCTGGATTTTTGTCTGGACACCCAAAATTCTAAATGATTCTCCTGTAAACCCTCTCTCGCTGAAGAAAAACACTTATTTCGGTCAGAATTGGTTCAGATTTCTTGTTGTAAGAATACTAGCAGACTGAGGGCCAATTTTCGAGATAGTAAAATAAAACTTCTTTCAAAAGGACTTCTGCCCCAACTGGTTTTTTGATACTGGTTAGAACTGATTGACGGACTGCGACTGTTACTAAATTTTGCCGAGCTTTGCCACGGCAAATTCTCTCTCTCTCTCTATCTATCTATCTATCTATCTATCTATCTATCTATCTATCTATATATATATATATATATATATATATATATATATATATATATATGTATATATATATATATATATATACATATATATATATATATATATATATATATATATATATATATACATATATATACATATATATACATATATATATACACATATATATATATATATATATATATATATATATATATATATATATATACATATATATATATATATATATATATATATACACACATACATACATATATGTAATATATCCAAATTATTACACCTAAAATATCTAAAATTTTCTTTTTACCTGTCTCATTCTTTAATGCCTATTTCCCCGCCATG
>CM063505.1:184509950-184529950 GCA_032207245.1 Pardosa pseudoannulata | reverse complement strand
TTTTAATACTGTAAAAATTTTAAAAAATCGAATTTTTCAAAGTTTAAAAACAATGCGTCTTTTTTTAAATTCTTTCTAAGGTGCTTTAAATGCTCGTCTATGTCTGTCAAGTTTTAATTTGTTTCTTTTCCCATAAAACACACAAAAATGATTTTCTGTATTACTTTATAAATTAAGCCATTTCTACTGTGAAAAACAATCGAATATTGAAGTGAAGGACTAACTAATGCAGTTCAATTATAAACGTATATATAACCTAAACCAGTTCTATCCTGTTGGATTAATATAAAATTACATAATTACAAATTACAGAACAAATTAGTTAGGAACGAAATATTAGAGGATTATCAGAAACCTAATATGAGAACTGGCTATTTTAACTCGTGAAAAATTAAGCGGAGATTTGGGGATAAATCTAAATCCGCCATTTGCAAGAATAGTGAGATATCTAAAGCTGGTATATTTAATGAGTTTATTAATTAGAATGAAAACTGTTAAAGGCTTTTACTTTAATAAACGATGACTGTGAAACCGTTATTAGAGTTTCAAGCTCTAAGAAAACAAAGAGGAGTCCGAGAAGTAAAAATAGTTAAGACTTTTATTTAGATAATCTATAAAATTTAAAAAAATCACGAACGTTCCTTTCTCAATTTCTTGTATTATATATAAAGTACTGGCTTATCTTACCTGACTACCCCGCAACCCAAATTCCTGGTTGTTATTTACAAAAATATCCTTTAAAAATTTGAACAAAATGATTAAGAAAGCGAATAGATCAAATGGATAAATCGAAAGCTGAAGTTGACTTACAAATTCGAGTAATCAGTGGTAAGGCGTAGCTTCGATCGATAGAGGGGGATTAAAACACATGTATCATTTGGATGTCAAAAACACTGGATATCATCCATCTAGTTTTTTACGATAATCATGTGATGTGGTCAATATATAACCACATTCAGTTGAAAGCAAAGATTAACTTGAATAAATCAGATTAAACCGCCAAAGATACTGCTCCAGTATTCAAAGCGAACGTTCTTAGAGATATTGTTGAATTGCATTTGAGGCAATAAGAAATGACAAAAATTAAAATTTGGAAATTAGTAGTGGAAATGACAGGAAAAAACTAACACACACTATAAAGGACTGAATTATACAAAAAAATGTTTAGGAAAAAATTCTAGAATTTTCTATATTAACTGAACTTTGCTTTAGTATTATTCAAATTTTACTTTTCTCGCGTACATACCTTTGCTTCTCGTCCTTAATTTTTTGTTACATCCATGATGTATTGATATCATACAGTGGTCCATAGGCATCATTGTACATGTACATATATCTAAAAGGAATTGTTAATTGCTATTAAACTACCATATACATCCGCAACATCAGAGGTCTGATTGGTATTTTTATTATTGCTTTTAAATATTATAGTAGCTGGCCAAGCCTGGGGTTCTGCTTGGTAACTGCCTCTAAATTACGAGGACCCACATTGTTTGTGTTGTCTCTAGAGCTCCTTATACAGTGCTTCAATAATAAATTAGCCAACAAATTCCGCGGCTGTACATAGACGAGGGCTTAACAGGCTTAACATATACATATATTATAACTTACATTCCTTAATTTAATTATTATAATATATGTATATATATATATATATATATATATATATATATATATATATATATATATATATATATATATGTATATATATGTATATATATGTATATATGTGTGTGTGTGTATATATATATATATATATGTATATATGTGTGTGTGTATATGTATATATATATATAATTTATATACATATATGTGTGTATGTATATATATGTGTGTATATATATATATATATGTATATATGTATATATATATATATATATATATATATATATATATATATGTATATGTATATATATATATATGTATATATATATGTATATGTATATGTATATGTATATGTATATATATATTTATATATATGTGTATATATCTGTGTATATATATATATGTGTATATATATGATGCATATATATATATATATATATTATAATATAGTGGTTTTTAAACTTTATTTCTGAATTTTAATAATCCAACTGAAGGCTGGGGGAGAACCAGCTAGGAGGTTTTTAACATAAAAAGATTTTTTTTTTAAGAAATTCGTTTTGAGTTAGAAGCAAAGAGAACCCTTTCCATTAAGCGCAAATTTTTAAAATTTTCTCTGGTTCTATTCATTAAGCAAGTTAGTTATTTTAGAACCTGTTGTCCCTTTAAAAATATTAATCATAATAATAGTATTTTTTAAAAATGTTTTGATAAGAAGATTCTCTTAGCAATTCTACCTACATCTTTATAAACTTATATTAGTTTTAAAAAATCCAACAAGTGGATAAAAATTTATAAACTCTGCTACGTAAATAGCACTTCCTTATTTTTTAATATCTATAATTTAATATTGTCACTAATATATTTTATTCGCCTTTAAATGCACTTCATTTATGTCTATTTGTCTTATAAATTAATGTGTTCTCTAAGTTAAATTATCTAATTTTTAATGTTTTGCCATTTTCCGTATTTCAATTAATCTATTTTGAATCGTTCTTTATTTTTTTTTATTAAATATATTTTTAATCTGTGTTTAGATAAGAATCTTTTAATCTGACATTTTTATTTCATTACCATTTTTTTGAATAACATTCAGTGTAAACGATTCAATTTTATTTTATTTATCACGTCATTTACTTGTTCTAATTAGTTAATTATATGGCATGGCATTCACATACTGTTCATATATAAAGAGAACTACATTTAAAACAAAGATATTTTACAAGACTTTAGAAATTAGACAATGTATATTATGCTATGAACATATATTTCAGAATTTTCATTCCACCTTGATTTGCCTAATGATCCAAGAACGGTTAACTGAAAATAAAACTGCTTGGAATGTGATACTTAACGTAATGTTACTGGTAAAGCTATAACATCTACCGTACTGTTCATTTACTATGACGTCATAATTTACATAAAAATAAATTAGTTCCCCAAACGTATGCAATTTCTTTTCTATGACATTATAAAGTTCTGGTAGACGTTAAAATGCACCATGGGCAACAAGTTTAAATGTCATATATATATATATATATATATATATATATATATATATATATATATATATATATATATATATATATATATATATATATATATAAATGAATTTGTGTCTGTCTGTACTCAATAGACTCAAAAACCATACATCCAATCGCCGTGAAAATTTGAGAAATTATTAGGTACATCCCTAGGAAGGTTTTTGAAAATTTTTAACGTTCGAATTCCATTCCTGTCCCTTTTTTCGAGCGTTTCATGTCATTATTCCAAGCATTATTTTCCCCGGTTAAGCGCACGCAATTAACTTTTTAATTTATCGCATCATAACTAAGTGAAAGAAGTAATATTTCTAGCAAAGTGACGTCATCCCGTTAATTTCGTGTAATTGTTTTAAGCGTAGTTTTCCTCGTTTAAAATTTTCAGTTTATCACATAATAAATAGGTGAAAACGATATTTTTTTATCATTATGACGTCATTTCTTTAAATATCTGATTTACTCATTTCTTATTTTATATTATTTAAACATCATCTTTGTAGTAGCAGTTCGATTTGACCTGGAAACTTAAATATAAAGTGATTAACTTTCATTTCTATGTGACGCAAATTATAATATTTTTATATAAGAACTAATTTTAAATTTAATTCTTGGTTAACTTTTACGTTACAATGAAATGTTTATCAACAATATTCTATCAACCAAAAGTACAAATTTCAGTAACTCTCATGGGCAAATAAAAAGCTATCATTTTATATAATTATCTTTATATTCGTATGGTTGTCACTATGAATGTGTGTTTATGTTTCATACAAAACCATGTGGTTTGTCATAAATTTCCTTAACTTTGGACATTTATTAATACCAACAAAATTAGCACTGTTGCTGTCAAAACCTCTGCTTCCCATTCTACTACTTAATATGGCAAGATCTATTAACGTTGCTAATCAACGTACAGTAGTAATACAGTAATGTAATTTATGATTAAACTTATATTTTACCATAAAAAATGTTTGAGCAAGTTTAATATAAGACACAAATTTCATTATAAAAACTGAATATTGTTATAATACGCTTATAACAGAAATATATAAATATGCCAATTACTCGAACTGAACTGTGACGAATTTAGAGAGTTATGCACACAAAAAAAATCTTTGTTTAGAAGTAATATATTAAATTCACCGTAGAGAAGCACGAGCACACTTGCTAGTTGTAGTATATAGATGTTTTTTCTTCATGATCATCTATCTTTTTAAAGATAACTATATATTTTGTTTTTTAGTAGACAATCCTTATATTTATCTTAGAATTATGTAGTTACAGTGTGGAAACATTCTTAATATTACTTATTGAAAAGAAAAACATTTCATTCATTTACATTATGGAAAATATTTATTATGAAGCGAGATTTATTATAAAATTTAAACTTGAGTATGTGCTTGTATAAATATTTGAAAGAAACATTTTCAAATCTCATAGCTATAATATTTTCTCGTATACTAGAGTCTGAAACACACATTTTTCATTTTATACTCTTATTCATAAACTAGGAGTAAAACTTTTTTCTACATGAAACACAATGTAAACAAAGATGTTTACCAAACTTGTCTGGATAGCATAGTTACATGTGGATATATATTTCTACAAAGACATTAATCTTTACCTCGTCTGATATAGATTATACTGTTGAGGCATAGCTCAAAATTCGAAAGTAAAAAGAAGTTAATATCCTGATACCTAGGTTTATTCTCAAGTATTTAGAAATTAAAACTAGATTATTTTTTTAAAAATTTCTTATGATATATATTTTTCTTATTTAGCTCAAAACGATGTGAAGAAGTCGGAATTCATAGAGAAATAGGATAAGTACTATTCTTGTAGGTATGTCGGTCAGGATACTGTATCAACGTTTTGGAAATAAATCTAAAAGGATATAACATAATTACTAGGATTATTCCGAAAATATATTCATCCAACCTACGATGGTAATCTGCCTGTGTGGTAAGTATCCCTTCTCCAATCTCTCCACGTACAGGGTGATTAGAATTTAAAGTTCCACATTCAAAATATACTAATAGAAAGATGTATGGCGTAAGAAAAATGAGTTGCAAAGTTTCAATGAAAATATAAAATCCATTTTTTTCCTATCTAAGGTGAAAAGACCTCACTGTAGTGGATAAAATATCCACTAATAGAGTCACAACAGTTGACTTAGAAAATACTTACCAAGTCAAATTCATGCACATTGAACAGTGCAGCAGGTTTTCTGTGAAACTCATACCAAAACCTTCATATTTTCAATGTGTGAGGTTTACAGCAGGACAGTTAGGATTTCGCTTCGAGAATTTCTGGCTCCATTTGTGTTACACGAGAGTTAATGTGCCAAACGCAACGAATATCCATGCCAGCAGTGAGATTCAAAATCATGAAGTCTGAGCCCAATTTGCAGTTCACTACCATTTGGCATACAATTATGAGTAAAGGAATAATGATTAAAATATGTTTTTGGCTGTTTAATTCATTCGAACCTTTTGTTAAATGTGATTAAGCAAGGGACAGACGTCATAATATCCTCCCACAACTTGCATTAACTTTTTTAATTTCATTATACAAAACATAGTATCTTGACATGATAAAAACTTTAATATGATGGGTGGCTGTGTCAAAAAGTAATATTTATACGTCTAAATAAAATAAGTATTTTTCTTTCTCTTTTCTCAACACAGTAACAATACTTATTTTCTGGATAATCGCAGTAATAATCTTGCCATTGCTGTCTATCTCAAACGTATATATAAACAACATTGGATATTTTCATCAAGAAAAAGGAAGTGATAGGGTGTGTTACATCATTTTATATATTCTTTCATGTTTTTGAAGGACGCTTTTTGTGTCCGCGCTGAGTGAAGTCTTCTATAGAATATTTCTGCCGATGCTAGCGTTTTTCTCTCTTCTTCTCCTCGGAGCAGAGTGGTCATTTCATCTCAGTTTGGTGATCGTCTCTCCTATAAAGTGCCCATTATAGGAAGCCATAAATGACTTCTCTTCCCAAAACAGATGGCGAAACCGTATTTTATGTGTGACTTGCTTTTACTTTAATGTCACCCTCCATAGGACTGATTTAACAGGTCTATCCAATATACATACTCTAATACATATTTATATATACATACATAGATGATTTATAATCTGTGGGTAGAGAAAAAGAAGGGTAAATAACCATACTTGCACCAAAAACTCCATTTTTGAAAACTAAATCAGCTCACCTCCTTAAACATGACCATAAATTCATCGCCAAATGTCTAAAACAAATAACTGCATATTAAAGAAGAATCCTTTTATCTCATCGCTAAAAGCGCACTCGCAGATGTAGCATTGTTCCGCATTTAACACTTATCACGCGGGTATACTTCGCCACCAACTACGCTTGCAGCGGGCTTTTTTTTGTGAATCGTGAGAAAGTTTAGTTATACAGAAAAATCGCAGTAAATCGAAAACTACTTTGTTTTTATGAACGAAACTTTTTTATTTCACACTTTAATATATAGTATATGATTATTTAACAAAAAAAACAATATTTTTACGAAATCACAAAAACAAACGATTTTTAAAATTAAAGTCCGATAATCTGTCAGCGCATATTTCTTCATCACTATCTTTGTCACAACGGCTCATTTCATCAATTTTGTATTCAACAAAAAAAAAACCAAGCTTCAAATTGACAAAACTCGACTTGTACGTTCTGGAGCTAGGAATTCGATTGAAGACGAAATAAGAATTTGTGGAAAGAAAAAATGCAAAGCGTTGCATAGTAACTCAAACAACACGCATATAATGTCACACATATAATTATACGTATTTAGTAGATTTGTGGTGGTTAGCGAGTATCCACCACAAATCTACCAAATACGTACTTTTACGTAAACCGCGCTCCAGTGACAGACTGCAAAAAACGTAAAAATACGTTGCTAGCAAGCGAAGTGTTAAATAGGTGACTTGACTACAAATAATGAATGCGTCGCAAATTATGGTCAAGCAGGCCTTACACTTAAATTTATGGTACAAAGTGTCACACACACACACACGAACTTACATAAAGTTTAAAAGTGTTGTCTATACACAATGTGGATAATTAGAGTCAAAATAATAGTGAAGATTACAAGTTAAAAAATGCTTATTTTCTGGAATATAAAACACTCGATCACTTACAATTTAAACATGATTTCGAAGTTGTTTTTCAAATACGGCACAGAAGCTGCACACACACACACTGCATCTATGTTAAGTAAAAACAGAAAGAGAACTCTTGGGTTCAGAATTTAATAACAAAAATTGCCATAATTAAAAATTAATTCTACTCTAATGCCACTGCAAACTGACTGGTAAAGTTGAAGTATTCTGATTAATCTGTTGTTGACTATGAATAAATTTCTATACCAAATTAAAATTAAAATAATTAAATGTTAGAGTTTGATAATTTATCACGTCAATTTTTGATCATTACATGCTATTTAAGGCACAACGATCCAAAATTACTAAGTGAATTTCATATTTATATATAAAGAAAAATGGGGTACAATCATTGTTGTAATGTACTTACAACACTACCACCAGTGTTCGTTTTCAAAGGGAAAACACAGTAAAAATATAATACCTTATATTTGGACTAAAACATTTATTGTATATACTATTTACAAATTAATACATTATTTATTTAATATGTGACATAACCAGCAATTATTTGGATTTTATATTCATCAATACACAATAATCATTACAATTTTCTTTTTGTTATACGTTACTCCTTAATCAAAATATTTCATCAATAGTTGAGGCCCAAGGTAATGATTTCGAATAATTATCAAGGTTACCTCCTGTAATTACAGGGGAGCATGCTGGGGTTATCAACCGGATCGCCGTCGTTGCGGGAGTGCAGAACGTTATTACGGACATGGTATTTCGATGTCCAGTAACTCTTGAATCCCGACTTCGACTCCTGTTTCTTCACACTCTTTCACAACTCATCACCTCGGTTTTAACGCCCCTTTTTTTCTTTGCCAATCGCTTTTTCGTCAAATTTTGTCACATCTGCACCCCCTTCGGGTGTACAGATGAGTTCAATTAAATAACCCCTTTTGTGAAAGATGACAATATTTTTTAGCCACTGCCCCATAACTCACGGTTAGATCTCTAGGCTTAACCGTTACGCTTGTGCCATTCCTCGATCTATAACTCCTCCGCAGGGGTCCCCATTAAAATTCGAAGTCAACAGCTGCACTTAAATTCTTCTTGGAAATTTCTTCCACAACTGTGTATGCACGAGCTGACCATCGTGGGAAAGTACATCGGTACAATCATGTTTGTAGTTTTATAAGAAAGAAAATTTAAAAGAAGTTACAGAACAACTTCTACATAAGATCCATTTAATGCACGCAAAATATTCAATCCATATTCAATTTAACATAAAATGTTTAGCAGGCGTTTCTCAATGACTTCAGTAATTCCTCTGATCACTGATATCCGGAACTGGATTTGCTTACACCAGTTCCTTAAAACACATCCCCAAAAGAACAAGTTAAGAGGTAAAGAAAAGAATATACCTTTCCACTTAACCTGTGTCTTTAAATTTTTGATGCCAACTTTTAGCAAAATCCTTATTTAAATGACGACAACTTGGGTACTTTAAACCAAAGCTGTTCTAAACAGTTGCAAAGGATTTGTCTACATAAAACCACAAAACACGCATTGTCTCCTGAACGGTAGCAATTTGTATGTAGACTGGCGTAATTAGTAAATTTATATATATCGAGACAGTTATCGGCTTATATAGAAATTATGTCACGTTTAGAATTTTGTGTAAAGCTGTATCTCCCAGAAAACAATAAATATATGTGTATATTCATATGTGTGTATGTAACAAAAGAAAATATTCTTGCACCGATTACACAGAGATTTAGCTTATATTATTTAATTGCCTGGCCTTTCTGGACAAAAAGAACTGGTATTCAATTTGCTGTTGTGACGACATCAGAAAAAAAGTCCAGTGATGTGTAACTTTGCATTTATTGGGGCTCGAAAAGAACCGGTCTAACTGATCGTGAATAAAGTACTCGACTTAGAATGTCCACGAATTTAAAATTTTTCTCTGAAGTCGGATTCCAGATCGAGTGAATTAAGTGAATTTGCTCATATAGTTCATCAATTTATGGGAGGCAGTAGTGATTCTGGATCATTTGAGATAGCTCTAAAACCTCACAGGAAGAAATTTACTTATTATAAAGCTATACCATTTTCCTAGGACAGCTGAAAAAAGGTTTCCACTAGACAGAAAAATTACGTTTATTCCAGCTTTAGTTTCGAGAGATAGGTAAAATAATTTAAGTTAAAGAACCCTCTTTTATCTGACATTTTACTGCTGGAAAATTGGGTAATGAAAATTAGAAGAGAAATAGATGAATTTTGGAAATCCATTTTAGTGGTAATAATTGAAATATATTACAGATATATCTGTACTATGTATATATATATATATATATATATATATATATATATATATATATATATATATATATATATATATATATATATATATATATATATATATATATATATATATTAAATAAAAAATTTAAAACAAAAAAATGGTAATTATGTATGAAAGCAATTAATTTTTGTATAGAATTTTAAGAAACAGATGATGTGTAACATTGGGACAGTTATAAATCCATTGAATCGTATTTACAGAGCTATGTGTTTTTGAAAAATAAATGTAGTATTGACGCAGTGTTATTGAAACTAGAATTAACTGATGATTCCCAGAAAGTTTTATTTTAATTTTCTTTACTTTATCCATTTGTTTTTTCCTATTACCGGATAAGGTAATTCAAGCTGAAAGTTTAAAAAGCTCCATTGGCTATGTCAACAGAACTTATATCACAGACATATTTTTATCTGTTCAAAGAAAAAAAAGAAGAATCAAGTTTCAAAATGAGAAATTGCGTTTTTCGATGTAGTCTGAAATTTGCACAAAATTTCTAAAACTAAAATTTTTATTTCACAATTATTTTTCTATTTCATACCATATGTAATTAAGTATTTTGGAATAAATTTCGTTTAAAAAAATTATTTGTTCGATTTATATAAGGAAAACTCATTTAATTAGGATATAGTTTGGGTTGCAAGGAATGTCGTAACGTGTAATATAAGTTAGCTCTATACTTTTATATTAAAAAATAATCGTATTTTAAATTAATCGTATATTTAGTTTTGATATTAAATAGCTAAATAATACGTTTTTGATTAAGAGTTCAGTTAATAAATAACAGAGCAGATCCTATTTAAACCGAAATTAAGTTGATTCTCCAATTTTCTTTTTCGTGTGCCTCCACCTATAAATGTCGTTAACGGGATGGTGGGTGAATGGTAGAGTGCTGCCCTGATCTATCGAAGTACGGCTGTTGGTATCTCGTTGGTGTCTGGTATGTCCAAAACCGTTCGAAACTTATTTCTTAAAATAAGCCCGGTCTCAACAAAGTCGTTTAACGGCTAACCGCGATTAACCCATGGAGTTGTAGGACACAATTCTCTGTTTAAACACAGATTAATCGCGGTTAGCGTTAAACGACTTTGGTAAGTCCGGCTCTAAGTAGTAATCCCCATGTAATTACGAGGGTGATGTGAAAAGTTTCAGGCCTGACCAAGGGATGGCAATTAAAATAAATATTTAGCTGAAATGATATTTCTCGTAACTTTTCTATTGTATTCCTATCCCAGACTTCTTACGTCTCACACCCACTCTTGCAAAGCACATGTAGAATCTTCTTTATACTATATGCGAAATTTGAGGCCGAAGCAATAATCAAAAAATGTTACTACTCGTCAAGCATGATAGGAGGTCATCTCTATCATGTTTTTTTTATGAAGAACTTTATTATCGAGTTAAAAGTTATTAGGGTTATTTTGTTCTGGGCGGTCAATTTAACATCATTCTGCCCTGCATCAGGTTTGAGAAGATAATAGGGAACAAGTTTTCTCGAAAATAGGAACCAGAAAAAGCAGGAAGATGCCAGGTTTCAGGAAGAAATATTATGTTTTTATACTAATTATTTCTATTTGTGTGTGTGCTCTACTACTTCAAAAAAGGCCATAGCTCTATAAAAGTTGAAGTCTGTTGAGTCCATGTAATCTCAGAGATTCTTTACTTCGCCTTGTGACGGCTTCAATGTTTTCGAGCGAAGAGGTAGCTTGAAGAAGGATCATAGTCACGATAAAATTGGAAATTACTTTTATTCTTTCTGGAATAAATATTGTTATATATCCAACGGGATTCTAATTCTCCCCATTACAAGTAGAAATGTTGAGCATTTTCGGCTGGCACTGAATTGCCATGACGATCACAATCGGGAAAATAAAAGATTAAATAATCTCACAAAACGGGAGGCTCTTCCAGGGTGCAATTCAACCCAATCTATACCCCGTTTGGTATCCGAGACCCTGACGCTCCTTATATGAGCGGACTTTACGAATATCCCTAACGCAATCCCTAAAAAGCTGACTCCGGTCAAAAGACGCGAAGGTCTTTACGAGATCAAAGCACCTACGTAAAAAATGTTCCAGTTACGATTCCAGTTACCTGAGAACTCCAGCTAAGTTTACAGCTAGTAGGCTAGTACATTAGATGATTTGGAGCGTGCTCTGAACAAAGGGGAGTCTTCACAGCCTGTATTAGTCATTGGCTTTAGTATACTTGTTCTGTGCTATGCAAAAACATTAATCTTTCGGATGCAAATCTACTATTTTATAGTAAAATCCATATGTTATTCAAAATTTCATCCATCGAGGTCGTTGCGCTTTTGAGTTATACATATCCACACATGCGAACCTTGATAGTTAAGGACTTGGAGACGATGACAGCTCTTTTGTATATACTTTGCCTACTAGAGAGTTTAAAAAACTTCATTATTACGTACCTTTAGTCTTCCGAACCTTTTGGAAACCACGGAAGAATATTTTATTTTCTCTAGTCATGTTTCTTTCTTATCGATTTCTTATCCCACTAGAAAACCTCCGGCTTCGTCGGGGTTTCTTTTGTTTCAACCTATTGACGTTCTTGAGAAATTAGAGTTGCTCCTCCCCCTCTTCTGATCCAGAATAATAAGTAAAAAAGAAATAATTCAGTTCACCTTTTCTTTGCTATATTTATAGGCCGCAGGGGTGCAGTATTCACTACCCAACAGGTAAAAGGGACAGAAAAAGGTCATTCCCTTTACCGGACCAGCACAAAATAATTGCCAATCCGGTGTCATCGATGAATAATTAAATATTTGTAAAGCAGTAAATTTTCAATGATTCACTTAATGTTACATGTGGGGTTTGGGCCACTACAACTCCCCATCTGCTAGATCGATATCTGTTAAGTATTCTATTCTTTAAGATTGAAAAGTTTTATTAAGGTGTTACTTTTAAGGTTGAGATAAAAAAGAACCTTCTTGTCCTTCCTCAATCTATGGAATGAATATTACAACACCTGTAAAAATCCACCAGCGATATACACTTAGAAGAAAAAAATGCAGATATAGGAATGCGTAAGCGAATAATAAAATAAGGAACCAATCAAAATTTGACACTACAGCCAGCAAAGCCTATGTAAGACACAAAGTGTCTAGTACAGTTGTTAGATTGGTGACTATAATGGCAAGATTGGTAAAATAAGATTTGGTAAGCATTGGCTGCGTAAGTTTGATTTCAATTAACAAATATTAAAGGAGAGAAATCTGAATAACTGATACAGACGAAACAAAATGAGATTTGAAACATAATATTCAAAGCATCTTTGAATGTCAACAAAAAAAATCAAGTACCTATTTCAAAATACTTTGAAAATTATTTTTTAATCTATTTTTTATTTCACTTGCCATTTATCACTTGCTATGTAAGCATTTATGTATGATCTTTTTAATATGTTATGAGATATAAAAAGTGGACAGAATGTTAACAGAATCATTCCGTTGTAACGTACTGGAGATATGGTCGGCGAAGCCGTCAATGAAACAGGCCAGAAAACTATGTAATCTAGATTAAATATTTTATTCAATCGAATAAATTATGTACAGTTATGTACAGATTCAGTAAGATATTAAATATTTGGGGATCTCGTGCAGAGATGATATTCACACAATAAGGATGCGTGGGATACCGGACACAGTATGGCTAGGGCTTCTAATCACAGGAATTGTTCGCTACTTAGTGCCGGTAATAAACGCTGACACTATCATCTCCGGTTGACGATTAGCACAGTCGGCTTTCACAGCAAGGTTTGAAAGTTCAGAGTGCGTATCACGCTGGGGTTCGTGAAGGAAATCTCAGGATGCAAGACGATCCAAATTCGAGAGCAAAGTCACTCTCGGCTACCTACTTCTATGCCAGAAGTAAAATAAAAATTAGCAGAATAACGGGAAAAGAATTCCCAAGTCGAAAGTCGATTTCCTAGCAACAGAGACGCTGGCGGTTTCTAAACAAGCAAACTCCAGAAGCGGAGATACGAGCGGTTCTTCTCGAGCTACGAAGGCTCTATCACGAAAAAGCCTCAAGAAGAAAAAAAGCCTCTTTTTTGTACTGTCACCCTTCTTTTATAGTGGCACCGTTTTTCTTTCCGCGATTCATCAGGAAACTTCCAGAACCAGGGTGATGCAATCTTGCGGTCACCTCCCGCCTTGGATCAGCTGTTCCGTTTCCATATGTGGCCGAAAAGCCGTCTTCAGAAAAGCCAAACAATTTAATTGCCTTTTTCGGTACCGCTAATGGGCGACAAGGTGCACTGCAATTATTTACAATTTAACAAATAGTCTTTCCATTCAACAGACTTACAAATCCTAGACGATCTGGCTCCAGCAGACGGACAGTTTTCACTTAAGTTATTTTAGACCACCCGGTTCTATTTGATTATAGAGTGATCATCAACGTTCACTGACCTATTCGAAAATAAACAAATGGAATTTCGTAGTTCAAGAGAAACACTGTCGAGTAAGTCATTTATATAATCCATTGCTGCCATTTTCTGTTTTCTCAATTATTATTAGTAAGTGGATAAGAAATTGAACATTGTGCCCTTTTTGTTGTTATTATAATAGAATATATATTTCTAGGAGCACGGATACAGTGTGTCTTTATTTTCTGTTAGTTTTGAAAAATAAACGGTAACATCGTTTACATGAATCAATTGAACTTGGGAGCACGAAATGCGCTTTCGAAGTCATTCATGAGAGAATGAAGGGGGGAAAATACTATTATTATGCTCTGAATTCTACAGTCTAATGAATATACAAATGCAGAACATAGCATCGGGGATAATAACAGTGAGAGTTATCTAATGGGATAACCATTATCGTGCTTTCACACAATCGATGATTCCCTACGCAAACCTAGCTCAGAGATAGCGAATCTTGATAACTTGTTTTTTAATATCCACTCAAACGATGCAGAAATGAGACGAGGGTGTTCAAGAGCGGTGCAGATAATTTTTTCAGGATCAATCGGTAGTTGAATCTCTTAGAGTATTTAGAAAGTGCATGTGTCGATTCGTTTTACATATATTATTACTTTCAACACAAGACAAGAAAGTACTGTAAAATTTCCATCGAAATCGGATCTAAATATGTGATCTCGTTAGAGTAAGCTATATAAAGATGTTATCCCGTTAGAAAGTAATATCTCGTTTGAGATAATACTATCTAATAAGGATATATATAAATTTTATAGTATTAATTCCAGCAATCCAAATTCAACTTTTTATTAGTATTGGCTTACTGAATGCTTATAACAGTGTTCAGTATGTCAATGTTCAGCCCTTTTCTGTCGCCAACGTCATGATGGTCCATGGAAGCTTATATTAATCTGTTCCGTTTCCGTTTGAGGGATCTGCAGTTCAGATATGGTATGTCAATTATGGATAATGACTCCTTAAGCACTAGGGCAATTACTCCAATGCATCATAAGGTTGATTATAACCCTTTAGTAAAACCCATCTTTCAGTTGCTACAAAAAGTCTGAAACTGACTGCTGCGGTTTTACGACCGACAGAAATTGTGCACCATTCAAAGACTTCTTTAAGGAAACAATGCCCGGAAAATCACACTCACAGAATTGTTCGGTAACTTCTGTGACCTCATGAATAAACAGTAACACCCCATTTCATGGTTTTCCCGAAAGTTTCACATTAATTGTACGTCACATCTCTAGTGTTTTGCAGAGGTACTTGTTTGAACGCATTTAATAGAAGCATTACCTTTGTTAACTTTTCCGCATTTTCTCACACTTTTCAGAAACGAACGTTCCGAAATACCACAATAATTCCATGCATCAATGTTGGTGCTTGTATTTCCGCATTTGCGAAGCGTTAATTTGAATGTACACTTCATCCAACCTTTCATGCGGAAATGTTTTTATCTTCATTTCTGTATAGATGACTTTCAGGTAGACAAAACGAACAACAGGTTCAACGTATAAGAAAGATAAGCATCATGAGTGTAATACATACCCTAAGTGTAAAACTCGTGGAAATTTTTTACATTTATTTTTTGTGAAAAATTACGTAAACAATGTTTTTTTTGTTTCGAAGTTTAAGGGGACACAAAACTCTTAAAAGTAAAAAAATGTTTTAAAAGAATATTTTTGACTTTTCATACCTTGAAAATTACCAGTTTTACAAACATAATTTTTCAACATAGTTAGAAAAAAATTACTATCTTTACATACATATCACCTTCATTTTTTAAACAAAAAAATATTTTTGTTAGAAAGTTTGAAAAAAGAGACACTTTGTTGTTAACAGAAATGATATCAAGGGTAACGCGCATGATTACTAAAAATATGATTAAGTTTAAGACAAACCTATTTTTTGAGATAACATACGCGTTACAGATAAAAAAAAACACAATTTGAGGTCTGGGTCTTAAAATTTTTCGAATTAAGGTGTAGAACTACTGTTATAAAAAAACTGTTATAAAGTGGAAAAAAGGCCATACAACTTAACATCCACTTTTTATTTACAAGATATTTACATCAGTGGCAGCAAAACAACCTATCCACTTCTAACCGCCGCGCTACTTAATAAGGAGGCGATGATTTTCTCTTTTTACAAATAACATTAAATTTTTATTGACTTTATCAATATAAGTAAAACTATTTAAAATTTTTCTTGTTATTTCTACGCAAAAATACTGTTCATACAAGCAAAAGTAAAATAAAATGCTTCCCATGCCCAACGAAAAGTGAACAGACATAAAAAAGATCAGGACCTCATAGCCGAGTTTAAATTTTGATAAGAACATGACACTATAAATAACATTTGGAGACATGACATTATAAATAAACCCCCTCCATCCTTTCATTCGAACTAAATTCGAAAACTAACATAATAATTCCTCACTCGAAATCGAAAGGTTTTCTTTTCCGGCTTTGAGACGTCACTCTTTAGAATGGAGAAAAAAAACGAAAGACACTTCGTTTTTACTTTTTTTTCCTGTTTTCCCGGTGGAACTATTGATCTCGCGAATTTTAATGAGGGAGAAAAGGACCGGTCGCGTTTTTGGTTTCATTTAAAAACAACGGTGCGACACGACTTTGTTAAATTCTCTGTAGAAAAGGGAAATAAATAACCGCTACATCACTTCGTCACTCTTTTTCTGAAGAAAAAAATAAACAAATAACCGTCTGGCTATATAAAATGTCTGTAAGGGATTCTTTCGAGCATATATTTTGAGAAACATTTCCACCCACGTGATCTAACTTTGGGAAAAGAGTGTTACTTGTTGTAAGCCTTTCAGTGGAAGGATTTTGTTCCCATAAAAGAAAGTCCGTCGATTGAAACAGAAATAGAAGTTCTGTACCACATACAAAACCTTATATGACACATGGTGGACACATCTGTGATAAATAGCCCCACCCTTAAAATATACATATATATATGTGTGTGTGTACAGATGTTTATATATATATATATATATATATTGTCTCGAAGATTCGAATGAACACACTGTTTAACTTAACAGAAGAATTCATTGAAGCTAAGTAGAAACTCGCAACTTTACAAGATCGAGAAGTTGCCTACAACTAGTGGGTATCAGCTTTTATACCCGAACAGAATATTCGAGAAATAACTAATTTACATATTAAAGAAAGATCTAGAATAATCAAGAACATAAGGAAACGATAAACAACATTTTTTAAATTAAAAATCCGTACTTTGGATAAACTGCCATGACAAGCATCGAACCCACAATCTCCGGGTCTGGATCGCGTGCTTTGACCACTCGGCCACTGAGATACTCGGATAAGCTTCTTTATGCGGCAATATATATATATATATATATACATATACATATATATATGTATGCATATATATACATATATATACATATATATACATATATATACAGACATATATATATAAATATATATATATATATATATATATATATATATATATATATATATATATATATATATATATATATATATATATATATATATATATATATATATATATATATTATATATATATATATATATATATATATATATATATATATATATATATATACCGGGTGGCCAGAATTAAACTGACATTGCTCATATTGTTCTATAGCTCGATCTTTTTGCGAGAATGACGCCATATTTTGTAGGAAGATTAAACAAGACGGAGGACGAAGGATTCCGCGAGAAAACAAATTATTTCCAATAGACACCACTAGGGGAATATTTGACTCTGTGTTATATAAAATATAGTGTTAACAAATGCAAATCAATACGGAAATTAATTTCTTAATTGTGCTAATGGATGCAACGTGAAATTTGAATAAAGTACTTCTTTATCTGCTCAGCGTACGTGATATTGCAGATCACTAGACTTTATCGGTGTTTAAGTAAATTTTACGCTTTTTTAAAAGTGTTGCCATATTCCACTTGAACTAAATCAGAAAATGTGCATAATAAAAGGTAATTTTATTCCGTATTAATTTGCATTTGTTAACACTCTATTTTCTATTACACAGCGCCAAATATTCCCCTATCGTGACTTTTTGTAACTAATTTGTTTCTTCGCGGAATTTTTCGTCCCTCGTATTGTTTAATCTTCCTACAAAATGTGGCGGCATTCTCTCAAATAGATCGTGCTACAGAACACTGTGAGAACTATCAGTTTAATTATGGCCACCCGGTATATATATATATATATATATATATATATATATATATATAATGTACACATGTGTATATATAGATGTTTATGTGTATGCCGGATGATATTGTTAATGTATCCCTTAATTTGAAACCTTTGGCAAAACTCCCTTCTTTCTCTTCTAATTGTGGTAAATTTAGCATTTTCTCATAACCAAATTAATTCCTGCTTAGATCAACTATTTTTATATTATTCCGTTACGTATCTTAGTTCCACTTTTTTACACACCATCATATAATTAATATTAATATTATCATTGCCTGACTCATTACCACTTCAAACCAGTACACGTGTTGGTAGCAGAATCACCATAGACGAGGTGTCTGAATAAGCATTTTTATTTCAACGTTTTTCTGTCTTCTTTTTTGCCTCACGACCGCACCAAATCCTTCATGGATAACATCTTCATTTCTTCTTTTCACATTCCTCTTTACACACACACACACACACACACACACACACATATATATATGTGTGTGTGTGGGGGGGGTGTCACATGTTTTAAGAATATGCTATTTTTTTTGCAAAATCATACAGATATTTGCTAGGTTGCGCAAATTTTAGTGTCAGCAGTATTATGGCATTAAATTAACATCAAGATTATATTACCAGTCGAAACATAATTTGTTTTTTAAATCTCCAAAGAAAGATATCTTCCACAAGGGATTCTCAACCGAATCATCTTGTTTCAGAACTTTTTGAATGCCTGTGGGGGGAGCATATGATTCAAAGAGTGATTCCTTCAGGCTTCAAGTTTCTGGTAAGTCCTGAAGATGTCTTGAGTAGCGTTAGGAAATAGGAGACGAATAACAAATAAAGGGGCTGGGAGTGTAAGAATAC
Organism: Pardosa pseudoannulata; assembly: GCA_032207245.1. Lineage (NCBI taxonomy): Eukaryota > Metazoa > Arthropoda > Arachnida > Araneae > Lycosidae > Pardosa > Pardosa pseudoannulata. The sequence continues at coordinate 184,510,771 of CM063505.1, read as the reverse complement.
TTGCTCACTTGGACTGAGGTCTTACATGGAATTACATTAAGTGAAATATTTTAGTTAATTACTCTTAGTATAAATTTGTTAATATTACGTATATGTATTGCAGTTTAGGTAGCAATCATTCCTACAGTCATTACTTTGATATAAATAGCCACGTAAAAAAAATACTATAAAAATCGGGGCATTTTGCTGAAGTAAGAAACTGATGTCTGTATCGACAGTGCTGAAAGTGCATGTATAATGCGGCTTTCTAAAAATGTGATCTTTAATAGACAATTTGGGGGTTGTAAACAAAAGATTATTTTCTGAAACGATGACGGTTGAAATTTGCCTTGTTCTCACACTTCCAGATATTTGATTCCAAGTTTCTATATAAATCATGTTCGTCATGACAGGAAAGAAAGTTACGTTGGTTAGAAATATTTTAAGACACTCGATACATACCTAAATTAACCTGGCGTCACAGGCGCAAAAAAAAAGAAAGAAAGAAAAGGCTTACACGTGCAGGGCGTTTCATATCTAGGGGTATTTCTTCCTGTGTTCTACCATAGAATTATTACACTAAAGACACACAAAAAAAAAAGCAAAATACCTCCAAAAACATATTTTAAAATGTTATTTATACTCGATTTTCACGTCCTCCGCAATTACATGTTATATTTTGCATACATATATTTTGTGATATTTTTCAGAAACAAGGTTTTCTATTCTTTTATGTGGCTCTCTCAGCACACCTTTTAAACCCTCATTACTATATGTCGCATTTCTCTCTCTAAATAAACATTATTTAATTGAATAGATCTAAATATGAAAATGTTAGTATA
>CM063505.1:184452450-184504950 GCA_032207245.1 Pardosa pseudoannulata | reverse complement strand
TCTCTGAAACCAAACTTTGACCTGCTCACCCATAAAGGAAGCACGACGTTGTTCTTACCGGTCTTTGCATTGGACATAACAGTTTTATTTACTTTTAAGTGAGAATATGCCCATATGTCAGCATTGTAAAACTACAATGACTGGGAAGCACTTCATTTTTTAGGGTTTTGTGTACGCTAAACAGCGTATGTGTCATTTTCTTCGGAACGAGTTGTTTTTAATTGATGTTTTAAAATCTGTTCTGCATTGGAATATTTTTACTTTTTTGAAACAAATTGGTTTTACCTTCACATTTGAATGTTTAAATTTTACTCATTTTTCGAAGATTTTATTTTTTACTGTTACATTTTTGTTGCATTGTTTACCGTTGCTTTAATTGATGTTATAGTTTTTATTCGTTGTTCTGCAGTATTTATTTTTGTCTTGCTATTTATATTCACATTTCCCTATAGAAATTCCTTTACTTCGTATTTGGCACAATATGACCTTTAAAAATTCAGTGTCATACAACCAACTCATACAACCAACTGACAAACTATAGCGTTTAAAATGTATTTCATATCTTGCTATTTATATTGCCTTTTTTTCACTACGGATACTCCTTTATTCTGTGTTTGGCACAATATGTTCTTTAACGATTTAGTGTCACAAAAACTCATACAACCAACTAACAAACTATAGCGTTTAAAATGTATTTCATGTCTTGCTATTTATCTTGACTTTATTTTCCGTATGGAAACTCCTTTACTCACTTTTTGGCACAATATGTCCTGTAAGGATTCAGTGCCATAAAGACTCCTGCAACCAAGCAATAAACCATGGCGTTTAAAGAGTATTTCATATCTTGCTATTTATATTGACTTTTTTTCACTATGGAAACTCCTTTACCCTGTGTTTGGCACAATATGTTCTTTAAGAATTTAGTGTCATAAAAACTCATACAACCAACTAACAAACTATTGCGTTTAAAATGTATTTTCAGATCAAAGAAATTTTTCTTGTTATTTGAAAATATTTTATAGATTTATTTCATCCTATCATATGTAATTCAAAATATTTCTTTTATTGTAAATTGCCTTGCACCATTTTTTTTATTAAATTCTTTAGATGCCAAGATTTTTCCAAAGATAACAGCATTATCGTTCGAAAATGTATTTATCATTGATGTCCATGAGTAATGTTTTTATTTGTAGATACATTTGTTCTCTTTAAATGATCTGGAAAAAAGCCTAGGAACTTTTCCATTAGCCCGTACAAGTATAAATCGCCATTTAAAACATCTTTATTTCTTTTGATTATATTTAAGGTCATGTAGAAAATTAAATTCAAATGAATTTTATTCATTTTTTCATAATGAGTAGTTTTGTTTTTTAAATTACTTATACTGTTAGCGTTATAAGATATATGAACTGATTTGAATTTTAAAACAAATATAACCTTAAGTTGAGAACATTAAATAACCCAGAGCATTGGGAGTGAAGCAACACAAATTTATAATGAAAACAAAACATCACGCCAAACGGTTTTTTCTGTTCAATAAAAGAAATAATCTGTCAGATGTGTGCAACGAATATGCCAGATGTGTGCAGACGTAAATACTAAACTAGAAATGGATTGTCAGAGTGTAGTATAAAATACAATAAACATTTCTCATTGTTGGAAGAAATGAAATTGAGTAAAGAAACGCATAAGAAAAACTTCTAGAGGCTATAAACAGTTGAAAAATATGAAAAGTCAATATTGCTTTTTTTTCAAAAACTTCTTTTTGAGATCCTATTTACCAGACAAAAACGGACTTTTATTTTAAACTTGGAATTATAGAGGACCACAAATGAGCATAGAAATACTTAAAACTTCTCGGAACTAAATCAAACCTCATTTCTCACTTTTTCCGGGAGCAAATGTAGGTACTATTGAAGAATAGGGTGCCCCTTGGCAAATTTGGTGTAATTATTGGCGATGTTTACTAAAACACAAAGGTATTTTATTCAAATATTGTATCCCTTGCTATTTGGGCGACTTTAATGGATGTAGATTGCGCCATTGTAATATAATTCTATGAATTTTCTTAATTAACCAAAAACCACTGAGAAAGCGGGCATTTATCTTTTTAGGCAATTAATCCTTCAAATGTTTACAAAACCAACAGCTCCGAATTATTAAAAATTAGCCCTATTGAACGTTTAATGGTTCATTATGTCTAATATTTTTAAGCATTACGCGCATTTAATGTATAAAAAATGATTTCCACAAGAAGAGCTGGATACAAATATAATATAAATTAAAATATAGCTACAAATTATTTGGACACGGCGAAATCAGAAGAAAATATTAGGCTACCATGCTCATCGCCAAGTTGGCGTGGGCACCCTGTTCTTCAGTCTAGTCGCAAATGTATTCATAGGTGACAAGATAACAATCAGATATTTCCAATTTGGCTTTGGAAAGGTAGGATTTCACCAATTATCAGGAGTAGCTGTGTTTTTACCACATCCTCCCTTTTATTGTTTATATAAGCCACCATCGCTGGAATAGATTGTTACACTTTAACGTCAATAAAAGAATGTGTCAAAGGAGTCATCAATTGCCTCGTCTTTGTAGCCTAGCCCCAGATAACTGAATTCACTTGACACGATCTTTTTATGTACCTGCAGGCAACTTCTTTTTACTTGTAATTCAAGCTGGAACAAGTAAATTGAAATGGCACAGATGTCATATTTGAATGTTGTGACTATTCCAATATTCTCGAGTGAAGAAGTAGCGTGAAGGACAGTCATGATAAAATTGAAAATTATTTTTATTCTTTCTGGAGTAAATACAGTTATATATATAACGGAATTCCAATTCTCTCCAAAACAAGTAGAAATGTAGAAGATTTTCGGCAGGCACAAAATTGCCATGACGATTACAATCGAGAAAATAAAAGGTTAAATAATCTCACAAAAGGGGAGGCTCTTCCTGGGTGCAATGCAACCCAATCTATCACCCGTTCGGTATCCGAGACCCTGCCTTCTTATATGAGCGGACTTTACACGAATCTCCCGAACGCAATCACTAAAAAGCTGGCTCCGGTCAAAAGACGCAAAAGCCTCCACGTGGTCAAAGAACCTACGTAAAAAATGTCAAAAAGCCCCGAGTAGCAAAATTCTGGGCTTTTTATACCTGGAGGTCAGTTACGGTCCCTCCAACCGTTTTTTGGTCAGTTACGATTCCAGTTACCTGAGAACTCCAGCTAAGGTTACAGATAGTTTTTTTAGTTGAATTCTCATTCGCTAGCTGTCCCGATTCTTGAATTACCGAGGATTCATTAAAGTGATCCATCAGGGGCGTAATGCCTATTCAGTCCAACTGTCAACATCTCAGACTCTTTGACGCCGTGTTATTGTAAACTGGTCAACAGGTGGGATTTCGGATCAGCTGATTTGGTGCGTACTCTGAACAAAGTGGAGTCTTCACAATGTGTAAAGTAGCGAAGAGGTTTCTCATTGTTTAAATCTTTCATTTTATTCCTGGCGTACTGGAAAATGATTACGAAGCAACTACGACTGTCTCATAATTATAATTATAACAAAAGTATAATTATTAGTAAGGCTTTAAATTTCTACGCTGTTTATATATGCATGCATGCTATAAAAGACTGATTTGTTGTATGTTTGAAAACAGGTTTTACATATGTCAAAACTTAATTTGTCTGACGAAGCATCATGAAGGAAGAAAGCGCAATTTTGCCTCCTATTAACGTAAAGTTACTTTGCTCTTCTTCGTGGAGGGCTTATTATTGTTTTCCCCCCACAGAAAAACTTCAATCATACACTGTATCTGAAACAGGTTTACAAGAAGAAAAATATCGACAAAAAGCAACAAAATTCTAATTTTTTTCCAATAAAGGAAATGGTTAGTTTTGCTTTATACGTAAATATTAAACTAGATTTGGAACGTAACAGAAAACTCTCAGTTTTTCACAAAATGCATTTTCTAAATCGTGTAATAGATGATTCTGACGAAAAAAGTATACTCAGCGACAAAATGAAAAGCTGAAATGACTTAGTCCATTTGGAATTATTGGGCAAAAATATTCTTTTGTGGTGCCTTTTTCTTGACCATGGATAAAACGGGGGTCCCTTATAAAAGTTTTATTTCAGCCGAAAGGGCATTATGATATTATATCAAGGATATGTATGCTTTTATTTTACGTGTATGTGTCATTTCTCTCTCTGTGTGTGTGAGTGAGAGAGAGAGATAAAGAGAGTGTGAGTGAGTGAGTGAGTAAAATGAATGATATTTTAACCCAAAACTAATTTAATTATATTTTTAATTAAATTTTTGGAAATTCCTTCCCTACAATTACTACCTTTGGCGAGATGTCTTTGTTTCCCTTCTGATTTTGGTAACCTTGGCGACTTGAGAATTAGTGCCGGAGCTGTAGACGTTCGTCAAATGCGAAGTATAATCCAATGTGTGCATAATAGTATCAGTCAATTGGACCTTCTATAACGGGATTTAGTTCGTTACTTAAGAAATGTTTGAAAATTTTCAGTTATAAGGATTCTTTGTCCTTTATCATTCATGTTTATTCTGCTCTCAATTTTTAAGTATATCCCCCTTTATGGCACTTCGTTTACTTTCCAATCCCCTGTTGCATTAGGAAGTTTGTTTATAAACCCTGTTTATATATATATTTTTGAGTGTGTGTGTTAATGTTGATGTAAATGTATGTATTTGTATTTGCAAGTATTTATAGAAATATCGAACTAAGACAACTTACACATACACATATATATGTGTGTGTATAATCTGCAACATATTAGAAATTTAAAATAAGCGTATGTAAAGGGTTCTATTTCGTTAAGAAGAAAAGAACCCCAACTCAAGAGCAATCTTTTTTTTTTTCAACCAGTAAAACCTTTACTATGTACTCTACATTGTTCATTTCCAATCTCACGTGATTCGGTTTTACAATTTGTAGCCTGAACACCTATTTTAAGATTTTGAGTGACTAACTAACCCACTAACAAATCTCAACAATGTTAAATTAATTAAATTACTGGGAATGTGCGCGTATGATTCCCTGGAGATAATCAATTTTCTTTCAGTTTTTAGCCAACCGACATTGCTAGTAGACTTATGCGGCAGAGCTGCTCTATTTTCTTATTTTTACACCGGTAAAAATGTGTTAAAGGACTCGGCTATCGACTGTCTAATTTTTGCTGAGCCTAGCCTCAGCAGACCTAATTCGGAATTTCTTATTTACAGGTAATTTTGGAGAGCCACAGAACATACATCACTCATACCGATTCATTCGTGCATCACGTCTGTTAGCATGATACACGGGTTTTGTTAAAAGGACCAGTGGACGGTGTAGTTTTTTGATTATGCTGAAAATGAGAAATTTTAGGAGGCATGATTGTTGTCCCGAGAAATACTGGTTTAGTAAACCGTAAATGTCTTGGCTTTTCTCGTGCAACAAAATATTAAGGCTTTGTTTAAAGAATGAAAGCTAATTAATAATACTTGATGGGAAGAGACCAATAGTGAGCAGAATTCGCGGGTGAATAAAGTTAGTTACAGGAAACACATACGGATTGTACACAGCCACAAAATAAATGACAGCACAACAAATTGCAATGTAGTACTATTTAACATTGTAAAGCCTATCTGAGCATTTCGTGGGACATACCTTAAAAAGGTTTGGTTTTAATAGCCATATAAGATTTTTACGTTATTGCAAAGCCCGAGATAAGCGGGTGTTGAGGACGAAAGAAGACCAACACTGTATAGTTGATGATCAGTAGAAAGTCATAAAGTCTACAAACTTCAGATTTATTCGCTATTATTTTCAAGATAAAAGTTATATGCGACTGTAGAAAACCACAAATCCAGAGTGCTACATGACTCTACAAGCCCATAACACGATATCGAGACCAGGGGGAGAATTTTTCTAGTTACAGTTAACGCTTTCTTTTATTGGAAACACTCCTTGATGAATTCCCATAACTCGGCTTTCTATGATGCATCCTGATAAACTTTGATAGTTTTCGGCAGAAAATACATCCATATTCTGAAACTGATACGAGAAATGAGATTCAAATTTTAAATTGCTTGACAGACCCTTCTGTCACTTGATCTCAAGCCAACTGATCGCTTTTGGGAGAAAGAAAAGTTATTCATTGAAATGCTCCGAACGCCTTCATTTGATCTTGTTGGGCTATAATATTTTATTACAAGCCCATAAGTGGGTTGTGTAGTGGATTTTACTTATTAACCCGTAAAAATTAGTATGACTAAAGTCAAAGTTCATTAACTACTTAAAATAACATGTCGGCTTCATGTATGGCAGAAATATAATACATACGTTTTAAAGTAAACAAAAATGTTTATTTAACAAGAATAAATGCGTAGGTGAAAAGTAAAGGGATAAACATATATGACAAATAAATTAAGAATTTCACAGACGAGGCTCTTTACATAACATATATTACATAACATAATTAAACCTAAAAAATAGTAATATACAGTACCTTAGTTAAGCACATAGGTAATTAGCTCCAGCATATCACATTGCTTAAACAGCGACGAGTTGAAGCTAACTATTTCATCGGAACTTCGTGCAAGGGAGAGGAGAAAAGAAGAACCAAAAATCCAACACACAGATTTCGTCCTCGTCTGTCTTTATACTAGCTCCACCAGTTCGGCAGCCATATAGTCCCGAAGTTGCTATACTTGACTTGCTGATACATTAAAATTTGCATTTATAACAGATCTCAGGACTACTGTTTAGTTATCATGTAATAATACTAATCGTCATGATGTAGAATCCAGGACTAAGGGAATATAGGCTGTTATCGAAGACAGATATGGTTCAGAAGGATATAAGTACGACTGCTACGATTAGATCTTACTCAGTGTACCAAGTCTTCTATAAATGCTGATCACTCTAATATTTTCAGACTCTCGGTCGGCAATTAATGTTTCATCCATATTGTAGTAAGTTCAGTAAGGAATCTTATTCTACACTAAAATAAATCCAACCCTTATATTCAAGAAATCTCACACAGTTTCATTCTTCAGTCAATACTGATGCTTCCAATCTAAACCACGATCTGACTAATTTTCTTAAATGGACCACTCTTTTCCACTCTTGAGCAGATTCCATAAAAAAATGTACAGACTCCGGGTAGTGATTGATTACAGGATTTTTTAGACCTTTGCAATGCGATGCGATTAGGAAAGAATTCATCCAAGTAGAAATAAAAAATGAGGAGTCCATTCAACTTCAGCTTTCCAGCTGTCTTTGAGACAAGCTATATTTTGTGTACTAAAAATATCCATCTGGAGCTCTAATTGTTTACTAATGCTTACTGATATTGGCTACTTATTATCTTAAAATTTATAATAGGAATGCTTATAACTGAAAATTAGCATTGAAATAAAATTATTATTAAAATGAAGAAATATGAACTATTATACAAACCATACTCATCGGGATTTGGGTTGAATTGCGATGTCATCTACCTAGTGGTACTATAAATTTTAGCAATGTTCTAATGTAAGATAGTTTAAAATAGCCCAAAGTTCGTTCTTGCGCCGATGAGATAGCAATGCGTAGGTGAACAAGATGGAGAATCGCTTAGACGACAGAGTGGGGACTGGAAGCTCCTCTAATGTATATTGAAAATTACAAATCCAATTATGTATCTCAGACGATCTTAGCGTCACAGTTGTGAATGTCTAAGTAGACATTAACGAGTCTAAAGGGAAAGCTTTAACATCCTCTGCATTCTTTTATTTTTCAAATAAATAATAGAGAATTCCATTAAGGATCTTATGATTCTTTAGAGAGATTTCGAAGTAATATTTTTTTCTTTTTAAAGGTCAAAATAGGGAGCAATAGAGAAAGATCCCCGCTAGAGTGATGAGAAAAAAAAGAAGTTGTAGGAAAATATACCATAAAAGACAGCTGCGAAAACAAGGCAAGAAAAATAGTAAGATCCTCAAAAGAGTAGAAAACGATAAAGAAAAGACTTGAAAGCGATCGGTAACGCACACACACTCCTCAAAGAGAAAAAAGTGGATGTAATAGATGAAGAATGGCGATACACGATAAAGAAAATAAAAGGCGCGAGAAATGAGGTATAGAGATAAAAAAGTAAATTTGAAGGGAATCGATGGAAGCGAGAAAAAAATGAAACACATCGAGAAACGAAATTAATGTAACTGACTTTTTGCATTTTTATTTAAATAAGTCTCAACGTCTAAGAAATAAAGCGAACAAAACGATACGCCCTGACAGCAAAAAATAACTTAATAATTAAGTAAAAAACATGAGAGAAACACTTTGAAGAAGTATCAGACTAGAATTCGAGTGATTATTTATTTATTCATACATTTAGTAAAACGGGAGAGATATCTTTTTGTAAAACTGGAAAGAGATAAAATGTAAAAAATAAAGTGTTAGACAGACGTGTAGGGTAAGGAAACGTCAATGCCCGATGTCCCAATGTGTTTCATCTTCAGTGCTACAAAAATAAATAAAAATGAATCAAATTCACTGGTATAGCGTCGCTGACGAATGATCAATTTTAACTCCCCCCCTCTCTCTGAATGTGTGTGAGAAATGGTCAGTCCCTGAACCTGATTCTAAAAGCATGTAAAAGTTTTCTGCTAGAGTTGAGGTGAATCATCTCCTTATAATCTTTTTTGTAAAATAAAAGTGATCTTTTTAAACGTAGTCATGTCAAAAGCTATTTTACAATATAAAACCTGGATGCTGTATAACCATAATGGGGACCAGTTATGCTGTTTCTCAAGCAACAGGGAAAGTGTTCTACTACAGAAGTCCCTCTGATGCATTCAACTCAGATTGCTTGGTACCTACAGTCAATTATAAAATCGAATCTGGGATGGTTTAGAGCTCAGTATCATAGTTGACAATCTGCTCACTAATTGGTTTTGAGGATCTTGAGACTGTTAAAGGCATAAGGACTATTTACACCCGATGATTCAACATTCTTCTCGTATAGTGGAGCAATGTTGAAAGATAACTGCCCATTCATATTCCTAAATTGTCTATGAACACTGAGCTACTTGGTTCTATGAACATGGCCGGGAGGTTGAACACATAGCCCCCTCAATCACCGGATCTTAACATTATTGAGCCTGTATGAGGTTTGTTAAGGTATCGAATGTGAAAACGTCAAATATGTAATGTATAGTAATGTATACGATTACGCAATTAATAGGTAATGTATCGAATGTGAAATTATTTTAAATTCTCCGAAATGGGAGAATAATTGGCAGGATGCTACATTTTAAATCTCTTATTGCTGCACTTAAATTAACTACTACTTACACTTTCATTTCCCCTTTACCTGCCGAACGATGGCCGAATGGTTAGGGTGCTGACCTTCGGAACCGGAGTGAGTTCGAATCCCACTATGGGTGTTCGTAGCCGTTCGGAATCGGCTTTAAGCAGTAGATCCCGGTCTCATTAGCCCTCGTGTTGCAAAAAGTAGACCGTAACGCTCCAAAACCAAACCAAACCACTTCCCCTTCACCAAAAGCATTTGCTGAACTTTTCACTTTGTTTAAGAAAATGGCTAAAAATTACAGACTGTGAGGGTCATCTATTAATCCTTCTCAAGACACGTTGCTCCTATATTAATCACCAAAAGGGCCACAACAAATTTTAAAATGAAATATAGGCTTTCTACTAAATATTTAATTTGCAATGTTCACTACCTATGAAAGTGTTAAAAAAATAAGCAGTTTTGTTATGATCTAAATTTTTATATGTTCCTATCACTATCTATGTGAAACACTGGAACTCGTTTTAAGAAGAAGCGTAAATAGTTCGGTTTCTATAAAAAATGGCGAAATATTTAAATTCAAAGTTTGAGAAAATTTAAAGAATAATTTTCCTTTTCTGAAGAATCTTTTAAAAGATTCATTACAGCAATTCAAGGTTAAAATCAAATTGCAGTTCTACTTTACGACAAAAGGGGAGGATTTTTCTATATTATAAACATGGAATACCCATGGTTAAAAATATATCCACTGTAGTTTTTAGTAAAATAATCTTTTAATTATATTACTCCATTTTGCTCAAAAGGGTAGTTGAAACTCAATTTCAAGCTCTAATTACTGTAATTAATCTTTTAATCGATCGCTTCAGGTATGAGAAAAAAATGTCTAAAATTTCTGAAACTTATTAATTGACCGACTTTAAATATGTTGGTCGATTTTTTCACAGAGAATTGAGACTTTTTGTGTTATTGTTCTTTGGACAAGATTTAATTATTTTCTAAATAAGATAATGGAGAACAAGAAAACGTATCAATATTTAGATTTTGTAAATTTTATCAAACTACAAGTATTAAAGTTAAAAGTACCACAAAGGGATTTTTTACCTTATTTGGCACATTACTGTAATTAAAAGTGTATGTCAACGATCAACTGTTGCTTAAAAAAGGCCAGTTGAGGATTTTACTTAGCATCCTGTATAAACCCTGATGTGCTAAGACTGTTTTGGCGATAACTCTAAAAGATGGAGGCCGATTGGAGTTGTCCAAAATGACCCTCAATTGGACATAATTTTATTATCACTTCTATTGTCCTAAACGACAATTCGTGTGGTGACCGAGATTTTTCTCAAAGAGAAAACAGTATGTCCCAGAAATGCTAGGAAAATTAATTTTATTTCTACATGGATAATTTTGAGTCCAGATGATTAATGTACGAATGATAGATAGAGGTTTATGTGCATACGTAAATAAATGTAACTGTTATTTTATGACATATTCTATCTGATAGCACTTTCTTGAACTGCCACATTACATATTGATTTTCGAAGTTAAGGAGCTTTTCTTCAAATATCAAGATTGATCTTGTGCCACTGTTCCGCCACAATCATCTAAAGTGCTTTGTGGTGCCGTTTACTGAAAACTTGTTTTGAAAAGTCCACATATCCAATAATCCTTAGGAAATAAATCGTGTTAAACAAATAAATTTAAATCTGGTTTTATTTCTATGTTTAGAGGATTGAATGATAGCATTTACTTTTGGAATTTAATACAGTTAAGATTCCTTTGCTTTAGATATATATGTTGAAACGTATTCCTGATAGTCATCAAAATGAAGTTTGACATATCCTTATTTTAAGTTCTCCGTCATGAGAGAGTAACAGTCAGGATGCTACATTTTTAATCTCCTATTGCTGTACTTAAATTAAATACTACTTACACTTTCAGTATTCAAATATCCAGTTCGGTAGATAGGATGTATATTCTCAAGTAGTAATGGAGAGGTATTTATGCACCTGTAATGTTATTTCACGATTTAATGTTATCAGTTTTATTACAGTGTACTGAAACTCTGGGGGATTTTTTTGGATATCCGTCAGAATTAACTTTTCAGAAACCCTAATATTTATACCAAAAAATAACCCTAAAATATTTATACCAAAATTTTCATTGTTCCTGTAAACCATTATCTTAAGTGTTTTATCATCTTTTTCAGGTGTTTTCAGTGTTTTCTATTGCAATGTGGTAAATACAGTCAAACTCTGATTTAGTGCCACCACGACATAGTGCCACGATATGTTTAGAAAAAATATATGGCCCCCTATATGAATTATAATGTTAAAAATTCTTTAAAACACCAAATAATATTATCCAGTAAGTAATGGCAAGATTTTTTTTAGAACTTTTTTCTTCTCCTTTTTTAATTCCTGCTTATTGGAAATTTGTTTTGTCACAGTGGTGTTTACTAGTTTTCCTAAAATGTCTTTAATCGATTTTACACAAAGGTGTATTGATTATGATAATATAAAACGGCATTTCGATGTTATAGATTTACCGGTTTAAATCAAGTTAATTGCATTTTAAAATAATTGCCTGCTATTAAACAGCAAATTAAAGAAAAAATAAGGCACGATCATTAACATATTAAATTCAATTAACATATTATTTAGTGTTCTCTTGTGAAGGGGTAGGTTTCACTATCAAATAAATCAACTAATTTCTTCTTAATGATTACACATGTTTGCAAACTATCAGTTTCTGTGATCAGATTTAAAGCAAATGCTTTTCTATCTGATTTTTTTCTAGAAAAATATAATAAAATTAATTTATAGTTCTATCAATATTACGATATATATATGACTGTAGAATGTGACAATATCTCATGTTTTTCATTGCATGCAATATAAAGAGATAATGTCAAGCTTTTAGTGAATTTTATTAATAGATATAGAGTTAAAAATCGATATGCCGCCAAACTCGTTATAACGTCAGTGGGGTATCACAACAGATAACGGCACCATATTGGGGTTTGACTATATATATAGTTTCTAGTTGATAAGTCTGTTCTGTCACCGTAGACGAGTGCAAACTAAATGAAATGCTTTGATCAAACTGACATAGTTTATTCAAGCATGAACTCTCGTTAACGACTGGTAGAAAAACCTGTACATCGTAGTTAAATAGTTGTTTGTGCCAACCAAACAGAGTTTACTTACTCAAAACACGTGGGTGACGTGATAATATAAATTACAATTAGAATCTATTTTTAGTTACTTATGACACTGGAAGGAATCCATAGAGGAAACAAAGACATTCTGTAGAGTTGTTAGAAAGGAATGCCAAAAAAGATAAACCGAAATAAACCGAATTAAAACCGAAAATTAATTCAAGAGAGACATAATTACGCTGGTTAACTTTTAGGATAAAAATATCATTATATATATACATATATATACATATATGTATATATATATATATATATATATATATTCATGTTTCCTTGATAGCAACTACATTGTTCCATTTTTTTTTTGCCTATGAGAAAAAAAGTATTTTTTAGTGAAATACAGACTATTCAACAAAAATAAGTGGTCCAATAATATTCCTTTAAAATGTTTCTAGAGCACAGAATGTATTCTTTTTAACTTTTCATTCTATCTTTAGAATTTATAGAGAAATAAAACTGCATATCGATTTTTACTTACGTTTAATACAATTTATGTAAGAGTACTATTTAAAAATTTATACAATGTTTTAGCAACAGTTTTGGCCGTCTTACGGTATTAAATCCAACAAAAAATGTTTTGCAATTTTTCAAAGACATACCCATTTTGATGACAAACACATTAATAGATAATCTCAAATTTTAAATAAGAAATGCATAAAACTAATGCATTTGTAACTTTTAAAAAACACTAATTTGACACAATCATACAGGGAAATATTATTTTGTGAATTAAAAAACAAAAGTATGTGAAAAAAACCAGTCTTCAATGGGGTAAAATAAGCATTTTTTTCGAAAAGTGTCTTTTGAGGATGTAGCATATATATATAACTGCATTTCTGAACAGAACAAAAAAATCCTATTTTTCATCAAAATATGTCCTTAAGAACTTCCTAGTACATTTAGCATAAAATATTTCAAATTAAAATTGTTTAAGAGTTTATGTATTTAAGTATGGGCCTAATTGATATTGATATTTGCTGCAGTTTTTTGTGGACGAAAAAAATTTTGTTGTTATAACTTACATCAATAAAAAATATTTTTCCTACTTTCAAAATACGTTGATTTATTAAGAAACCAAAAATCTAACACAATAAAGTTTTTCTTGTTTACAGGCACAAACGACTACTCAGTGCTTAGAGCTGGAACTGAATCGGAAACCTGAATTATTTTGGTCAGAACGAAAACCTGAAGTAACTGTTATTTTGGTCGGTTCGAAAACCTGGATTAAACAGGAAAAATCGGTTTATTTCGGTGGATATATATATATATATATATATATATATATATATATATATATTCAGTCATTTTGTTATTGTAACCAACTTATTAATATTTTCTATTTTAACGTTAATCAAGTAATTGTCGGCATTACATGTACATTGCTTCTCGATTTCCTGTTTTAAAGTTTACTAGTACAGTCTGTATCGGTTATATGTCCAGCTCAGCGCTCCAGAAAATCAGACCATATAAGCGGGCTGACCATATATGTGGAACAATACAACCCTATTGTGCATATACCGTGCATTTTTAATCCATAACAGAAGAGCCTTATCCACATTCCCATAAGGTGACAAGCTCTGACGTTTTCTTTCTTGATCACCGATTTCAACACTTGAGGACCAAAGGTTGTCAGCTAAAATGTTGTTTAATGTCGTCCGGGTAATCGAATTTGCTTTGGCCTTTAAAAGATTGGGTTTTTTAAAAATTTTCAATCAATTCATTTTTGGCAGCAAATGATAAATTCTGTCTTTATAAAGCAATAATTAAAAAGGAACGTTCTTATTCATGACGTAAGATCCAAATGCAACAAAATTTTCCTTTACTGGTTTCGTCTCAATTTCAATTTAAATGGGAGAGATAACTACAACCAATAAACAGACAGATGTCCACCTCTAGTCAGGGGGCAAGAAAACTGAGAGAGGTGATGTCTACACAAACAAGAAAGGGGGAAAGGGAGGGAAATAAAGGCTTGAATTCAGGTTCTCTCCGATTTCTCACTGACCTCTTAAAAAAACAAAAAGAAAAAATAATGGAAACTCGTTGAAAACATGAAACTAGCCATATAACCGGTAACAAGAAAAAGAAAATTACTGTATAAGCGGTACACTTTAACACATGTTCCATATTAAGTTAGACGGAAATTTAGAAAACTGACCATATAAGCGGGGTGACTTTATAAGCGGGTGACTATATAGCCTGTACTGACTGTACTTTTCTGTTTCAGTTTTGCATGAAACTACTTCTAGAAGGCAGACGTAATTCAGTTGTTAAATACAATTTTGATAATGGATAACAGTGGCAATACTCGCCGTTCTCTGCTCATCGCTCGTATCGTACATGCTGCTTAATTGTATCACACAATACCAATTCACACACAGTACCAATTAAAACAAGAATAAAATCTTCTACGTGGAATTTCATTTTTTGTTTATGATAGAATTATATTTTCAGTACAAATACGAATATACATAAAATAAAATTATTCATTCGGAACAGACCAAAAACAGTTATTTTTGGTAGAACAAAAATCGGAACTGAACCGATATATTTTTTTAGTTAAATCGGAACGAAAAAAATTACCGTTCGAAACCTTGCGACTACTATTTACAAGTACGAAATATTCCGTTATAAGAAAAACTATCTATTCCCCTTGATTTTCGTGCAAGTAACTTTTAACTATTTATAATTTATTTCTTCATTTATCGCGTTTGTAACCGTTACGCTGCCAACCAATGCCCAATTCAAAATTCCACTTTGATCGTTTTCCTCAAGTGTTAGACTTTAATAGATAACATTTTATAATTTTTTCCCAGAACTAATGAGTTGAGAAGAAAAGAAGACTTAAACGTAATAGAGGAAATTGTGACGAGAAAATGGAGATCTTGCCACTATTTCCATTAAAATGTTCCATTCATCGCTGCCCGAAAAGAAAACTTCCTTTTGTAAAGGGGAAACCCGAGTAGAGGCGCTCGCGACGTTTATATAATCTCTTAAAAATGCCGAATGTAAATACGATCATCGGAAAATACTTGTTTCCTTCGAAATTGTTCACCCCTGCATTAAGGATTATAAATATTCATTTTCAATAAATTGAAAACGAGGTAAATTGGATGGAATTAAAACGCAGTGTTGCGTCCCATTCCCCCCTCGCGGGAGTTCGCAGAAAAGATGCTTTCAATAAAGACAGGAAAATTACTTAAAGAACAAAAAGGTATTCAGTTGACAAGTGACTGAATAAATAATGCCTTAATTTAAACTCGGGCGATATATTACTAGCGTAAGAAGCGAATGGCATAGAGCCTTCTCCTCCCTCTCTGCCATATATATATATATATATATATATATATATATATATATATATATATATATATATATATATATAGAGAGAGAGAGAGAGAGAGAGAGAAAGAGATAGGTATAGATATAGGTATTTATATATATATATATATATATATATATATATATATATATATATAGAGAGAGAGAGAGAGAGAGAGAGAGATAGGTATAGATATAGGTATTGATATAGATATAGATATAGTTACATATATATATATATATATATACATGTATATATATATATATATATATATATATATATATATATATATACATGTATATATATGTATATAGATACATGTATATATATATATATATAGATATATATATAATATATATATATATAATATATATATATATATAGATATATATATAATATATATATATATAATATATATATATATATGAGAGAGAGAAAGATAGGTACACTTATATATGACAGACTTTGCAGCCCATAAAGAGTCAGAGAGCCAATTATTTCTTTTTAATACCTTTAATCATGGATTAAGTACAATTTAACAGCTAACCCTCAAATGTGGCGGCGCGTCTCCACTCCCTAACAAAGGAGCCCCACTCAGCCAGGGTTCATGTCGTAACTCTTTCTCAAGACGCTCTATCTTTCAATCCTTACGCTTTTATAATGAGTTATTAAAGATTTATACCCCCGAATCAAAAGAGTGCGCTGCGTGCGTGCGAACGAGCGAGCGAGTGAGTGAGTGAGAATCAGTCAGTGAGTCAGTCAGTCAGTCAGTCAGTCACATACAGCTAGGACACTTACATTTAAAGCATTTTTTCCTACGATTTTGTTGACCGTTTAGCATAGGAATCACAATATACTCGCCTAACATTACTTCCTAAGACAACAAAAATATACTAATTGGGCCTTCGTAATTTACAATTAGCTAGAAAGCAGAACCCCCAAGCTACACTTCTTCTACTTCTGACCTCCAGAAGTAGCGTTCGGAACTTTAAGGACATTGCGAACATGAATTTATTTTCCCCTGTAGCCAGCAATAAACACAATAGCAAAATAAGGATTTGAGGCCGAGTCGAGCCCTAAACCTTCAAAACTGCCATTACGAGATCATTGGCTTTTCCGACTGAGCTAAGCGGCAAGCATTCATACACACACACACATACTCGTTCGCGTATGTATGCATAAATATACAGGGTGCAGACAATTGTTGGTCAGAGATACTTTCTTGTAATAACTGAAATATTTCAAATCAGGTAAGCATTCGGTTTATGATACTTCAAATTTTAAAAGTTCAATTTAAATTATATATAAAATTTAAATGTGTTTATATTTATATCATTATTATATTCGTTCTCTATCATTAGTAAAAAATGAAACTCGCTCTATGACGCACAAAGAGTTCCATTTCTCCGAATCAAAATTTGACATTTAAGTTCAAAATTTTAAGATTTCTTCTTTATTCAGAGATTAATCAATAGATCAATTACATTAATTCGAGATTAAAATCAAAGAGCAATTCTTCTTTAACTGAAAAAGCGGAAGATGGGATGAAGAGCTTACTTTACTAGAAAATTCAGTATATACAGTATATATCCACTTTACTATGGATACAACCCCTGCTGATAATTAGGGAAGCGTTCCCATTTTTGACATAAAAGGGACAAGGTAAAATAGCTATGAATAAATTAACTATTAAACAATGCTAATAGACAGTCATATATATTTTAGGAATTATAAGTTATATTTTAAAATAATGCTTAACATTATTTTAAGTACTTTGTAATTAATACCTTCTTTGTGCAAATGGATTGATAGATTATATAGACCACGTTTTATCTCCCTTTATAGTCAGCACATCCGTTACTGAGCTCTTACATAAATTATTTCAATTTTGCTCTTTACTTAACTTAGAAACTGTGATTTGTCTCCATCTTTTTCTCATTGTTCATCTGCGCATAATGCGCATGTTGACATCCCTCTAGTTATTAGTTCCATTGTGACATAATTTTCAAAATTTGTATCAATGTTACTTATTCTATCCGTCGCCGAACGATGGCCGATTGGTTAGTGTGCTGACCGTCGGAACCGGAGTTTGTGGGTTCGAATCCCATAGTGGCATGGATGTTCGTAGCCGTTCGGAATCGGCTTTAAGCTGTAGGTCCCGGTCTCATTAGCCCTCGTGTTGCAAAAAAAGTAGTCCGTAGCACTCCAAACTAAACTAAACTAAACTATTCTATCCTTCTTGGGGCAACTCATTATCTTCGTTGGTTACAAGTTGGTTATCCACACTTGTTAAACCAGCTTTAACGAAAATAGTTGATTGTTTCATTTTGCCTGTAAACCTAAATATTTAAAAAAATATTCTTCTACTTGAACAGAACAAAATTATGGAGCCAAACTTTTTTAACGATACATGTGAGAAATCGAAAAATTTGGATCTATGAATGTGGAAAAAATTAACATTTGGTCTATGAGAAGAAAATTGAAACCCAATAATGTTAATGATCAGTAAGGGAAGACAAATGGAACACGTTAACGGTACAATGAAGTTCCACTAAGTCCATATATATATGTAATACTAAAATTCCTTATTTACATATTTTAATATTAATTTAATAACTTCTGTTCATAAAGTAAGTTGGGAGTTTGCGCAAAAATTCTAATTTTTCCCTCCAGACACACTATTGACTTAATTCAGTCTCCGTCTGTACTATTTTAGCCAATAGTTAGAGCTTTCTCTTTAAACATGGGTATTTTTTATCGCGTGATCAATTGTGCTTAGGTATTATTCGTAGTCTTTTTATCTGAGAAATCCCTACTTGAAAAGGTGTGTGTGAAGGATCACATTGTTAGGATGCACGAGGTTGTAAAAGTGCTTGCCTGTTGTATGGATTTCATGTATCTCTCCAGAAATAAAATATATTATGCTTTTCAATGAGTCTCGCCCATATTACAAGTCGCCCCCCCCCCCAATAACATTATTCGTAATCCTTTTTCGCATCAAAATATCTTACATATATATATATATATATATATATATATATATATATATATATATATATATATATATATATATATATATATATATATATATGTGTGTGTGTGTGTGTGTGTGTGTGTGCGTGCGTGTGTGTGTAGGTATTTGTAATACATGAAAATTATTTTACTTTCATATCTCTTTTCCCTCCCACACTATTTCTTTAAAATCTATTTTCCCAGCCACAAAATATCTTAATCTAAGGAGTGTTCTCGATTTAAAATTCTTCCGAAAGCTTTCCGTGTACTATATATGTAAATTTTCTATCCTTTCAACACATTTTCCAGCTGTCTCAATACAATAGCTCACTCCTACAATGATCTAAGATCTACAATGATCTAAGTTTCTGTTCTTTGAGAAAATTTTCGCTCAGGGGTCCACCTGTGTTCCAGCACTTATTTTCTTGTATATTCTCTCGTTTGCGCTGACTATGAAGCAGTTCTTAAATAAAATTCCAATTAGACTTTGACTTGCGTGCCGTTCACTTCAATGTGGCCCGACTGCATTTTATTTTATTACTGCTAGCCCATTAGGCTTCTCCTCCCCCATTAGCCAGGGAAAGTAAAACCAATAGGGGCTACATAATTATTTTAACCAGCAGTTATTATTTTGCTGGATTACACGCACATACATTTATAGATATATTTCAACCTAAAACTAATATAATCATAATTGTATTTTAAAATAAGTTTTTGTCGATTCTATCCAATATTTGCAACATTTCACAAGATGTCTTTCTTACCCTTCAGATTGTTGTAACCTTAGCGACTTCTCATACACCAAAATTAATACCTGCTTAGCTTAATTGTGCTTATAAACTCCTTTACGTAACTTACTTTTGCTTCTTACGTATCGACAAGGGATTAATATTAATATTCTCATTGGCTGGTTCACTAGTACTGCATATTACTATAAAACACCATTTACATATTTTGATGACAGAAACGTCATAAACGAGATGCTAAAATAAATTCAATATTTTTATTTCTATTTTTTCGTCTCTTTTTTTTCTACTCTCGATTGCACTGTATCCGGAATGAACACCATCATCATTTGTAGTGAGTCTAAAATACCCGTTTTAAACACACACCATATATATAAAAAATATGAAGGGGAAAGTAAACTATAATGTTAAACTAATGTAGAGATTTTGTATAAAACCTAGAAGGCAGCTACATAAGGAATATACTGTCAGAAAACTGTGATTGTTCAATCATGCCGAAACAAACTTATAACCGAAAGTTTTCCCGAAATTCCCGAGGCAAATTCCCGAGTCTCTTTGCTTTTCCCTTTTAAACCCCTAATATAAAGTGACCGCTAGGGCTACAGTTCACGCCCTCGGGAAAGGGTCTAAGGACTTTATACTCCCTAGTGGCCAATTTAGGAAATTTCCGAACAAAAAGGGAATATACGCTATCGGAGATAGACTTTTTAACTCATTTTTTTTACTTAGCTTCTTATTTAGATTTTTCATGTTAGTTGATCTCTCATTTTGTCCCGTGTGTATAATGAAATGGGAACCCGTTCGACAGACTCTGTAGTAATAAAGGTCTTTCGTAACTAAAACTGTGTCTTGTTTCTGGCTATGACTGCAAAAACCACCCATCATATACTCCGTCTTACGACATATATATATGTGTGCGTGTACATACATATATGCATTTACACACACAAACACATGTATATGCATATACACACATGAGTTAAATACATGTGTATATATGCATATACACATATATGTAATATCAATATCTAAGCCCCTAAAGTCTATCCAAAATTATCCCTTTTTCCCATTCACTATTCTAAATCTTAATTATTTCTCTATATATTAACGTTCTTTTCACAGCCATCCAATTTGAACGATGAAATTTTCATTCCTTCAACCGAACCCCGAAATTTTTTCTTTGATTCTAAAAACAAAAATTATATTGCTGGCATTTTAATGACGAAGTAATAACTCTAGCAGGAAAAATTTGTAACGATCAGCAATAATAGTCATCTGGAACTCCAGACTTTGGTAGATGTCTCTAATCAAAAGTTACTCTATTTAAGCAATTAGCTGTTGGTTTAGCATTTTACCAAGACACTTAAACCCCACATGGTATTTTGTCCTCTCTCGCTAAATGTTGAGAGAGCATTTTGACACTGTCCGGTTCAGATGCCTCTGGATTTTGTCCTATCCTGATAAGATGAAATAAAAATTAATTTCGGCCACAACGACTGATGTAATTCTCCAGGACAGAAGTTTAGCGGGACTCTTAGCAGCCCAATATGCCGGGGCTGAGGAAAATATTAGGGGCAATTTAAAGGGGTTTGCAAGTATAAATATGGGGCCGGTTTGTCCCCCGTAGATTACATAGATATACATATATATATATGGTATACGCACATTTTATTCCGTAAAGAAGCATCATTGAAGACATAGATACAATCATTGTCTCCTTTATTTTTTCTTAAATCAGTATTAAAGGCTGCTTATCCAAGATATCAGCTATCCATTTGCAAAATATTCTACAAAGCGACCCGGGATAATCTTATAATTCAAACAGTAGTCATTTCCCACAATATTTAAGCTTTCGTAAACTGCTTAAAATGAATTCGCACTCTCATATATCACTTGTTATACACACGCAAACCATAAGCCAAGGTCAAGAGTTCCAGTACGTCAGTTTATACGATTTTAAAAGGTGAAATTTAACGTTTGCGAAGTGTCTGAATAAATTTTATTTTTCTCTTACCAGTTCAAAATAAAACTTTTAATTTAAGATTTTTTGCACTTTTCTGCATTACATGATTTACTCAGTTTCTTTTACGCATGATGTATAGTACAGATTCAACACTACCTATTCAGCCGTTGTCCGGCTAAAAGTATTAGAGAAGATATCTAAGAATAAATTATCTTATCAGACCAGTGTGATAGACTGGCTTATTTCAATTATTTACAGATAATGACGGTACAGCAGAGAAAAAAAGGATTATCAGTGCTCACAATTGAAACTCGCCTTTTAACAGAAATAATTACTAAACAAACTAGAATTAAAAACTGTTGAAGCACTTGTGATCCGACGAACTTTTATTTTCTTTTAGCCATTTAAGTGTGCGGCTCATATGCCTGGGCGATGAACTTTCATTTTATTACAAGCAAAAAATCTCGTGTGCAAGTATAATCCAGAAATTTTATTCAGACAAAAACTGGATAAAAGTATTTAACTGTCACGTTATCTCTATACAAAAAGTAACTTATTTTATATATTAGAATGAAGAGACGAATTTAGGATTTAAGAAATATACAAGTTAATTCTATAGAAATAGCATCATTGTACTACACACACACATATATATATTTATATAAGTAACATATAAAAATTATTCCCCTAAATTGCTATCCAAAATCCTCTTTTATTCCTCTTCTAATTTTTTAGTATCCAAATTCCCAGATGTAAAATGTAAAATAAAGGAGTGCTTTCCGACCTAAATTATTTTTACCCATTTTTCAAGAGTAACTCCGGAATAAATTTCCTGTCCATTAGTCACATTTTTTCAGTCACATTTTATACTATCCCAGAAAAACGGTATTGCTTTTGAAGTAATTATATTGCTGTTTGTGTAAATTCGAGTTTTCTTAAATGTTCAAGGTTCACTATTGCCTCACAAAATTGCTAATCTAGATTAATTCTCACAAGAAGAAAATCACATGACTTCCTTGCTGTGCGGGCTTACTCGGCTTCAAATATGTACATTCTTCTATCATTCTATGTAGAAATGTTGCACTGTAAAGACGGTCGGTATACCGATGAGTTTTTTATATTAAATAAATGTAAATTTCCCCGAATCTTTGGACTTCATTTTTTTTATGTCACAACTGCAATTTAAGACTTTTTCTGGGCCTAGCAAGCCTGATCAAATAATATAATAGGGCTAATTCCATAAAAGATTTTGAATTATACCTAAATTATCTATCCACACTTTCACCATGTTTTTAAAAACTATTTAAAAAGAAATAATCACAATGTCAACTTTTTCTAAACCATGCGTTTTTCCGCTATTACTATTAAAATTCCTTCGCATAAACTCACTGATCCAGAAAAAAAAACTGTTTTTCAAAAAGTCCTATCTAACGTGCGCCGTGTGAATATACGATTATGGAAAATTTCTTGCCGTGGAGTTGTCTCGATGCACATTAGGGCATTATAAATATTCATGAGCGATGAACTCCAGTCCAATAAAAACTTAATTCACACAAGAAGGAATGAAAACGCAAAGCCGTGGGATGAAGACGGAGTGACGATTGTACAGTGTCGGAGAAACTCGTTTTTTTATTTTTTTGGCCTAAAGCAGAATAAATGACACCTCTAGTATTCTTTTCAACGAAGTAAAATTTTAATCTAAATGAATTATTAGTCCTATTTCCTTTCATAACATTATATATGTATACACACACACACATCAGTCGAAACACATCAGTCGTCGTGGCGGAACATAATCTTTATTTCATCTTCTCAAAATTGCACAAAATCCAGAGGCACCTGAACCGGACGGTGTCAGAACGCTCTCTCTAACTACATGCGGCAACGGCAATCTTTAGCGAGAGACGCCTAAATACCATGTGTGGTTTAGTGTCGTGGGAAAATGCAACAGTTAATTGCTTATAGAGAGTAACCTTGATTAGAGACATCTGCCAAAGTGTGGCGTTTCAGAAGAGTATTATTGCTGATCGTTATAGATTTTCCTGGGAGAGTTATTGCTTCCTCTGCCAGCAATATCATTTTCTGTTTGGGGAATCATAGAAAGAATTTCGGGATTCGGATGAAGGAATGAAAATTTCCTCGTTCAATTTGCAAGGCTGGGAAAATATAATTAATTTAAAGAAGAAATTAAGATCTAGAATAATGAATGGGGAAAAGGGATAATTTTGGATAGACTTTAGGGCTTAGATATTGATATTATTACATATATATATATATATATGTGTGTGTGTGTGTGTGTGTGTATGTGTATGTGTGTGTGTGTGTGTGTGTGTCAGTTCTAAAAAAGGGGTAGATTGAAATTATGTAAGTTAAAAACGATTCTAAAAACAGAACTCTTTTATAATAATAAAATAAATGAAAAAGACCCACTCTCGCGTAAGCTTTCAGGATAATCCGTTCAGGCGGAAGTATTTCTAAGCGATTTGATGAGCTTGCAAACAGATAAGTAGGATTTTGGAGCTTGGACATGGAGCGGTGAACAATTTCACGCATAGCTCCTCCACGAACATTGAAAATGACGATTGTTGCTTTCCATAAGAACGATGAGTTAATAAAACGTATTATTATCAAGAAGACTGTTTTCCATTCATCTTAACTCTGCACCACGATTTTACGCACACACACACACACACACATATATATATATATATATATATATATATATATATATATATACACACACACACACACACAAACCCACACACACAGTATTGTGGTCATCGGTATGTGCGAGGGGAGGGCAATCTCCGTTGCATCTCCTAATCTTTTGTCTTTCAAAATACTTATGTCATTTCAAACATAGGTAATGGCAACAACTTCGCTACATGATTACGTCACTTCTAATGCAGATGAGCCTAAGAGTAGAGTAGTCAATTATACGGTCTGTCAAAAAAACTTTCCAAATCATCGAGTTAATTTAAAAACTCAAATTTTTTTTTTATAATTAGAGAAAATTTTCATCAATTTAATTTGTTGATCTCATTTTTATATTTGTATTTGAAATTTTATAGTTTTGATGATGTTTAACTTCTAAATTTTATATAGTTCAGTAATTTAATGTAGTTAAATTGAAGAATTTTATTGATTACATAAAATTGAAAATATATCGCTGAAAAAAAAAACTCTCTGAAGAAAAACATTCTAAAGAACAAACATATCTCTGTAGAAAAAGTTTAGGATTTAATCATCCTAAAAATTTAAAAAATTAAAATACTTTTTCAGATTGAAATCAACAAAATAAATTAATAAAAATTTTCTTTAATTTTTAAAACTATAATTTTTTAATTAACTCGATGATTAAGTAATTTTTCTGACAGGCAGACTGTACATATAAGATAATTCCTGAATAGATGGAAAGTGGAGGATCATATGTATTAGTTGCATATGTACATTAGAAAGCAGGCCACTAGGTTGTGTAAGGGACGATATCATTTTTTAATAATCTATGTCAATATTATGATCTATAAATGATTAATGCATTTAAAATAATAAAAACGAATTATGTAATCATACTGTATGTAGTTATTGTTATTAATTTATCGTAATAGAAATTTATATCTTTTGACTAATTCAAAATGCATGAAAAATAAATAGTGAATTCTATTGTTGAATTAAGAAATTGAAAGTAAATAAGAAAGAAGCGTATGAATCAATATATGTTACTGCAAAGTAAATTTTTTTAAATATGCGGAATACTGCAAATTTATGATAATGTATAAAGTATAAATAATTTGTCCTAATTAGTGTCATTTTACATATTGCATCTTTTATATTGTGGAAACATCTATTGGCACAACACAGTTCGTATGAACATTCTTAAGCATATAATTGGTAGTAAATAAATATCAATAATCATAACTATGACTAGAATATAGCTCGTAATATGACAGGATCATTAAAATTTTTAATTTTCCAGATTTGTAAAGTATTTCATAATGCAGAGAAAAAAATTGTTTGTTTTATTGGCTGAGAATTATCTGGTACATGCTCAATAATTTGTTTATATTCATACTCTAAAGTCTCCCGATACTCTGAATGCAGTTTAGAATCACGTTGGATTCATTTAGAAAGATAATTCAAAATTTTCTTAGCTACGTCGAAATTATCGTTAAGTTCTTCCCAACTTTGTTTTTGGTCTCAGTAATTAATGGAAGTAAAGAAATAAAACTATCATTTGTACCACACCCTGCAGGTATATAGAATTTGTTGTTAATACCTGTGATAAAATTTTCATTGCAACAAAATATAATCGATGATTAAATTTAAAATTATCTCATTTGTACCTAATCTATTAATTAAGCCAAATATAAAAGAAAATTATTCACGTAATATCTAAGTTCAGGGATAAAAAGTATGAAAATAATGCAGACAATATTTAAATAATTCATAATAAGAAATGTTTAAATTAGGTGTTTAAAGGAATGACGTCATAATACTAGATAAAATGTAATTTTTACCTATTTATTATGTGTCAAACTGATAAATTTAATCGCCTGCTCTTAAACGGGAAAAATATTGCTTGAAGTAATGGAATTAAATGCTAGTAAAGGGGAGAAGGGGTGGATTTCGAACGTTGCTAACCCTAACTCATCAAGAACACAATATGGATGTCTCTATCCATTCCAAGTACAACCGCTTCATAAATTCGAGGACAGATGGACAGATAACTTAGGCTATTATTATACAGGGGATTACTTATTTGTAATAAAGTAATACAATTGTTTATAACAATTATAATTTATCTTTATAAATTGTATTTCTTTTCTTATTATAATGTTTAGCCTCATGACTGCTCAATTATAGAATTAACCATTCACGTGTTGATTTCTGAGGTACCTGCTTCCTCCCGCTAGAGAAATTCTCATTCCCAGTTGAGTAGAAAAGAAGGAATTCCTTGTAAATTACATATTACGAAAATTTAAAAAAGATACTCTCATTATATTGAGCCGTTTCAGACAATATCTCCAATAAACTGGGATAAAAGTGGAGTCTTTTAGAAATTGCTTAAATAGTATGTTTGAAATCCATTAAGAAATTAATTTTTAATCCTGAAGAACTAAAATTGATGATCATAAGGCAAGGAATTCACTTTTAAGTGTATAAGATTTAAATAGATTTTAAGAGTTTCAGATTGCTTTCTCGTTGGTTTTCAAACATTTTTGTTTAGCAATTTGTAGTAAACATCACTTCCATTCCAAGCTACTTGGAGAGATTGCCTGAAACACGAATTAGTATTAACTATAATGACAATATTTTTTGAATTTTCATAACATATACTTGAACTTTTTAAAATAAGTTGTTCAATAGTAACAGCTGCAAAAGTATATAGTAACATAATGGGTATATTTTGTATATGCACAGTAATAAAGTAATTCCTTTACATGCTCATTTTTCATCAGCAATTTTTAAAATTATTTTGTAACATTATATTCAAAACTACAATTTTTTTGTAAGTTTAGTAAACTTATGATATAAACTTTGGGTATTACCAGAAATTTTTTTTAAAAACTTGCAGTATTTTAAAGAGACCTTTATATGTTATGTAACAACCACCCCCACTCCGGAGGCCACACTGTAACAACACACTATTCTGGTGCGTTACGCTTGCGTGGGACCTGCCCGCCTACTTTTACTGGGGCAGGTATGTTCGTTGATAGCCTCTGGGGAGCATGGGCTAAATAAATCCTCCAAAGTTTTAGACGGACAACACAAAAAAATTTATTTACAAGATTAATGAAACATTAGACTAAAACAAAATGTCATTTTAGAAAATCTTGGAGCCTGCATGGATCAGAAAGGATTTACCGAGCATATTTTTAAGTCGAAACATAAAACCGTCGTCGTGTTCTCTCACATCCAGCCGAGAGATGTCTCCAAGTCACAGGCCTGAATCCAAATGTTTTCTTCGGATCTTCTCACCCTCTCCTCGGGGGCGGAGGTGTCCGCATTTCTCGCAATTTGATCTCTGCAGGTTGAGGTCCTTCTGTGTATATATATGTAATGAGACGGACTTCTCGATGGGAGGTTGCAGTCATGGCCATAAAAATGATAACGTTGAAGGACGGGTTCCCACTTCATCATATTGACAGGACAAACTGAAGGGTCAGCTAGCATGTAGTTCTATGTACAAGACACGTAACACCTGGGTCAACATCTGTGGGAAAATATCTCTAGACAAATCTGTCTCCGACAGCGTGTATCTCCTTTTTATTCGGAAATTTCCTAAATTGTCCGCTAGGGAAATGTAGGTTTATCATTGGCCAGGCTCTTTCTCTGAGGGTGTAACCTGTAGGTCAATTTAGGTTAGGGGTTAAAAAGGGGAATGGAAAATGACAAGGGAATTTTTACCCTTGATTTAAGTTTTGAAAACCCCTGAGAATTTTCCTTACAATAGTTACTTAACATTTTTGTAAAATTTTATGTTAACGGAAAGGTTCTCACTTCTTTCACCACTTTCTTTTTGCCCGTGGAGGATACTGTAAGGAAAATTCTCAGGGGTTTTCAAAACTTAAATCAAGGGTAAAACTTCCCTTGTCATTTTCCATTCCCCTTTTTAACCCTTAACCTAAATTGACCACTGGGGCTACAGGTTACGCCCTCAGAGAAGGAGCCTGGCCAATTATAAACCTACATGGCCCTAGCGGACAATTTAGGAAATTTCCAAATAAAAAGGAGATACACGCTAGCGGAGACAGATTTTTCTAGAGATATTTTCCCCCAGATGTTGACCCAGGTGTTACGTGTCTTGTACATAGAATTTCATGCTAGCTGACCCTTCAGTTTGTCCTGTCCCTATGATGAAGTGGGAAACCATCCTTCAACGTTATCTTAATAAAGGTCTTTAGCTGAAACGGTATAATTTTCATGGCCATGACTGAACCCCCCCCCCATCGAGAAGTACGTCTCATTACACACACACACACACACATATATATATATATATATATATATATATATATATATATATATATATATATGTAATGAGACTGACTTCTCGATGGGGGGTTGCAGTCATGGCCATAAAAATGATACCGTTTCGACTAAAAACCTTTATTAAGATAACTTTGAAGGACGGGTTCCCACTTCATCATAGGGACAAACTGAAGGGCATGAAGTTCTATGTACAAGACACTTAACACCTGGGTCAACATCTGTGGGAAAATATCTCTAGAAAAATCTGTCTCCGCTAGCGTGTATCTCCTTTTTATTTGGAAATTTCCTAAATTGTCCGCTAGGTCCATGTAGGTTTATAATTGGCCAGGCCCCTTCTCTGAGGGCGTAACCTGTAGCCCCAGTGGTCAATATAGGTTAGGGGTGGGGAATGGAAAATGACGCCGGAATTTTTACCCTTGATTTAAGTTTTGAAAACCCCTGAGAATTTTCCTTACATATATATATATATATATATATATATATATATATATATATATATATATATATATATATATATATATATATATATATATATATATATATATACACATACATCTGGCTGTGCGTGTACTTATGTAAGAATGCGCACATGAGTGTGTTTCACTTGAGTTGGCTGAAAGTGCAAGAAATGTGAAACACCCCCTCAAAAATATTTTATCGATTTCTGTGGAATGATTGACTATCAGAAACCATTGGTGTTTCCCTAGGTACTCCCAAGTTTGTTCTGCGTGGGTTTCTATTTCCTTTTCCCGGCATCACTATCCGCATCATGTGGCATTCTAGTCTGGGAGAAGCCGGTTTGTCAATTTATGTTCGCTTTCACACGTCGGAAAAAAAAAGCTCCATTTTTTTTACTACCTTTTTACCCGATTTTAAAGTGACTCGAAACAATTTAAGTTTTCTACGAGATATTTACTAGCGGAATATGCAGACACATGAATTGATGTATGTATATGAATATATATACATACATACACACACACACACATATATATATATATATATTATATATATGTTATTCGTTGACAGAGCTACAAAAATCATCTTTTCTACTTGAGATTTAGTGAGGTTAGGGGCCTACTTCTCAAAGTAGATTCCAAATAGATATAACCAACCATCCCAGAACTCCGACACAGACTCCAATGTCGATAGAAGGCATTTTAGCAGTTCAGCCACCAAACGTCTCTCTTTTTCTCTTACTTTCTCTCTATAGATAAATATGTATATATAAATATATATGTGTATGTGTATGTGTATACATACATACATACATACATATATATATATATATATATATATATATATATATATATATATATATATATATATATATATATATATAAGGATGTTATGACCATAAATCAACGAACTTAGTTGCAATTATATTCTATAATTATACCATTTTGAAAAATTTCTTTGTTTTTCTTTTAATTACGGTAACATCTGGCAACTTCAAGAACACTGAATTAATTTTTGTTTAGTTCAACTATTCTTATATATTTCCTTTAAGTGGTCTAGTATCATATCTTAAGCGCCATTTATATTACTAATCTTAACACTGACTGGCTGGCCCCCTTGGGTTCTGAACTATATAAGCGAATGTAAAACGTTTTCAGACTCACCAAAGATGGATTGTGTAAATATCAGTACATTTTTTTTTCAGATTTTCTTCATTTCTTTCTTGGTGTAACGAGTATACTCTATCCAGCATAAATAGCACCTAATGTTTGCAGTAGGTAAAAATGCCCATTACATGTATACATATGTGTGTGTGTAATAAATGCATACTTAAATATCTAATTCATTCCCAAAAATTATAAGATTTAGGGCAGTGGACCAATATTTTAGAAGTTGTATTTAATGTTTTGATTACACGAGTCAGTATAAATATGAACACCATGTGCTGTAATGTATACCTCTAACAATTTTTATTATACTCATTTTTTTATTCATAGAATTCTATTTTTTACTAAATATTTTTTATTATTGTAACAATAAGTTACATTCGGTTCAGCTTTTTTTTACCTCTGAGTCATCGTCAAAGACATACCAGAACACTAGGTTTAAACTAGAAAGAAACTTCGGACTTCTCCCAACCAATAGAAGGGTCATTCTGGTTTAAGGAATTCTAACACCCTGCCGTTCTGGAGTGGACTCCTGTTTTTTTTCTTCGCTAGGCAGTCTGATTTTGTTTGAGAGGACAAGGTTGTGACCAGAGGAGAGTAGAAGGTGAACGCTGCTGGCGTCCGCGGCTTGATGGATAGACCTTTGGAGAAAAATCATTGCCATATTGTTTTTTAGGGGCGGCGCCGACTCGAGACCGTCTTCGATATCTACAAATGATAAGTTGATTCCAGTTGTATTCCTTAGGTATTTATTTAATTGTATAAAATCATTTAATCAAGACATAGTTGTCCATGTGTTTATTAATGAGTATTAATTTCTTCTTTATCAAACACTTTAGCCAACGTAACATTATTTTTACAATTGTGTTTCAAAGAGTTGCATTAAATGACAAACGATTTGTAAATTGCTGTTTTTATGACTTCTAATACTGTTGCATTCTGAATGCATGTTATCAGTGCGAAGGAAGTACAAATGAATGCCGGTGAAACATTTGAAAGAAATGACATTTTATAATTTAGGGATAAAGAAGGAAATTTAAAATAAAAGACACAGATTTAAAGACTACCTTTTATATTTTGGGGGATATGTACTTAATTAATGATGATAATGTCAAAATCCCTTCCCAAATACTAATCTTTTTACTTGAATAAAGTAAATAGCAGCATATGAGTATCAAATTTCACTTTTCCTCAATAATGTTAGATAAATTATATTTTAACTAAGAGAAGTTTATCTCAAAACAAAAATAATCTATAATGTATATATAATATTCCATTCGTTACAAATAAAGGTGTATATATGTATATATATATATATATATATATATATGTATATATATATATATATATACATATATATATATATATATATATATATATATATATATAATATATATAAATATATATATATATATATAAAATATATATATATATATATATATATATATATATATATATATATATATATATATATATATATATATATATAATATATATATATATATATATATATATATATGTATATGTATATATGTATATATATATATATGTAGATATATATATATATATATATATATATGTATATATATGTATATATATATACATATATACATATATACATATATACACACACACATATATATACACCTACACCTACAGATGCTACTTCCCCGCGCGAGCTATCTATAAATAATATCTACTAAAGTCATACTTAATTAAAACTGAAAAATCGATAGTATCAAGTCCTTTCAATGCGTAGTTTAAAGTCCGGTGTAACCTTGAGGCGAAATTCAATAACTACCTGCCTATAAATTAATTGTACTCCTAGCATTTTAATTTCTTAGCTCTCCTATTCAACTCTTCCAGACCTCATAATTATAAATCAAAGAAAGACGGTCTGGAATGAACCACTTCAAAAGACAAGTTGGGTTAGCCAACAAATCACTTGGGAGTTTTTAAAGTTCCCTTTAAACAGTGTTTCTGGGAAGTATGGATATTTATATATCTATATACCATTTGATCGTTATTTGCTTTTACTTAGAATTTCTTAGATAGGCAATTCATAGGACGTGTTTAAACATTACAAAAAAAAAATTATCAAAATTTTTAGGGGTGTTTTACAGTCAAAATAGTTTTAAAAAATATGCAATATATAAATATGGATAACGAAATGGATTCTAATACTCTTATTCTAACATTTGCAAGCATTATAACAGTTAAAACTATTACTTTTTAGATTTTGAAGCAGCATTACAGTTTAAGAATGACAATTATAGTATTGTAAGTGAAAAAATCTAATTTTCCTAAGTAACAAGGGGAGCCGTGGTAGCTCAGGTCGGCAAAGGCAGCATTCTCGTAACTGAAAGGTTGCGGGTTCGGGACTGGAGCCGGCCTAAGATCTGCCGTGTTCACTAAATGTGACTGGGGCAAGTAAAATAGGTTCGTGGTCACAAAGTCTTCCTCTTTCTCAAACTATACTTCTGTGGGTGGCAGGCTAAGCCTGGGGTCTTCAGTTTGGTCCCTGTTTCTAAATTACGAGGAACCAGCAGGGGTAATATTACCTTACGTAGAATACCTTAAGCTCCACTTGCACCACGGGTTGTGCTAAATGAGTAACAGGTTCGCAGCCTTGTTGAGACTTTCGGATAATGTCTGTATCGCCTGCTGCGTTGGAAAAAAATAAGTTATAAGGAGTTAATTTGAGGTGAAGTAGAAGTGTTAGTTTGGGGTATGTGAATAAAAAGGAGAAAATCGATTGAGCAGCAACTTTTCAGTTACAATTACTATAAGAGCCGGTCTCACCAGTCATTTAACGGCTAACCGGGATTAAACCATGACGCCGACCAAAGAGGAAATGAAATTTTTCGTTTAAATTAATCGCGGTCAGCCGTTAAATTACTTTAATGATACCCGCACTTGATGTACCAGAACATGGGTTATCCTTAAACAGTTTTACGAAAACCATGGAAATACTGTTGTAACTCTTCATGAATTTTGACTTCGAAAGAAGTTTACCGGGGACCAGTGTCGCTACAATGTATAATAGACTAATATGCTGAGTTGAGAAAACAGAGTTCTTAGGTGCTCAGAATGGCAGAGGTTGAAATTCTATCAGTATCGTTTCAGAAGCAGCAATGTCCGTACATTGTGATACAGCTACAGAAGAATCATCGTGTTGCCAGTAGTGCACGTGTCGTGCCACAGTTATTAAATCTATAGCATGGCACAGTACGACAGATGTTGAGGAGAATTGTGAAATTTTTTCCGTATAAGATCAGCATATAAAGTAATTGTTACCGACACTGACCTTTACTTATCATATGCACTAACATTTTTGCCGATGCAAGTATGTGACTTCAGACCGTGTAACATCCTCGTGAAATATAATACATTACTTTTAGTCGATTCCACTGTATAGAACGGAAAAATTTGAAAGATTTTTAGAGGATATAGTAATTTAGAATATATAGTAATTTTTCCCTACAAAAGTTTCATATGGGTAAAGAGAATAAAATGAAATTGGGCCTATTCCAGATATTCAATTTTCTCTCAGAAACGTTACTTCTTCCGATTAAAAGATCCCGTTCCATAATTTCGTAATCTCTACGCATCGATTTCCAATACTTCTGAAAATGAAAAATTGCCTTGAACGGTGCTTTATGTTGACGAGTGTCTGTCATCTTACTTATTTTTGTCGTTGGCAGTCGACACGCCAATGTGACTTCATTCGTCTTTCAGCCCATTGTGATCTTATGGAAATGAGATACGAATCAAATTTATTGAAGCCGATCCAATAACGAGGAAATGACTTTGACTTAATCTTATTTTTCATTTGGGAGAAAGGACTTCCCAACCCTCAATCAAAGTTCAAATTGTCACGAAACATGAATCCATTCTAAAAATTTAAGGGGTAAGAAACACCCCCGAAACGATATTTCGATTCCATTTGGGGGAGCCGTTTCTCTTTACAAAAGCCCTCGGGCCTTTCACTTTCCTAAAGGCCTATAAATATTGATAGATAGTTTGCTTTTTAAACAGGAACTCTCCCCTGTTAAATATACAAATTTAATAGATGATCACTCGGAAATTGTTTGCTTAAAATCCTTGTCCACAAGATACTTAAAAAGCCGGGTTTTCATAGCCAAATATTTTTGTTCGTTTCTCGCTATTGGTGCAATGTCGTGCGCCGTGCATTTTAGACTAATTTCTGATGTCTTCTTTCGTTTGCAGACGGTAAAGACGAACAATTACGATCCTGTCAAACCTGTAAAATATCCAGTGGTAATTTGTAACAAGTAGCATTTAAAATATGTATTAGGCCATCTAGAGGTGATGTAGATAAAATCAGTAACATTCCTAAGGAAGTTAGATCAGTTAACTGATCTAATTGTGTCAATGTGAACGAATGATTAACTAATCAGTGGTGTTTAAATTAACTGTATTATTTCCTATACCTCTTAATTTCTTTGAGGCTTATCCCACTACTGTTGGAATTTGTAATAAGAAGAAATGATGGCTTAGAGTGTAGATGTGAAGGGAATAGTTCGAATGAACTTTAGTTACAGATGTCGTTAATGCCTTACAGAATACAATAAAGTGTCGTCATTTTGAGCTGCTTTTTGCTTTGGAAGGGAATGATTTGTACCACGATTGGAGAGGATCGGAGTAAAGATTAGAGCTGTCGAGAGTGACGTTAGAGAGAACATTACAGAAAGGGCACCTGATTCTTCCCTATACACTCCCCCAACTTTAGTCAAAAGAGTATCTTTCTATGAGCCAGGTAATATTAATGATTTTATAGATAACTAAAAGTAGTATATGAATGTACACAATATCAAAAACAGTTATAAATTTTTGGTCCTGAAGTCTAGTTTAGCAACAGTTAGGGACAAGCAAGACGGTGGTATCAAAATGTCGGCAAACTAGCTATTAGTACTAACAACGATGAATATGCACAGCTTTTGAAGGAATATAAAAGATATATAAAAGATGTACACTCATTTATAGTTGTCTTTGTGCCAAGAATTTACGTCGACATGTGACCGCTGTCATGTTTTGAGCTGCTATTTGCTTTGCAGTGTAAGGATTGGTACTACGGTTGGAGAGGATGGGACTAATAAATAGAATTGTCAGGAGTAACGGTAGAGAACGTTACATATTAATGAAATTTTCATTACAAATCTTGATGTTATTTTGTATTTTTATTTCAAACTTTAATATGAATCCTACATATTTCTTTTGTATTTTACTGAAAACAGACTATCACTGTGAATGATTTATGAAAACTTGACAAAGGTAAATATTTTCATATTAATGGTATATTGTAAATTCAAATAAGGATTCAGATCTATCCGATTGTGGTATTTAGAAAGTGAATACATAGGGAACAGCTCGAGACACCACCCAAGTGTGACGCAGATAGGGGCGTAAGGATCGGTAAATTTTCATAGTTAATCTCTAAAAAAAGGAAAGACTTCATTCCAAATCTGTAAAGATGGTCTCGGAATTTGAATCTAATTCTTCATGACTGATTTCACACTTTATAGAAGGGACGAGCTACCACCCCTGCGGGATAATAGGACGTGTTACAGAATACTGCCTCAAGCGTCAGATACCAAATTGAATCATCTACTAACACTACTAAACATAATATTATAAAGATAAAATTTTCTAGAAAGAATTATTAAGTTGCAAAGAAATTTTTGCTCTCCGAAATCTAAAAAATTTTTAACAACTAAAAAACAAAATTTAATTGCATAAACAAAAATTATCAATTCTAATTGTTATTGATATAAACTGTATCGAGATCACAACGTGTAACAAATAAACTCGTCGGCACAACAGCCCCTAGGGGGCCACGGCCTACGGTACCAAAAGCCCTGGGGTGCGAAGCATATATTCCGGTTAGGAGATCAACATTCCTGTAACAATTACATGGTATAAAAAATAAAATATTAATACTAATACTAATATATATTTGTAGCTGTGTTGCAGTATATGGTTCTTGTCTTTCCATATTCATCTGAGCAATGTACATATATTTGTCAATACTCTGTTTGCAAAGTTTGCACTAGGTGATCTGCCAAGATAATGGATTAAATGAAACAAAATTTGAGTATCCAAACTGTTTCTAGATACGAAAACATTTGTGTATTTCAAATGCAAATGCTCAGGGAAAGTAGTGTAGTATATACTTTGCGCAGTACGTACTACTGCACAAAGCACCGTTGTATACCTACGTTTTCAGCTTCACTGTTCTTGTGGAGTTGGATCTTATCATAATTTTAATTTCAACAATACGAATTTGACCGCCTCTAGTAGAGTGCCACATTAGAGAGTACCCCTATTCCCTACCTCTCCGAAACGCCACTGCAGTTATCGAACTTAAATGAGATCATATAAAATTCTATTTATAGAAACAAAATATTTTACGTCTGAGAAAACGACTGCCGTCGACACTTTAGGGGGCACGATATTTTGTATGAGGAGAATACCCTACGCTGGAATTCTTGAAACGTTTGAATATTTCAAA
The DNA here is from genome assembly GCA_032207245.1 of Pardosa pseudoannulata. NCBI lineage: Eukaryota > Metazoa > Arthropoda > Arachnida > Araneae > Lycosidae > Pardosa > Pardosa pseudoannulata. Next base: position 184,468,235 of record CM063505.1, on the reverse strand, counting down.
CAAGGCTCGAAGGAGAGGAAACATACGAAGCTACCAAATTGATTTGAAAACGAGCCCAGCAGATATAAGTTTAGTTTTCTCATTTAAAAAAAAGCAGAATCTACTTATCCTTCTTGGAATGTGATCTCAGTTTCCTAGAAAGAATGCCCTCGCGGTTGTCTTGTAAAATAGAAATTAAATTGTTTGATAATCGATAATATTTTTAATGCTCTACGATTTATGTCCTATTCTTTCCTAGGAAAGATTCAACGAATTAAATCAATTTTCTGCACACGTTTCGAGGATTGAGTCCCATAGCAACTGCAAGAGTCTTTGGGGAACAGATGTTTAGTCTGTAGTGCTACATTCTACTGTTGGTGCATTAGACGAGGATGAAAAAGTCGGTTAAAAGAGGCTGCGAAAACCCATTCCTACAACGTTAAGTCGAAACACAATGGTCAATTTGCGCATAAATTCGATTTCCAGTAGATACCAATATCCATGTCAGTCATAGTGATCGATATCCCAGATTATGATAGATGTGCCATATTAATCCTTTATTCCCCACTCGACCCCAGCATTCGAAATAAGGTTAGGATCTTATCTACCTGTTATTTATTTTGTAGTAAACTTTTATTTGTGTGTGATTAAATCTTCGTTTAATTCACTTCTCGTTATTCACATTTTCTTTTTCTCTTGAACATTGAATTTTCGGGATATTCAAACACTCCGAAAGTACATTAGAAAAGATCGTATGACATCGCGTATAAACCTTGTGTCAACACTGTATGGGAAGACGTGCTCTCCCGAAAACCCCCTCTTACCACCTCATTGATAGGCGAATCACTCGGCGGAAAAGGAATTTTTAATCTGTCTTAAAAGTTTGAAAGGGTGGGGGCACAATTAACCTAATCCGTTGACGCTATTCTGAAAAGCGTTCGTCCAAAGTTTTCAAAGGAGATTAGGACTGCTTTTATGTTAAGCCACTGCGGTGTTCTTTCTGCCGCTATTTATCCAAATCGGAAAATCTCTTAAGTGAGAGAAGTTTCTTTTTTAATGTGCTAATGTGATGAGGGTGATGAACTATTACGAGCCAGGTATTAATAATATTAATCTAGAATAACATTGGGAGCATTCTTCCGACAAATTTCTCCCCTCTCCTCCCCTCCACCACTTGAGCTATAGCTTTGACAGCGATTAATTTATTTCTTTAAATTTTATTCGAAAAGAAATAACACATCATGTTAGCAACTCTTTTTCCGATGTTAGCTCAACACATAACTTATGGGTGAACTAAAATCCGTTATTTTGTGTTCTATGTCATCGCACATACAAAAAATGGCAGCCGAGCCATTTAGTTACTGGTCGAACGATGGCCGAATGGTTAGAGCGCTGATCTTCGGTACCGGAGCTCTTGGGTTTGGATTCCACTGTGACATGGATGTTCGTAGTCGTGCGAAATTGGCGTTAAGTGTTAGGTCCCGGTATCGTTAGCCCTCGTGTTTCAAAACAGTAGACCGTAGCCCTCCAAACCAAACCATTTAGTTTCTGAATACTGTGGTAATGTGTATTAGTTTAAACATAGAATTGAAACACTAGAAACAGAGCATTATTGTGCATTTAGCTCCTCCTATATAGCATATCATACAATATCCGAGACTTTTTTAGACTTGGTAATTAAAAATTGAGTAAATGAACATGTCTTGCGCAAACTGAAGTTCAAATGCTTCTCGCTCATATAGCGTCTCTAAATGTGATGTTATATGAGAGGTGATCAAAAATTCTAATCAGTGTTGTACGGTTTATATATGAAAACTATTACATCGAATACATAATCATCGATATCGATACATGAGGCTATATCAGCGTTCTTTTATATCCGGAAAGAGAGAATAAAATTATAAAACGTTAACAATTGCGGCATTACTGGCAAACGTGTTCAAACACGACTGCTAGAAAAGTTATATTTTGTTCTATTTTATGATTGCTAAGGCCCGTTGAGTATTGATTTTAATGATCAAGGCATCTTCCCCACTGGGAAACGACGCTGCAATACGCTGGAGAAATTACGACATTCAAAAATGTGAACTTTCGGAAAAGTTTCACGTCCCTATATCGCAGCGATAACACTCACTTAAGTGGGAGACACACTCTAATACCTGACTTATAGTCATGATCTCCCCGTGTGATTTTAACTTTTTCGGTCCCTTGAAAAAGTACTTGAAAGGTTCATTTTGTATTTCAAACGTACAAGTGTTGCAGGCGGTTTCAGAGCTCTCCAAGCAGCAGAAAGAGAAGCTGTACCACAGGAGGTATATTCAACTTAGTGAAGCAGTGTGGTGTTTGCCTCAATGTTAAAGGCCATTTTTTGCATGTATGGAAAACCAAATACAGACTGTACAGCCATCAAACGGAAATATTTTGATTGCTTCTTATACAATCCCCCATGCCCGATCCACTGGGTCTCATACAACATACATAATCCTCCATGCGGCTTGTGTATTATAAACTTAAGGGAGTTCAAAAAATGTATGAGAAAAAGCGAGCGAATATTCTTGACGACCAGTCTTATAAACGGTCTCCTTTAAACAATTTATGTTTCATCGATGTGTTACTAGCACCTATTTGAGAAAGGGAAGTGTTAAGAAAACCCATCGGCGGAGATCGCTGTTTCAAAAACAAAGCAAAGAGACGTCTTTTATTGGACGCAGTTTAAACTATACGTTAGACTTCGACATTTATTGTCTTAATAGAGTTTAAAACAAAGTATCAGACGGAGAAGGAGTTCTGTTTATCAGCGCCCTAGAAAGTTAGAAGGCTGCAACTATACTCATGGACAAGTGCTTACCCGTATTCTTGCATATATAGTTACTGTTACACCTCATTGTCTCTCTATATAAAATGCTTTGAACGCAAGTATGTTTCGTATGCATTTCAATAAAGTTGAATAAAATTTTACATTATGATTCAAGTCACAAGTTGGAAAGATTTACGCAGATTAGTTTGTTCAGTGTTTAACCCCTTGCCTGTAAAATATATTTGAGAAAAACATGCCAAAAAGGAAAAAAAATCTCTTTAGTTTTGTTCGTTACTATTATCTAAATGTTAGTTTATTTAAAAAAAAATTAAGCGAAATAACTACTGTGTTCAATATTTTCACATATATGGGAAATGTTAATAGATTGCAGTAACTTTTTGTCCAATTACAGCAATATAAATGAAATGCATAATTTTCTGAATAAATATAAAACTAATACAACAATATTATCTACATCAACTGTCATGAATTCCATGTCCCTCAGATTCCTTTCAATTTCTCAAATCTGCAGAACTTTTCTCGAGAAAGTATCTCTATCTATTAGGAAAATGGCAAATTTAAACTTATTCACGAATCATTTTCGGGCTTTACGGAATTGAAATACCGCTTTTTCTCTTCTCCGAACTCAGGTTGGGCATTTCAAAATGGGCAAATTTGCGACGCCGTAAGGGGTTAAGCGCCTGTAAAAATTATCCCTACTTTTGTAATTTTCCAATTGAAGGCTAGCTGATATTGTATGGTGTGCCATATAGTAGAATAAAATAAATACACAACGGAAAAGTGAACGGCATTCTCTGGTGACTCAGTTTTGACCCCGCTTGATACATTTACTAAAATAATTAATATATTTTAAGTAACTTAATTCATGCCATATTTATATAAAATGTGCTTCAAAGTTATACAAATTTGTATGTTTTAATACTAGAAATTATTTTTATTATTATTCAGAGCATTTCTGAATTTTAATATCATTTTGCCAATTTTTAGCATTATAATTGGTTACATTGTCATGAATAACCTATTTTTTCTAAAATCAATAGTATTTAACATTTTATGACACGTGATTGAATTTAAAGTTTTTTTACAGGCATCTGGGTTTAATTTTTTATTAATCTCGCAAAAATGTAGTATGTATTCTCTTATTCTAGTGGAATTCATATTATTGTCTTATGATAGTAGAATACAATGATTAATAAATCGAAATATCGCCAACCTTTAATTTATTTGTATTTATTTATACTTTTTAAAATTATGAAGAACATTAAATGGAAATAAAAAATTCATATTATGAGACCTTTTCGAACTTTATGTTACTAATGTAATAAATTTATATATATATATATATATATATATATATATATATATATATATATATATATATATGTATGTGTGTGTGTGTGTGTGTAATCTCCTTTGTATGTATGTTCGCTATGTATTCTACCGAACAACAACCGAAAGGGTAAGGCGCTTCTCTTCGATACTAGATTGCGTGGGTTCGAGTTCCCCATTAGACATGGATGTTCATAGCTGTGAGGAATCGTCTTTAAGCAGTAGATCCTACGGTGTGACAGTTACATCACACCCGTAGCAGCATATATATAATTTTTAAACATGTAAAGAAAACACGGAAACTTTTTATTTTTTTTTCAAAATTCTTTCTTAGGTGTTCATTGCTTCAGAAAAATATATATATTTAAAATATTATATTCTTCATAGAAAAAGTGATAAAAAGGTAGTAGTTCAATGTGTCACACCCGTTTTTGTGGAATGGCCGTACTGCTTGAAGCTGAGTTCAAACGAATACGAACATTCGTGCTAGCAATGCGATACGACACAGCCTCTTTACTTATACAGTTATCATTTGATCGCATATTTAGATTTTTTGCATATCCTGATTTATATGATGTCTCGGTCAGTATGTAGTAAAGCGATTTCACGCAGTAGGGTAAATCTCAATTTATGACAATTCTGGCTTTAGTTTCAAACTAAAAGGGAGTTTATTATTTGTCTATTGTCTATCGACTGTTATAAACCTGAAAATGAATGGGAAGGGCATTATAGTAGTTTTTGACGTTGAGACAAATTGTTCTATAGAATTTGGTGCGTGAAATAGTGAAAGTATCTTTTCCGGCCTCATAACCGTCTTTTATGTTTAAACTTACTTGCCCGATATATTTAATACGGAAGTGGTTTCACAACGACTTTTTTTAATCCTAAATGTTTTAAGATATAATCTTTTATTCATGAACCTTGGTCTAACTAAAAATTTCTAGTACCAGCAGTATGAATATGAAAGTTCTCGTTTTAGACAATAAGAAAATATTTCAAACCTGGCAGATGATGTTGTTTCTAATACCACTTGATCAAACCAAGCACGACTGAGCCATACTCTACTCATATCAAGGCAAATATGTGCGCCTTTCGTTTTAATGAGCACCGCTAGGGTAAAAATAAGACTTATAAACCTAGCAGCTAGGAAAGCTTATTCTCATCAGTCATTGTTATCACACTTAGTTGTGTCCGAAAACACTATATGTTCTTTGTTTCACTTCGTTTCTGTGACTCGCACGGTATGCTTACCTCTCAGTGAATAACTATGCGAAGTGTAAGAATAATTGAAAAACATTATATAACAGCAACAATGTTTAACCCTTAATTTGACAAGATGTTTTTTACAAATACCGATTAAAAATATATTTAAATAAATAACAATAACAATAATAATAATAATTTAAATAAAAATAATAATAATTAATAATACAAATATATAATATATTTAATATATTATATATTATCGATAAAAATATATATTTATTATAAAGATTTTATTTATTTGATTGTTCGTTGTAGCGGACTTAGCCAAATTAAGGGTTAAACGTTTTGTTTTGTTTTTCAGAAACGCACCAATTTAGTAAAGCCCCATCTGGTTTCTTCAAATGCACAAAATTGACAGAATTGGTAGGTTGATTGCCACTTGGTCAAACCAAGCACGATTGAGCCATACTCTACTCATATCAAGGCAAATGTATGCCTTTCGTTTTAATGAGCACCGTTAGGGTGAAAATACGACTTATAAACCTGGCAGTTAGGAAAGCTTATTCTCATCAGCCATTGTCATCACACTTAGTTGTGTCCGAAAACACTATGTGTTCTTCGTTTCACTTCGTTTCTGTGACTCGCAAGGTATACTTACCTCTCCTATGACAATAATAGTGAATAACTATGAGAAGTGTAAGAATTCTTGAAAAACCTTATATAACAGCAACAATGTTTAACCTTTAATTTGACAAGATGTTTTTTTCAAATATCGATTAAAAATATATTTAAATAAATAATAATAATAATAATAATAACAATTTAAATAAAAATAATAATAATTAATAATAAAAATACATAATATATTTAATATATTATATATTATCGATAAAAATATATATTTATTATAAAGAATTTATTTATTTGATTGTTCGTTGTAGCGGACTTAGTCAAATTAAGGGTTAAACGTTTTGTTTTGTTTTTCAGAAACGCACCAATTTAGTAAAACCCCATCTGGTTTCTTCAAATGCACAAAATTGACAGAATTGGTAGGAAAAAAATCATAAATCTACTTCGCCGGAGCTTTTCTGAATAACAGAAAGTTTTCTGATAACTTGGCATGTGTTTCTTTGCATAAATGAATACTTTTTGCATAAATGTGACAACAAACACATCATTCGATTCTGTGTCCGTGGATGAGGGAAAGAAATACACAATGACATCATGTTGTAACATATTTTTTATACGTCCAAAGTAATATCGTTTTATACATTGTGCGACAGTACTTAATACATTACATGGAATGGAATACAAACATATACAATCCATAAATAAAATACATATAATGGAATGGCCATTGTTGTTAGTGCATTATAATGAAGCTTTACACTAATAATCCCCGAAGAAAATCAAACCATTCAGCGTACAAATAGATTCGTTTCGTAAGAAAAATACTGCAATTTGTACCAGCAGAATGGAACCGGCTTTTGCGATTTTCCCCTCTTGAATGCGCCCGGAAAAGGAACGCATTTACTCAAGGCAAAATGTTCGTATCATTTTGTTTCCATTCGGGGAAAACGCGAATCAAATCATATTTTATAGCCATATATGCTTATACAGTTGAAATATGAAAATAAATTATGCCCATTAAAATGATATAAATGCTGATAATATCAGATAAAAGCCGCCCGTTTTGCTGGCATGAGCGTCATCTGCGGAACAACAATTAGATCTCCAATGCTGTTAGCTGGAACACACACGGCAAAACTTTGTTCGGGTCAGAATGTTCCTGAAAGGGATATTATGACGTACCTCGATTTTACGTTCAGATCATGTAGACCGTAGCTGGTCAGACTGCGACAGAATTCCCAGAATTTATAGTGAACACAAATAGACCATTTATTAAAATAAGTATAATATTATACGATTTATTATTATTATTATTAATATTATAATAATTATTATTATTATGTAATAAAATCTCATATATATATATATATATATATATGTGTGTGTGTGTATATGTATATGTATATACAGGGTGTCTCAAAAGGTCGTTTACAAACTTAACATGCTAGTCTGTCATATGACGATGAACAAGATTTACATAGGAACTTGTGTCCGAAAATGCAAAGTGCGACCGCTAGAGTGCTGTGATCACGATTGTGATGGAGCAGGAGAAAAAAAATGATATTGACAGCGGTGCTAATATGATTTTTGCTACAGATGATGGTTACATCACAGCAAATGCTCAAAATTGTTTCCCTTCGCCTACAATGCACGTTTCACAACGTCGCATGTATTCACGAACCCGTTCAATTTGGCCAGGAGTGTCACGGACACGTGCTGCCGCTTCCGCGATCCTGGCGATAAGATCCATGTCTGATGTTAGGGTGTCTCGTACACCATGGACTTCATGTGTCTTCACAGAAATCCAGGTGAGTCAGGTCGGTGGATCACGGCGGTCCGCCTCTACCGATCCAGCGATTTTCCTGCAATTATTGCCCTCTAGCGGTCACAGTTTGCATTTTCGGACACAAGTTCCTATGTAAATATTGTTCATCATGATATGACAGACCAGCATGTTAAGTTTGTAAACGACCTTTTGGGACACCCTGTATATATATATATATATATATATATATATATATATATATATATATATAATATATATATATATATATATATATATATATATATATATATATATATATATGTGTGTGTGTGTGTGTGTGTGTGTGTGTGTGTGTGTGTGTGTGTGTGTGTATGTGCAATATATCAAAAATTATTCCCACTAAAATTTTAATAATTCTTCCAATTTTCAATTCTATTTTTTAATCTTTAATTTCTCCGCAATCAAAGTATAAAAAGAAGTAATTCGCTGAGCGTAAATTCTTTCCATAATATTCAAAACTATAGACTGAAGCAATAAATACCGAATGTAAGGCCTTGCCTACATTTTTTTGACCCAGCTATGAATTCTCACAAGTAACTAAGCAAGAATTTCAACTTATAAATGCAGGTGAGTGCATTTTAAACTACAGCTTGGCAGTTTAGAGACACATTAATCAACAGAAAAATTCTGGCCCAGAAACCGTACCACAAGAATTAACAAAGAAAGCAATCTGTGGTGTTTTTATCATTATATGCTAATACATTTGATGCTATTCTTGCAGCCGCCAGACATGTATAAGGTCTGCAAACTTGTTTGTTGTCTAATCCCTGCAAAATTTGGCGATTGTTCTATATGACATGAACTGTTGAAATCGATATAAAGCAGAGTTATTCAAATCGATATAAAGCGAACTTTCGTTAAGTGTGAATTTCAGAGAGGACATGATCTAACTTTCGATTCATCGAGCGACACGTTCTGTCGATGATAACAGGTTGTCGTTTAATGTTAAATTGATGAAGCAATAAAGCCTGTAATGTCGTTGAAGTCCCAAAAGTTCTATCGATTTGGACACAGATGCTTCGATAAATAGCTGTGTGTAAAAGTTGCTTAAAAATATGTATTTAATAATATCACATAATAGCCGTACTATCACATACTAGCCAGTATAGCCTATGACATAGCACTTTATATATTTCTGTACAATGCCTAAAACAAATCTGATAATTTTAGGATCACCATTTTATAGCTTGTGCTTTTGACAAATCGGCAAATTTGTTTATTTAAACTTTAGCGTGTTAATTATTATCTGTAATGTAATGCGTTATTAACTCCATATGGTAGTATGTATTCTAAATAAAAATGGCTAGAATGCACTATTTGAAATACTGGACTAAAAAAATGTTATTTGTTCTAATCAATAAAATATTTGATTCAGCCACAACTATCCGCCTGTGTCAATGGACATCAGTTGTTGTATCTAAGATGTAAATTCTTTACCTGTTGATTTCATTGGGTGAACAGCAATCTACTGTTTTGTTACACGGGTGCTAAAAAATCTGGAAGTATTGCTTAAGGCCGAATTCGAACAGCTACAAGCATACATGCTTGCAGTGAGATACTAGTACTTACAGTACTACCATGAACTCAGGTACCGAAAACAACGTCAAACCCATTGGGTTATTAATTCTCAATGGGAATGACACACGCACACACACACACACACACACACACATGTATGCGTGTATATGTTTGTAAAGTGTTATATGTCTATAATTTTCTAATCTGTGTTTAGATATATAAATAAATAAATATGTGTATTTTGATGCTTATACATACATATATATATATATATATATATATATTGTCCTCACTATTTCGGATGTATTTTTACACAGCTTCGATTTCGTATTTTTCACTTCCCCGAACTTACAGCTTCTAATAGAGACAAATATCTACAAACATGGCCGCCATCAATAGGATATAAACCCACAAAATGAAGTGTTAGAAGGAAATGCCGTATATGTTCAGTCATCTAGCGGCTGTTAGTCTAACAGTTTCTCATTTTATTGTTCATCAAATTACGAGACATGTTCCGAAAGAAGTGAAAACACCGCTTGGTGCTTTGAACAGATTAAATTTCACGCGTAAATAAAAAAGTGGGAGAAAATTCCTAAATATGGCATGCATCTAAAACGAGTTTTAAACTTTTTTGTACTTTCTACGTGCTACATAATATAAATGAAGACTGACAAACATCGCATCATAAATACAAGATCAATGACACTTAAATGCTAACTATGACACCCGCAAGGAAATACATAGGTTGACATACAGAGAATGAAAAGAAACATTTATCAAATAAGTGAAAAGGGATGGAAAAATACATTTTTACTTTCGCTTACGGTGTGACAATGATAAATTTATCTGTATGGAATCACAAGGATACAGCACAATATTTTATACAGGATTTTTTATACACAATAAATAACATCATATATATGTATATATATTTCGCTGATATGAACTTTTATATAAATACACTTCATTAGCACCCTTTTACGGAATTTGACGTAGAAACAATTGTGAGTTAGAAAAACACACTTTTTAAATAGTTTGTTTACCAGCAATAAATACGTATAAATGAGAAGCCGATTAAATCAATACACAACCCCCCTCCCCTCTGAAAAAAATGCAGTTTAAAATAGATAATGGAGTACTGAAAAATACGATTACAATTTCTAATATTTTAAAATCCGCGCCTAAAGACTCCTATTAAAAGCTAACCAATGTGTATATGATATGCTGTTTCCTGCTCGAGAGGAAACAGGTTGAGTGCGTTCTGTGAGACAGGAATTAAAGCTGATTCTTACAGCTTACCTATTCCAAGAGTAGGTTTCTAACCCCTAAACCAGAGGCCGGCAGACTTTCGAGAGAGAAGAGGCAAATGGTTAATTTAATAAGGTAATTGGAGGTATCAGAGAATCATAACTCCTATTGATACAATACATAGAAGCAGGAGAGCCGCAAACGCCTATACAAATAGCAGTATGAAATTCTCGAACCGCAGTCTGCCGACCCCTACTGTAGACTAAACTCAACAAAACTGGCAGAAAGGACGTGGGAACTTTATTCAGTATGATACATTGGAAATGAAAGGGTTCATCACGGCTGTAATCTGTACAGAGAAAGGTAATGGAATGATTGTGTCTTGTTATTCAATTCAAAGTATCTTATTTCCCCTTGAATTTGATAACTAAGCAAGCTCGCAGTTTCGATGATGCAGAACCAGCTCTTGCCCTTCAATCAGTTCTACTGATGACCCTACCTAAATACTTCGTAAAGTCAAAGATGAAAAACACATTCCCATATCGCATACGGTTGATGTGTATGGAAAACTTAGTACTCAAATTTAGTATAAAATAAAACCAATCAAAAATTACAGATTTTATTTGGCATCGTTGTAAAATAACTCATCTATACCGATTGTATATTAAAACGATACTTAGCTTTAACCTCACCTGGAAAATAACAGCAGCAGTAGTTTATATGGAAACTTTCGATAAAAAGTATCTAATTAAATTTCAGAGACACAACATCTTTCATGAACGCGTTACATTTTTTGGAATAAAAAAAGAATTGTTATTATAATTTATTAATAGTTTCCCTCCTTCGTTATGGACAGATTGTTTGTAAGGGTTATAATAAAATTGTATCGTTCGACTTTTTTCATTCTAAAAAATGCTGACGACAGTCACTAAAACCTCTTTCGCTTCGTTTGCGGAATGATCAACCGAGTCAAAACGGTCATTAATTTCGGTAAGTTGTAATTTTTTGCCATTCATAAAAAATGCATGCGTCACTCATTTCTATCATAAATATATGCATTATGCTGTAAGCTGTGAGAATTTTTAAAAATTACGATTCTCTAATGATTCGTCTGTAAAAAACGCAAATTCTTAATTAAAATCGAGTTTATGTAACGGTGCATTGAAAAACACGCATGCTATGTTTAGTATATGAATACGTATTTTAGTTCGAGTTTTTAATGTCAAAATGGGAGAATGTCTTGCACTCATAATATCAGAAAATATTTCAGGGTAACGATGCAAATTCTTTCGCAAATATTATCGATATCAATATATCGTTACACTACATATCTTTTAAAATTAATGCAAAACTATAATTAGTGTTTGGTTTGATGCAGTGTGTACTGGTACATTTCGCAGCGGAATTGTACCGGGAGCAGTCGTTTTGCGCGTAAATTTAGTTATTCAGTTAAATCTCAATAGATCGAAAATTTAATTTTTTAACCAACTTTTCGTATTTTATATTTAAATATATAAACAAATATATAAATAGAAATATATAAATAACAACCATAAGATTTTTGTAAACAAAAATATATTTTTAGTGGATAAATTTATTATAGTATCATAAATATGAAAACCCAAATAGAAATGGTAGTATATAATTTTAATTTTTTTGAATTATGTTGTATATAAACATTTTTACATTATAAAAAATGAAAAGAGCAATCATAAAACTAATAATGTTCCTGTATATACCACTTTTTTTGTAGCCACAAAAACCATGTTGTTACGCTAACCCATACTAGTACGTAACCCGTGCTCAAGTATCAGTCATCAGAAAACGTATTAGTACGTGTTCCGCATACACTGTGTTAAGTGCTATGGTCTAATATTTTGCTAAACGAAAATTAATGAGACCGGAACCTACTAAATAGTGTTGGGACATATAACAATATTAAAGTAATGTAATTTTTAAGAGAGAACATCACCTTTAAAGCTTAAAAATATTGACTTTTTGATTTTTACATTCTTTAAATCTCCGGTATTTCTGAATCGATTAAACCAAACCCCTTGGAATTATTCGATTTAGAACTTAAAACTTTTACAATCGTTGTATTTAATATCATAGCTTTTACAAAAATTATAAAAAATGTAGATGCTTCTTTTTGAAATTGGTGGGTTTTTTTTTCAACTTTTGCGTACTCTAAATAAAAAAACTACCGCCCATTTAAAATTTTTACAGTAAATATATGATAGACCTACTGTGAAACTCTACCTACTTTTTTCTTAGTTGTTTATTTTATTTAGTATTTATAGCATTTGATATGGAATTTTAAAACATTATTTTGATTTTTTTTTTTAAATTCAATCCTCTAATACCTTTGATATTTTTTTTAAATTTAATTACGTGGAGATTATACCCAATAATTAATCTTTACACGAAATCAAAAGTTATTAATAAAAACTCAATTTTTATTGTTCTAATTATGTCCACGGTATATTAGATTTCTTTTAAATTATTGAAACAAGCTCTCATTTTTCACTTCATATAAAAAAAATTAATTTTTAGAAACAAAGTAAATTAAGCAAAATTAAATAAAAAAGAGAAAATGTTGGAAACCCCTTGTATTCACAATAGTAGTTAAAAAAAATATATGATGAGGCAAAAAAAATTCAAAAATCTCCTTATTTTAGTTGTTTAAAGGTGATGTGTGCCCTTAATATTCGAAACTTAAAAACTGAATGGCAATAATAAAATTATTTTCGCATAAATCTTCATATAAATATTCTTGTATTCATTTACTAATTAAAACGAAGTTGTAAACAATAGTGTGCACAAACTACTTAATATGAAATTACATATATACATGCAATTATACACAAATATATACAATTTTACATATATATATATATATATATATATATATATGTCACGCTTGCAGCCACATAATGAGTCTGATATCAAATTATTTTGCTATAATGTCTTTATTCATGACTATTGCACAGTTTCACATCAAACCATCAAACATGGTGTTTGTCAATTGGTAGGCATAGGCTAACAAAAGAGCCCTGCTCAGCGTGGATTCATTGGCGACCTTACCTCAAGACATTCTCTCTTAATTTTTACGCGACAACCGTTTTTATATAGAGTTATTAGTGATTCGGGCGGCTACATTTTCTACCTTTAAACACCTAAAATATTAATTTTATTTTTTCAAACATGACATATATATATAAATATATTTGTTTGTGCATATATATACACACATATATATGTATGTATATATATATATATATATATATATATGTACATATGTGTATATATATGTATGTATATATATATATATATATATATATATATATATATAAATGGGTATATAAATATGCACACATACCTGTTAGATAAAGACAATAGATTTGGAGCAAACTAAAGCATCAGTAGAACATCTTATATTTCCCTCCATATATATTCCAAATGTACATTTTCAACTCTTACAAAGAAAACTCGGAGTTTGGGCTTCAGTTCTGTGTATTTAAGGAAACAAGGGGTCTTCTTAGATAGATAGCGTAAATTTAAGAAAATGCTTATATATGTACATAAGCATATGTGTAGATATAAAGATAGATAATTTCTTTAGGTAATCTCCCTTTACTATATATTCATTGTATGTATATATATATATATATATATATATATATATATATATATATATATATATATGTGTGTGTGTGTGTGTGTGTGTGTGTGTGTGTGTGTGTTTTATTCTTGAATCTGTTTATCACTGTTGAAACAGGATTTTTGATTTCCCCAGTTCAAAATTTTGTAACACTGCATGCGCATTTAAATTCGTTATAGGTTTTAGGATTTTTATATTTTATTTTAATGGAATTTGGATCGATGCACACAGTTTTATTTACGCATTTGAGATAAATAATTTTAAAAAGATATTTTAAAAAATTGAATCCGTACGAAGCATTTTCACATTTTTTTTCAATATTTTTTAACTTATTTACCCATGCTTTTTTTTTTTGGAAAATATATATAACGAATATGTGGATTGTAACATTGGTCATCTGCATACCGATTCATTTACTAAAAAAAGATTCGGAAGAGCTCTTGTTTCCTTTAGTATATATATTCTATGGATACACTAGTTCAGAGTTTCCCAACCTTTTTGGCTCACTTACCACTTTGGTTGTACATTATGCTAAACTAGCTGTTTCGCATCCAGCCTTCGGTCTGGGTATTGAAATTTATCTATTAAAGATATAGAACCACTATTAAAGATAGTAAGATATATTAATAGAAATGTTGAATAAATGCTCAAATTTGCAAAATTTATTTTATTTCGTGAAATGTGCTATTGCGTGTGTTTATTTATTTACATTCTACATTTTATGGGGCGACCATGTATTCACACCACATAATGAGACATATTACAATGAAGCACGCTTAATCGTTATGTAGGGTTATATATAAACTCACTAAAATTATAAACTTGCAGTAACATGTATGTATGTATGTGCTTGTTCAATGTTTCATATATACTATTTTTGATATTTCATTTACTAATAAAAGGTTTTAATAAAAACACAAAATTATAAAAAAAAATAATTTTTTATATTATAATAATCAAATATTAAATAAATTTAATGACATCCTTGTGTTTGTTTCCAAAAAGATCATTGTTGTGAAATTTAAAAGCCTTCATTTAATCTGTTTCGATAATTATTTTTTATAAAAACATGTTTAGAAAAGATCATTCTACTAATTTCGCGCTAATAAAATTATATTATTAATTAAAATATTTTTTATGAATTATACAAAAAACATTTGTATGATATTTTTTACTTAGTTTTTGTTTTGTGTCCGCTATTATTGATTATTTTTCGCGTACCAGAGGTTGGGAAAGGCTGCACTAGTTCAAAACAAATATGGTGATACTATATTTCTACGATCCAGACCATAAATGGTAGGGTGATGGTATTTTTCTCACTCTCATATTCTCGAAAGACATGTAAATCGGCGGTTGGCGAAAACTGCGAGCGTCCATCGCAAAATTCGTTAGAAGTCAAAACTATTAGTCTTGTTGAAACCACAAAGATGACGTTATCCGATGAGACTGCCTTTCTAAGTGAAAGCCTCCGATCCTTTTGGGTCCGATATGGAAACGCAGGTCTCCTTCATGGTGGGAGAGAGGTCGCCGTCTGTGGCAGGGTACACCAGTTTCATTTCCATGTTGTTGGA
>CM063505.1:184377450-184439950 GCA_032207245.1 Pardosa pseudoannulata | reverse complement strand
ATTCCGCCAAACCGATGATGTCTTCAAAGCGGTTGTCATGTACAATTTTCGACCTACAAAAACGTTCCGAAACTGGATGTAATATGCATTTCTGTCAGTGTTTTCCCACATGGAGTTTTGCGGTAGGAGGGTCAGGGAAAGTGTTTACTAAGTGCACCCCTCTTTGACTGACATTTATTGAGGGATGCACCCCTACCACTTGAGGCAAAGACGATGATTGCTTTTCATGACTTTGTGAATCTCTATTTCGAAGTATTTCGTTTGCGGTAACAGATGTATCTCTAATTGCACAACTTAAATGTCTTGGATGACTTTCTTAAAAAATATAGTCTCTTAAAGAATATTTTTATTTGCTCTTTTAGAATCCATTATTTCTTATGGGATGATCTTAGAGACTTGACGAGCTTTATGTGTATTAAAAATTAACAATCTATAATATCTATTTATATATCTATTTATAACCGGAAGTAAAGGGACAATAACGAGGGTGGGTTTCCCGTATTCTATTCTAATCAACAATGGGTGAGGTAAAAAATCATAGAACTCTTTGGCCACTGACACAATAAAACTGGCGTATTTTTGGAGACTTTTCTTTTCTCGTTGTGTTCCACTCGGACGATTAAAGGTGAATATAAAATAGGTTCGTAGTCAAAATGTCCTCCAAGTTCTCAATCGATATCTCTGGGGCTAGCAGGACAAGCGTAGGGAGATTCTGCTTGGTCACTGCTTCAAAATTACGAGGAACCTTATTGAGCGTAAGTCTTAATTTCACCTTGAGGTGTTCGTCAAAACGAAAGGCTCACCCCTTTGCCTTAAGACGAGTAGCGTATGGCTCAATCTTGCTTGCTTTGACTAAGTGGGATAAGACAACAACAACATGAACTAGCACAACTTAATAATTTTTAGCGTTGAAACAACTTCTTTTACAATTAATAATTTTCAACTATTAATTGACAGTTTACTGCTAACCACAAGAATTTTTTTCTATAATATATTTAAAATGCATACATGAATTTGTAATTTTGTTTCAAATTTTGAATCTTAAAACAATTTTTAATAAAATACATCTTCTGAATTGCGGTAATTTTCTTTCCAAGGTAGCAATATGAATTAGCGAGTCTCTGGGATATGTGGTTATGTTACCAAATATACGGATCCCATTTCTTGTAATTCGCTAAACTTTTATTCATAATTTAATCTTTTTCACACTAAGCAAATGTGTTTAAGTTAAGTGGGTTAAGTTGGTTTCTATTAAATTTCAGTTTGATAAAGGTTAACATAAATCACGGAAAATTAACTATTTAATAATTATAATTTCTAACTATTTTCATACAGGAGTGAATTATTGAAATATTCACAAATGAGGCGTAGCAGTTTGAACAAGGATTCTCTAATTCTGGTTACAAAAATAGATACCGATTTTATGTTCTATGTTATGGGTCACTTTATAGGGGCAATTTCGGTCTACCTATTTAGAAGAACGTAGCTTTAATAATATTAGCCTTTAGAATGTCGCAAATTTTGTTGACCATTTTACTATGGCAGTACCATATAGGCGGCCAATATTACTCCTTACAAGGAGACAATAAAAATACGTCAAAGCCTTTTACTGGAATTGAACTAAAGTACATTAGATGGAATCATAAAACGCTCATAGCTATACAACCTCTGCTTCGGCTTTAGTTTATCATCGCACAAAAAAAAAAAAAAAAAAAAAAAAAAAAAAAATACACACAAACGTAGAGCCAAATATGTTTGTATTAACCCATTAAGCTCATCCGTCTCAATAGTGATATTGTTTTTTTGTTGTTGTTGTTTTTTTAATTTAAGACGCAGGATAATTTCAACATATATTATTTCAAATATAAAAATATTTTTATTTCATTTTTGCTATCGAAAACACCAAAGATAAAATTGTATATTAGCTATTATGCAGCAGTTATATAGAGTTATTTTGAAGGATTCATGACGAGAGATTGTGGAAAGGGATCGTGGGGAACCACCAGTTTAGACACCTCAAATAAACGCACGTTTTTACCTGAAAGAAAAATCTTTCCTAATTCCGCCAATAGATGGCGCAGTAGATTATATTAATGGGAATTACATATCTACTTGTGTTTAAATAATTTTTGTGCTCGAAAGGGTTAACTACTTTAACAAACTATTGAAATTCTCAAATTGTCTGAAATGTATGGAAAAGACAGTTTGGGAAAAATTACTTTATATTTATCTAGGGCAGAAGCGAAATCGCAGGTTTTTGATTTATGTGTTCTTTTAGAGCGATATTTCCTTTTTTTTGGGGGGGGGGGTAAATTAGAATTTCCATCATCCTTTATCGATGAGGATTGAAACCGCGTTTAACTGTTATAGGGAAAAAATAATGGTTGGTCTTTAAGGTCAAAATCTGTACCAGGATATTATGTAAAAAGGCAGCGGAAAGGGGGCGGAAAAAGCAGCGATATCAAAACAGTTAATGGACACCATTTCCAAGATTTCTGTAACGATTTCCTCCTGTTTTCCTCACAAGGGCTATTGAGACTAGAGCTTACCACTTAAAACCGATTCACAACGGCTACAAACATTCACGACCACTCTGGAATTTTCTCCTCACCTGTATGAAATCCACGAAAGGGTGCCGTTTATGTATAATAATCTTTCTCTAATTCAGTGATACCACTGAACCCTATATTGTAACCTATTAACGTGATATGGCATACTTAATTAAGGCACATTAGGCCTTTTATTACTTATTATCATTCTATGTTTAATAAATGTTAATTTGTTTGTGTTGTAAAGTGGAAATATTATTCTCTTGACCAAACCGATACTGTTCTATTGGATGTTTTGTACCCGTGCTTTTTTTTCTTGCTGTGACTCTATCTTCTATTAAAAGCAGAGATATCAAAATAGTCAAGAGACGGCATTTCGAAAACTTCAATCAAACTGAAAAAATTCTACTGGACGGTTTTGTTTGGAGTGAAGACAAGTATGGAGATATAAAACACATTCTGGTGTACCCATTTCTTATGATTTGTAAAATCCATCCAACTTAATAGAAAAGTGTATGAATAAACACACACACACACACACACACACACATATATATATATATATATATATATATATATATATATATATATATATATATATATATATATATATATATATATATATATATATATATAAAGCTTTGAAAATGTATTATTCTACAACAAACAAAGATAAAAGAAAAGATGTGGGTTCTAACTAACAGAAAGAAATTAAGCTGGATTTTCGTGACGTAAGCAAAAGAAGTCATGATGGGTTTTTTTTTTTTTTTCTTTACCACTGGAAATTGTTGCCGATTTTCTGTCATCGGATTGTGGAAAGCAGTAGCCTGTTTAAAAGAGCATCTACATAATATAATAATGGTCAAAGATGTAACTGATGTATAAAAAGGCTGTCCTTAAGAAATACTCTTATTTGTGCTTGAAGAACGAGGGAACAGATAGTGTAGAATCCTTGGCTTAAATCACTATAAGTAAGTCTTAGGTCAAAACAGGAGAAAATAACCCATCTACCGCTTCTTACCAACTTAATTCGCATCATTTAGACTGGTTATACGGTTTACCAAACCTAGCAAGCTCAAACATACATCACTCTATAAATTACACTCTCTCCAAAATTACACTGTACCAAAACTCTCAGTATTTTAAATGGAAGAGACAAACCACTGTTTGAAGATACTAAATTTCACGAACACACATTTTATTACAGACGGATAATAGTTACAATTTTTAAAATCCTACTAGCCAGCCTGAGACATTGGTACTATAAATATTTTTTACTTATACTACTTAAGCCATCTATTGGTGGCTTTTGAAAAATATTTTTATATAAAACAATTCCATTACCTTAAACAATATTATCAACATGCAAAATCAAAAAATATAATATAAAATAACATGTAAAATGAAATTAATGTCAAATTAAAACTCTTTACAACCCTGTGAAACAGCGATTACTCAACAGTAAGGCAATCAATCGTCTTATGTATTTTCTAAGGTACAAAACTAATACTTTTTGTTCTTGCGGCACTGACCTTTTTCCTGGCCCTCGAATGGACGTTGACGTTTGCTGCGTGCTGCTCTCCTGGCACCTGTACCATCCATAGCCTGCATAGGATGAGTGAATACGCTGTAATCATGATGAGGACGGGCAGGAAGAAGAGGGTGACGCTCACCACCACGTAGTACAGGACTCGCAGGGGCTCGTAGGTGGCGCACTCGCCCACACCCTCCTCGTAGTACGGACGGATGGGCCACTCCTCCGTGCACTTAGGCTCCAGGAAGTTCTTCCACTGCAAACATGACCACACATCAGTACACACACACTTCTATGCAGGTGACAAGAAGGATTTTATCTACTGAGGAACTCAACAAACTACAGCATAACAGTTTTATATAATTTCATATTTCATACTAAAATATGTATAAAATATAGTACATGTGCCTGATATCAAAATTCCATTTTAATTAATAAATTTAATAATATTTTTTAACATTGCACTTGTTTAAATACATAACAGAGCTCTAGAACTAAGAAAAACTGCGAATAAAATTAAAATTTTATTTAATTTAATACTTCTGATTTAGCCAATTAGCCGATTAGATCAACAAATTAACTTCAAAATGTTCGTGAGTATTTAACAAACCCAATAGAGAGAAAATTCGAATTTAAATATCTCGTCTAAATTTGCCACAAAGAAGTTGATCTTTTTGTGTCATGGTTCCTATTACAAGTTTCAGTTTTTAATAGTAAAGAACCTGGAAATTATAAGAAATTAGATTTTACTATATTCACAAAATTGAATTCTTTAATTTAAAAATACAGTAATTAGAAATGCTTGTCTAAGACCAAAGTTTGCAGAGGCCGGTTAAGGACTTTAATTATCATCCTAATTACACGTATTACACGTATTACCTGTATTGCACGTATGTAATGTGTGTATATACATAAATATTAAGCATCATACATCTATATATACTTTACATACATTATATATCTATACACATATGTGTATGTGTGTATACATATACTTTAACATAATAAATCGATTTTAAATTCCAATTAGATCATTTATATTAATTTTTTTTTGTGATTCTATACTTAAATTAACCCTTTCGTGGACCATTTATTTTCCACACAACGTATTCAAACTTTCAAAACAAAAGTGCTAATTATATCCAATTGATCAAATAATAGATGGCAGATCAAAACTGAAGCGCGAATCAGTTTTCCCATCGTTATAATAACAAATCCTATATATTATAATGGATTTTGTGATTCCCATGGGTGTATTTTGTAAGATCATGTAGGTGGGAAGTAATCTTCCCACGGCCTTCGAAAATGTTAAAACCTTTTCAGTCATGTGACGAAATTCCTATTATCTGCTCGAAGTTTTAGTAACTTTTTGATGAACTTAAAGTCTAATTCTGCATAATCTAGCATTAATAATATAAACATTTATATCAATAACACCACATGTATAATAGTGTTACGCCGTGACCTAAGATCTCACACCTTGGGTAACCTCTGTACCGCTAATTGTTTATTCCAACCGTATATAGTCTCTCGATATAGAGCAGATAAATAGTGCAAAAAAATCCTGTCAAAAATATGTCTCTAACAATTTGTGTTTCTTTTGAGTACCAATTCGTCATGACTGCAATCGAAGTGAGGTGGCCACTCAGACCATTGCACATGCATATATATATATATATATATATATATATGTGTGTGTGTGTGTGTGTGTGTGTGTGTGTGTGTGTGCCAGGTCTAAAAAGGGGGTAGTGGGAAATTACGTAAGTCATAAACGATTTTAAAAGGGAACTCTTTTATAATAATAAAATAAATGAAAAAGACCCACGCTTGCGCAACCTTTTGGAGTAATTCGGTCACGTGCACAGATATTTCACAGGAAGTTGATGATTAATGAAGCGAGAAGAATCAGTTAGCTCGTGGACATGGAACTGTCAAGACACTCCACACTTAGCTTCGCCACGAATAAATGAAAATGGCGCAAGCGACGCCTCAAACGGAAACCCCATATTATATAAAGAAGTGTTTTTACTAAGATGGACTAATTATTCCATTCGCCCTAACACTGGATCACGATATATATATATATATATATATATATATATATATATATATATATATATATATATATATATATATATATATATATAGTGAAATTTGTGTAACGATACTGTCTTCCTGTAACGAAATGCTTTTTGTTCCCATTGAATTCCTCATTGCTTCAAAGGATTTTTCAACTTCCTTCGGCAAAACTGACATTTTAGGGACTTTTCTATTTCAATATTTTAACGCTTAAAAAAAACTATTAGTAATACAAATCTTTCAAATTCTTTGTTATTTTCTGCAAAACTGATACCTTGTGGTTACTAAAATTAAGAGATATTATTTCTACAATTTTAATAAGGAATAATATTATTATGTATACATATATACATCTGTCTGCTATTTAGAGGGGTCCAATATTATGTGTGGTGAGGTGGACTACATTAAATGCCCTGCGGCTAACAAGGGATGTGTCAACTTCAGCAAAATAGCTAAAGCGAAAAAACAAGCTACCAACCCAATTACTAAAATAAATTCTATTTATGGAAAGAAAACCTATGCTCAGGCCGCCATTAGTGGAACCCAAAATAACTCCCAAAATCAAACTAATAAAACTGTTGTCTGGAAACAATAAAACTGAAATTTCCAACGAGAGCATAAACAACATTTCCTCTCTTAAGGAGCTAGCTGAACTTAATAAAATAATCAATGATATTAAAAGTGAACTCGAATTTGTACATTCGATTGACTTTATTAACACTAAACAAATCAACAATTAATGCATACCTATTTCTACCATAGTCGGTTAAATGACCGGACTTGGTAGAAATGGAAGGAAATAGACAATGAAAATTGGTAGGAAATAGACAAATAAACTTTATTATAATTAAACAAAATTATATATTGTCAATTTTTATATATTGCAAACACAAAGAATAAGAATGTTTAATTCATTTCCCATCGCATTTTTTACATAAACCTTATGGGTCATTTGACCCGTTATATGGTATGTTTAGTGTTAATATGTTACAGGGACTTAACAAAAATTAAAATCAGCTACTGACCATAATGATAAATTATTGATTTTGGTAGATACCATTTCTCTTTTTCTAATACCTGATTTCATTTTTCATATACAGATTATATATTAGACATTTCTTTTACACCCTTTTTTTTTCATTGCAAGCTAGTTTTTTAAGATCTCGGCCTTTACTCTGGATGTTGCGGTACGTTTCGAACCTTCGTTGTGACGTCATTTTGACGTCAGCTTGCGGACATTATGTGAGCAAACGATCAAGCTGAAGTCAAAAGGAAGTCACAACGAATGTTCGATCCAACTCGCAACGTCCAGAGTAAGCCCCCTCGTTGTTAAATTTTAGATGTCTTAACCCAGGAAACATCGTATACTACACTTTTTGTGACCGCTTCTATGTCCAATATTAGGAAACTGAGACACATGGGTCTTAGGCCTTTACTCTGGACGTTGCGGTTCGGTTCGAACCTTCGTTGTGACATCACTTTGACGTCAGCTTGATCGTTTGCTTGCACAGTGGCCGCAAGTTGACGTCAAAATAACGTCACAACGACGGTTCTAACCGAACCGCAACTACCAGAGTAAGGGCCAGAGAAAAAAATGAGCAGAATAATTTTTATTTTACTATATTTCATGCAGTTTAGCTAAGTTTTATATTCTATAATTGCTATGAATCTTTGCGAATAATCTTGAATGTTATTACATTAATGGAAAATCAAAATGAACATTTTCCTGTCTTTCGAGGTTCTTTGTTATACACATGTATGCAGTTGAATAGGTCCATTGACAGTTTCACGACAAACGTGATAAATGACCTGACCCACCCTTCAACAGAATAGAATGCCAATTTTGTGAAATGAATAGCACAGTATTTACAAGAAAATAATAGCCCTCCCTTCTCGAAAAGATGACGCTAGGGTATATAGTCCAGTTTGGCATGTCGATAAGAATCCGTCCCTATTGTTTTTCAAACTGCTGTATTGTGCACAAAAAATTTTTATTAGAACCACTTCATACCAGGAATTGAGCAATTACAAACGTCCCGAATATAAGATAAAAGTTGATTGATGAGAGCCCGATGCATTATAAAATATGAGACAGTACGAAAATAAAAATCTGTACTATTTCTCCAAACATATGTCGATTGATACTTGAGAAACTGGAAACTACTTTCTAACTTGCAGCTCTTTCCTGAAGTTCGAAATGTCAAAGTGTAGACGGCAAATTTAGTGATACTTGTTTTAGAAACTATGAAAGGCATAAGAAGAAAATAATATTTACGACTAGAACAAAAATAATTCAAAAAGAAAGAGGAAAATACAATTTAAAAAATCAGAGATGGAAATCTCAAAAACATTTCTTCGCTCTTTTAAAAGGGGAAATATCGGTTGACTAAATTAAAAAAATATATATATATATATATAAGTCCAATAGTGAAATTGCCTTCATTCAGACAGGAGGCGAAACACAAGCTAATTTGGGCTTTGATTATATTTTAATTCATTTCCTAGTGGATACAAAGATCAATTGGACCGAAGGATGGAACAATGGTAGAGAGCTGCTCTTCGGAATCGGAGTTCGCGAGTTCGGATCCTGCGGCTGACATTGGTGTTCTTAACCATTCAAAATCGGCTTTAACACTAGATTTACGGACCGAGCCAATTTGATTCATTAAAAATTTTATCACTATATTATATATATATATATATATATATATATATATATATATATATATATATATATATATATATATATATATATATATATATATATATATATATATATATAACTTTAATATCATTATTCAATAACATACTTTGGTTTTTAGTTAAGTAATAAAATATATGTAAACTTTTATTCCTCTTCTCCGCAGATCCCTTCTTTTTGCATTATCAAATGTGGTATACCTATTTTCACGGTTGTGAGCCAATTTGACTCATAGAAAGGTTTAACAGTTAATCGCATAACATGACATTTATAGGTCCTATCAGGCCTGGGCAACAGTCAAGATTTTATTTTCCGACTGGCTGAAGAGCTAAGAAGTAAATATAGCGAAGAAGTCGAGAGCACTTCCATTCCAATGACAGAAATTCAAGCTACTGATGGACGGAAGAATTGTCAAGTTCATCAATCATACAAAAGAAGCAGTTGGAGAAACCATTGTGTGAAATGTAATGGAAATGTTTGCGGAAAATGTGTTTCAAAAACAGATTTTATATGTAAAAATGTTTTCCATGAATTTTTTGATAATAAACATTTTATTTAAATTAATTTAGAACTATTTTCTTTGCGAAAAACTTCAGTTTTCCTGTATGAGTCAAATTGGCTCACTTCAGTAAAAATAGGTATATGATGAACATCCGTAAATCTAGTGTTAAGCAATTGGTTCCGATTTCATTAGCCCTAGTAAGCAAAATAGTAGACCGTGGAGCTCTAAACTAAACCAAAGATTGTGAGAAAATATGTAATCTATTTAAAAAGGGACACTTCCCCTTCAGACAACTTTACAAGTAAGATTTGTTTTCGTTTTATCAAATCTTTTATAGTTATTATCGTAAATACATAAGATCTCTATTTTTTATTTAATTAGTTTTGCTGAATTTTATTTAGTTTCTAAAAATAAGAACCTGTTATATAAAGTAAAAAGTGAGAGCTTGTTTCAATCAAATGTTTTAAATTTTTTCTGACAAACTGTGAGGATATTTACAAGAACACAGAGAGAGAGCTTTACTAATAATTCATTGGCAAAGAATAATTATTAGATATAATTCTGTACCTATTTAAATTCTTAAAAAGTATCAGAAGCATTGCACCAGCAGATTGATTTTTGTAAAAGCTAAAATAGCATTTTATAAATTCCACTTCAAATACTATAAATATTAAATGAAATATACAACAACGTAAAAAGTACGTAGAATTTCATTGTAGGTCTATAATGTATTTACTGTGAAAATTTGAAATTCACATGTCCAATAGTTTTTCTATTTACAGTGCGCGCAAGTTAAAAGAACACATTTTCAATAAAATGCATTAAAATTTTTTATATTTTCTTAAAAGATATGACATTAAATGCAAAGGATATATATTTTTACAGGTTCTAATTCGAATATTTCAATGCGGTTTGTTTTCAACGGTTTACAAATGTCCAAAGATTTTAATAACTTAAAAATAAAAAGAATCGAATTTTTAAAACTTTAAACGTGATATTTCCCTTAAATGTTTTAAAGGAATTTAAATACTCGTCTGATGCCTGTCAAATTTTACTTTGCTTCGTTTTGCCATGTACCGAACGTAAAAATGATTTTGATTTTCTGTACGTGTTATAATTTAAACTAATTTTAACTATGGAAAAGAATATTAAGTAGATTATGAACTAAAATATAACCTAGCGCAGTTCTATCCTGTTGGATTAATATGAAACAAACCCGTCTTTTTATAATAACACGTTTCCAACAATCTCGAATTTAATTGCATTCTATTCTATCAGACATTAGAGCCGAAAACGCACTCTTTAAATGATTCAATTAGAATAAAAATTCATTTATTTTGCAGGAACAAACCTAATTAATTAAGGATTTTTTGGGGCAAAATAAGTAGCCGCTTTTTGGAAATAGATATATTCGAAATAATGTTTAGCCTACCTACTGTGATCATCCATTCCATATAGGTGACCTCTACTCGGTACAGTTACATACAAAGCTTGCGTTTTTTTTTTATTGTCACGAAGATTCGAATGACCACACCGTTTAGTCTAACAGACGAATTTATTGAAGCAAAGTAGCAACTCACAACTTTACAAGATCGAGAAGTTGCCTAGAACTAGTGAGCATCAACTTTTATATCCGAACAGAATATTAGAGAAATATCTAATTTGCATAAAAAAGAAAGATCTAGAATGTTAGAGAACATAAGGCAACAATAAATAACATTTTAAATTAAAAATCTATACTTTGGATCAATCGCCATGGCGAGCACCGAACCCACACATTTTGGGTCTGGATCTCGTGCGCATTCGGCCACTTAGCTCTTTGGCAAAGTTTCTTCATGCGGCAGTATATGCATGTGTGCGTGTATGTACGCATTCATATATGTGTCATATGCTTCTTCAACACATGAACTAGAGACAAAAGTAGTGATAAACTAACGATTAGGGAATAATTCAAAATCTTACACTTGATTAGCCCCTATTGTTTAATTTCCCCAGGCTTACTGGATAAAGTAATTTCTCAGCATGGCAGACGTGACATCAGAAAAGCTGACTCCAAACAGTGGGGGAAATTCCCATTTATATACTATCAAAAATTGTTAGGATTACTTGGACTTAACCAGCGGTTAAGTATTGGTCTGATTATATCCAATTTTCGATAATTTAAGGTTGTAAACGGTTTCAAATGTACTAGTCATCATTTGTAATTATATTTTCTTTATTTAGTTACTGTGTGTATGTTTAAAGTTTTGTATATTTTTTATTTTAAAACTTTATGCAAATTTACATGTGTATGTGGTCAGCCCAGTTGTATTTAAACAATTGTAGTTTTCTGTGTGTTGACTCTGACGGTTGTTCTTTTGATTCCCTGTGTGGGTTTCGCAATAGTCTTATTTTTTCTTGCTCGTGGAGCAATGTATAATGTTATTAATTTTTGATTCATTTAAATAAACGGCATGTTTTTTTTAATAGTTTCACTCTTCACTCACCATACTTGCCACTCTGCATTAAATGTCGTATGAGACTGACAAAAATTCACCAACCTACCGACAGTATTTACAATACAGAATGCTAAAAAAATATACTCATTTGCTGCAATGTCAACTGGTTTTTTCCCATAAGACTCAAAATGGTTCAGCAATTTTTGTGAGTCAAAAGTGCACCTTGATCATTTTAAGCTGTATCAAAAACACACAGGCACCGATTTATTTGTTGTGAAGCGATACCATTTTCCTGGAACAGCTTAAAAATATAAACAGTGAATGCGGAATTAGCATTTATTCCAGTTTTGAGAGACGGGTAAAAATAATTAAGCCGAAGAATAATCCTTTTTACTGCTGTTTTATAGCTAGGAAATTAGGTATGAAAATTGAGAAAGTGGGGAGAGAATATTAGGTATCTATTTTAGGGATAATAATTTTGATATATTACGTATTTTTGTTTGTGTATGTATGGATTCAATGGTTTACAATTTCTATAAATTAACATTAATGACGGTAGTGCTTTTTAGCTCACCAAACTGGTTATTTTTGAATTATGCCATAGACAAGCGCACGTAGAGCCGCGGTAGCTCAGTCGGCAAAGGCAGCTTTATCGTACCTGAAAGGTTGCGGGTTCGGGGATGGAGCCAGCCTAAGATCTGCCGTGTTCGCTAAAGGTGTCTGGGGCACGTAAAATAGGTTCGTGGTCACAAAGTCCTTCAAGTTCTCAAGCGATACCTCTGGGGGTGACTGGCCAAGCCTGGGGGATCTTCTGCTTGGTCCCTGCTTCTAAATTACTAGGAACCAGCGTTAAGTAATGTGACTCGCGTCCGTAGCATACCTCAAGCTACACGTGCTTCGGGTGGTGCTAAATGAGTAATAGTTTCGCAGCCTTATTAAGGCGTTAGGATAATGTTTGTATCGCCTGATGCATTGGAAAAAAAGCACGAGTTTCTTAAATTTTGGTTTTGACCAGAGCAACATTTCTGCACGGCGTATTTTACTTAGGTACTGGATTATTATACATCAGAACAAAAATCTCGTGGAAGTTACTGCTCTTACGGGGATGCAAATTAAGCTTACAGTCTTATTTCGTTCGGAGGCAGGTTTTAATCGTTCTGTCGGGTGACCATTTACATGATGACGACAGTGGCAATATGTACATTAATGTGTATAAGACATCTCGGCACACCGAAAGCAATGTGCGAATACCTGTATGACGAGATGCTTCTTGACGACGAGGAAGGGCACGCTGACTGCTATGGAGACGATCCAGACGACGGTCATGACGACGGAGGTGCGCTGCTTGGTGATGCGCACGTGAAGAGGGAAGAGGATGGCCATGAAGCGGTCGCACGAGATCGCCGACAAGGTCAGCACGCTGCATGTCAAGCACGTCACTGAAATCAAAAATGCACAGTCATACCAATTCAGAGATTCAGGATAGGTATAATAGGAACCTCTATCCCGAAGACAGTTGTTATATATATGCGTATATATATATATATATATATATATATATATATATATATATATATATATATATATATATATATATATACAATAGTACAAAGAATTATGTTATATACGGAAGTAGTGAAACTAACTATATAAAGAGTAATTTATATAAGAAGAACTGATGTAACCTGGATTTAATTTGGGTGTACGCGGAGTCGCCAATTTTACAGATTGAAATGTAAAGGAGAAAAGAGTTTCGCAAAAGGTTGTAATTTAAGGATAAAATCGTCAGAAATTTCATTTAAAATACAACTATAGTTACTTTGGTTAGTTTTATGTTAAACTATCACTATATTCCCACATACACTGAAGAACCCAAAAAACTGGTATAGGCATGTGTATGCAAATAAAGAAATAAAGAACCTATCAGAATACAACGTTGTCGTAGTCAAGACAACAAGTGTCTGTAATAGTTGTTAGACTGGTTATTTCTGCTACAGTGGCAGGTTATCAAGATTTAAGTGAGTTTGAACGTGGTGATATAGTCAACTCACGGAAGATAGGACATAGCATCTCCGAGGTAGCGCTGAAATTTGGATTTTCCTGTACGACCATTTTACCGTGAATATCGGGAACCTGGTAAAACATCGAATCTACGACATCACTGCAGCCGGAAAAAGACCGTGCAAAAACGGAACCAACAACGACTGGGGAGAATCATTAAACGTGATAGAAGTGCAATCCTTCCACAAATTATTGTGGATTTCAGTGCTGGGCTATCAACAAGTGTCAGCGTGCGAACCATTCACATCATCCATATGGGCTTTCGGAACCGAAGGTCCACTAGTATACCCTCTTGACGAATGCAACACAAA
Organism: Pardosa pseudoannulata; assembly: GCA_032207245.1. Classification (NCBI taxonomy): domain Eukaryota; kingdom Metazoa; phylum Arthropoda; class Arachnida; order Araneae; family Lycosidae; genus Pardosa; species Pardosa pseudoannulata. The sequence goes on along the minus strand of CM063505.1, from coordinate 184,425,775 downwards.
AAGCTTTAAGCCTGGGCTGGACCCATCAACACCTACATTGCACTCTTGATAACTGGTCTCTATTCAAACTCTATCGAGCTGATGGACGTGCACAGGTATGGAGACATCCTCATGAATACATGAACCCTGCATGTCAACAGGGGACTACTGGAGCTGGTGGAGGTTTTGCGATGGTATGAGACACGTGCAGTTGGGGTCATATGGGACCCCTAATACGTCTAGATATGACTCTGACAGGTGACACGTTAGTAAGCATCCTGTCCGACACCTGCACCCATTCATGTCAATTGTGCTATCCGATGCACTTAGGGTATTCCAGTAGGATGATGCGACGCCCCAAACGTCCAGAATTGCTACAGAGTGGCTCCAGAAACTCTTTTGCTGTCCATCAAAATCCCCAGACATGAACATTAATGAGCATATCTGAGATGTCAACGTGCTGTTCAGAAGAGAACTCCATCACCTCATACTGTTAGGGATTTATTGACAGCCATGCAGGAACTTGTGGTGTCATTTACCTCCAGCACTCCTTCAGACATTAGTCGAATCCATGATGTTGAGACACTTCTGCCTGCTCACACGGGGGCCCTACGCGATATTAGGCAGGTGTACCGGTTTTGGTTTGACTCTTCAATGTATATACAATTTATATACACGCTATAATATGAAGAATATATATATATATGTATATATATATATATATATATATATATATATATATATATATATATATATATATATATATATATATATATATATATATATGTATATATATATATATATATATATATATATATATATATATATATATATATGTATATATATGTGTGTGTGCAAATATGAAATTAACCAAAGTAAATATAATGTATTTCAAACAAAAGTTTGGGCGATTTTATCGTTAAATTGCAAACTTTAGGGAAAATCTTTTTTTTTTCTTTTCGTCTCAATCTGTAAAACAGGAGACTTCGCGTACACCCAAATTAATTTCTGCTTATTTTAGTTCTTATATAAATAACTCTTTATATAATTAGTTTCAATACTTATGTACATATATATATATATATATATATATATATATATATATATATATATATACATAGTATCGAAAATAACTGTAATTGCTGTATGAAATTATCCCGTATATATAACCCGATATAATATATAAAGTAAAGTTCTTTCTTTTTAAGCATAAAAGCTGTATTTGGTAATATTTGGCAAGTTTTCCTCTAATTCAGCTAATGCAAAAGTTTTGCGAGATGATTAAAGATATTTAATGAACTGATGAAAATAAAAATTTAAAGGAAGTGATATAAATAGCATGATAAATGCTTTTAATTTTTCGATATTTGTTACGTGGATTGTCACATATTCAGGGATAATGATACCAGCTTGAAAGGAAGGATATTTATTTTTTTACTCCAACTCAACAATGAAAATAATTGAGTTGGTGTTAAAACGTACAACAATATAAAAAGTGTTTTATCCTTCAATATGTGGTGGTCCCCGAATAACTTCCGTAGCTAACCCCATGGTTAGGCAAATATAAACTTTTTGGAAGTGTAGTGAAATAAAATAGGACGATAACTGTGAGGTTAACGGATGTATTCAGTCAGTGTCATGTGTTTGTACTTGAGAGCTGACAGCTGCTATGTATTTTACTGTTTCTTTGCGTGTGTATCTAATTAACCTTCTGATTGTTGAGAAATGTCCCGTACTTTCGGTTTCGTCTATCAACTCAATTCTTATTCGTAAACAAAATAACATCAATACACATGTGAAAGATTCTGTGTTAAAACCGATCACTTAAAAGAATTCTCATACAAATTGCTTCAATAAATAAATACGCCAAAATAAAAACACATCTTTTGTCATTGCGTATTTCATCTCAATTTTTTATTCTAATCTTTTCTCTCAATGTTACCCTGTTGCCACTACTCCTATCCTTTTTTGGAAAAGAAAATATATCTAAAACCATGGAGGTAACACTAATATTTTAATTACATTTTTTATTAAATTGTTTTTTAATGTTAATGAGTGTTATCATTTCGGTTTACTGAAAAAACGAAACAAACCCTACAAACATATAAAAAATGAATAGCTATAGAATAGAATTAAATAAATCCAAATTTAAATTAAGTAAATTCTACAATGTTCTCTACAACATTACGTAGCGGTATGTCCAATTTGGTACCGGTTACTGCATGTATGTGGGTTTGTATAGCTATAATGTTTGAAACACATGTTAAAAATCACTTAAAAATAAAATAGCTAAAAGCTCGTTTAAATTTCGAAAAAAGGGTTTCGAGAAATTTTGCATTGTCTAGCGAAGAAATCCTGTACCAAATTTTGTGCATGCAGCTCTCACCGTATTCGCGCAATCGCTTTTACAGACCAGAAGCACATGACTGACATGGTATGCACTCGCTAATATTTTCTATATCTATATTGATGTTAGATATACATGAAAAACCATTCATATGGCCGAGTTATTCGATACAACATAAAATTTATCTGGAAACCATTTCCAGTCTGGGCTTGAAAGACGAAAATGAAAAGAGAATCATCTCTCGTCTTCCCAATCCTCTCAACGGGACCTAGTGTGAGAAAAAAGAAATAAAGCTGGAATCCCTTCGAGCGGTCATTATCAGAAAGAGTCGACGCGGCGTTTCCGGAAAACAACCGGAACAACGAAATAATAAAGGAAATCATTAGCGTCATTCTTAAGGGAAATGGCGTTTGACATTCGACGGTTTTATCACATTCAGTTTTCTTCTTTTCTTTGAAAACGCAATGAATAAATAGCCTTGATATAATTAACCTTTCCACTTGTAGTGCTATCCCGGAGCATGTGTGCTGCTTCATAACTTCTGAGTCATGCAGTCACAAAGAAATTCCTACTCTGGTTTATTCAATAATATACATTTATACAGCGACCTCTCCCTTAAACGAATCTAAAGGGGTAAAGATAAAATTCATAAGTGAAAGATATCAACTATTTTAACAAAGTTTCTTGAATCTCAATAAAGCAATAGTATGCAAGAACAAGTTTGCTGATTCATGCCGAAGTCTATGCAATCGATACTGAAATGAAAAATAATGAAAATGAAAGATTAATTTATTTGACAAAACTTTCGTCATTCAAGTGAAAGAAAACTGTATTATTTAACCTCAAAATCGTAGTGCAAGTGAGAGAACCGTATACCTCAGAAAAATTTAACATCGTTTCCCCTAGGGTGTCAGCGGAGCCAGAAAAAAAAGATACAAGTAAATAAGAGAGTCGAATGCGACACCAACATACAGTTGATTGATCAATAGATTTAAGACTATTTTCTAGGTGCTTGATGTATTGCACTATCGTAAAAATAAATTGTGATTCATAAATAAATCTTGGATGGCATTTTATTGTAAACCATGACATTATAAAATACGGGCTGACAATGGCATACGGAATTTTTCGACTATATACTGCACTACCTGATCCAAAGCTGCAGTACATTTTTTACCAGCTTCTCCCAGATCAAATTTCCATTACCTTCAGTAATATTCTGATGAAATGTCAGAGGCTTCTGATCCCTTGTTCTTATCTTACAGATTTTAAATTCCGACTCTAATTATAATCGCTTTGTAAATATACATACATATATACACCATAAGTGTACATATATTTGTTTATAGGTGTAATGTATGTCAATAGATAGTACACCTTCCGAGACGCAACAGTGCCGTTTATCCGTGATTTATGTATTTATTTGGGGATGAAAGCGTCAACCTCCTTGTTGACTGAGTATATTAACTTTAATCCCCATTAATCTCTCGATAAGAAACACGACAATCGAATTTACCTCAGCCGTCTCTTTTCCCACGCCATTTTCCCACACCCTTTTCTTACTTGCGTCGATAAAGTGCATGCAGTACGAAAAAGAAAGATCCAACGTTTCCAGGCAAAATATCGTATTTACTTATGTATAACGTTCATTTACTTAAAAAGTTTTGAGCACAAAACTCTAAATATTTGTTATACCCAAAATAATTTTGACTGCTTCAGGTAATTGCACGATATGCTTATGGAGGTTTTCTACTGTCGGAAATTGTAGAAAAGTTTATCGCATAGAGTAATTTTTATTTATCCTGTCCATATGTTATGTAAATCAATTTTTATGACCAAAAATCAGTTAAATGTTATTTAACAATTAAAATGAAAAATATACTTAAAGTTGTATGGAAGAAAATGTGAATTCAAGTATTGGTAATTTACTACTCTAACTGTTTTTGTATTACATGTTATCTTTCTATTATTAAACTTCATTGATACTACAGATACTTGTTATTGCTGTCAATGACGCATGGACGAACCAAGTCTGTGTGCCAGATGCCTCACGAATTAAGTCGAAGGGATGCGTCTTTCGTTTGGCAAACACCCCTAAGGTGAAAGGATGGTTTATCTCAAGTGGTTTCTCGCAATTTGGAAGCAGGGACCAAAAGGACAACCCCTACCCTTGGATTAGCAACCCGAGAGGTATTGTTTGAGAATTAGGAGGTCATTGAGATTCCGAACTTGTTTTACGTGTCCCAGTCACCATTAGCGAACACAGCTGATCTTAGGCCCATACCCTGAATCGTAACCCTTTAGTCTCTAGATCATTGCCTTTACCGAGTGAGCTACCACGGCTCATTATGCTTGTAATTATATCATTAGTACACTAATGAGCAGTTATCGGGTATATTGCCTAGAACCTAGAGATTTCCAGTGTTTGGTATGTAGGTTAAGATTTTAAAAGTTAAGATTCTGTACTTATTTAACTTAAGAATTTAAAAAATGAAATGCAGCTTTCGTCGGTGACCTTCTCTTGGCCTTACTTTGACTTGTCCACCGGAGAAATTGTGATCTTCACAAGCAATATCTTCTAAAGGAATCAGTAAGAACGTTTCGGGGATGAACTTCCCAATTTCAAAGCGAAATTAAGTTTCATCCATGGAACGATGCATTTCTCCACGATACTTAACCTCAAAAGGGAATTCATACAAATGTAGGACCTTACACCCCGGCAACTAGAAGGCGACTGAGACTAAATGCATTTTGAAGGTAACAATCCTCTTCACTTAATCCTGCAAGTCAAAACGTGCTGCGGTGTACAATCACTTAAGGGAAACATTGGTCGCATTACTTATGGAACATAGATTGTGCCAATATTCTTAATCTAAAGGCTTTCTTGACAATCTTTAAACGTTACAGTCATCATGGAAAGACAGGTCGTCTCTTAAACACTAAAACCAGGTGGAATACGTAATTTTTTTTATTTCTTCATATTAAGCTCATAGGAATAACGGATAAATCTTACATGGTTAATAATCAACCGTGCACCTGTTGATTTTTGAAGATGCCATGCCGGAGAAGGGGTAATCAGTGTTTTTTAAGAGGGAGAGAATAAAAAATGATTGACCTAAAAAAACAATCGGGCCGGCAAAAGTGCATACAATGGCATAAATATAGCAATAATCTTCATTTTTTCTTGGGAGAATCGACATCTAGTTTACAAAAAGTATAAGAAGTGCAACAATTATTATTTCATTCTATAGTTTTCAAAAAAACTAAAGACAAAAAACTAAAAAGTAAAGTGTGGAACGAATAAAATTTCAAAGATTCATGCCGTGGTATAATTTTGGTGACTGAATAAATTAAGATTAGAAAAACACAATGTAAATTGCAAAAATTTTGAAGAATTTCTGTTCAATAATTTTTATATATTACACACACACACATATATACAGGGTGATTATAAGTCCCAGTTTCAAAATACTGTATAGAAAGAAACACTTAACAGAACGATTTGAAATGAATTGAACTGAATATATTCCGAATTTCCGAATATAACTTCCGAAGTGTATTAATAGATGTTAATGTAGGAAGCATACTATGCAAATTAAAAGGCATTCATACACAAGACCCTTTGAATGTATTATAAAATGCAAAATGTATGGCATTTTCCCGTTAAACAACCGAAACACTCGTGCGCATTGAACAGTACAGTTGGTTTTCTATGAAACTCAGTTCAAAATCGTCATATTTTATTTCAAATATGACGTAGCCAAATCCACTTTTGTTATTCCACTTTAGCGACATCTATTGATACACCGTGGAACACTTTTTATGCCATACATTTTCCCCTTCTTCCAATATATTCACTTCAAATTTGATGCATTTTGACTACTGTTTTTTACAGTATTTTGATCGTGTTATTTTAATTATAATCACCCTGTATGTATACGTATATATAAACATACATTTATGTAGATTGATCAATAAGTAATAATTCTTCTTTTATTGTATAGAAACTACTCATCGCAAAAATAATTCCGGAGGAATAAAAAAAAGATGGTGTCTATATGAACCACATGAGCCAATGGGTCGCAGCCATACAGACCGATATGCCAGACTGACAAGTCACTAAAGTTGGTTTGGTTTGGTTTGGAACGCTACGATCTACTGTTTTGCACACGAGGGCTAATGAGAGCGACACTAAAGTTGATCTTATTTCCTACCGCTTACGACCAAAGGCCAATCGTCATAATAACGAAGAAAAATGTACATATTAAGAAGAATATATTAAGAAGAGAAGAATAACGTACATATTATACCACGCTCTACATTATAGTCTGGATCTCCGATTTCTGGCTTTTTGCTGAGCTCAAGGAACTACTAAACAAGCAGTCATTCTAATACAACGCAGCATACATGTATAAAAGGTAAGGAAACTGTTTTTTTCTTCTTGAGTTCTTGCATAAAAATAAAATTTGACATGTGTTTAAAAAATGGACAGAACTTTGGGACAAATGCATTGCATCTCACGGTTGTTAATTCACATAATATCACGTAAATAATGACCATTAACTGTAATTTGTTTTCTGCGTAAAAATAATCTTAATACTTATTGAACAGCCGTCGTTCATAAAATGAGCGGTTCTTGAATTCTTTTTTCCTCTTTGTATATAAGTTTGTGAAGGACATACATTCGGGTTAATTTCCTTAGATATCGAGCGTTCTCAAATGACGCACACTTCTTCATCGGTGAAGAGTATAAAGGCACATATTTCCGGCTCTCTAATTCCGCCAATAGCGCGATAACACATTTCGTTGCGGATTATCCCCGCTTCTCAAACGATTTGCTTACTTTGCGATTTGAAATACAAATGCAGCGATCTTCATCCAGTCTGATATATTTTTAAACGCGTGAAAAGAAAACATCTGTACTTTTTTTTCTTTCTATCTATCTATACTCTATTTCAAGGGGGTGGGGCGTAAGAGGAAGAAGAGAGAAAGGCTCTGGTGAGAATATTCTACTTGACACGAGATCTATCAGGATGTGGAATCAGACTTTATCCTAGTATCTATTTCATATGCAAAGCAAAAAACTCTCTGTCGGAAAGACAAACACCTATTTCGACATCATTTTCGCCGACTAAAACTCGAGCGGGAAGGTTTTCTATCCCATTTCCCGGAATGGGATATTATCTTTCGCGATATGTTATTCCTCTTTTCAGCTACCGAAATCCCAAAACTGACTTACAGAGCCTATTTTCGAATAGAAAATCCCTCACGTTTTATATCTTACACAAGTTATCCCAATATTGCTTTAATATTTAAACAATAGTAGAGATTGTTTTCGCCTCGAAACACCGGAAAAGATTAAAAAACTAGACTTAAATCGAAATTGGAAATTCCGTAGTATAAATATGTAAAGCATAACTCACTGCAAATATGGAAATTGATCATTCCTCACTAGTTGTCCATATTGACATTTTATGTAACAATACAGTTTTTTACAAACACAGACAGTGTTTTACTATGCAATGCAATTAAATTGTAAAAGTGATCATGTAGCAATAAAATTTACTGTATAAGACTCGGTTATAAATATGTAACAATAAATGCACACAATTTCAATTTACATAAAAAAATATATTTTATTTAGTTTGGGGATGTAATAGCCTCCTTTACTCCTCTCTGAATACGCCGCTTTTAATACTTTGACTTAACAGATGACATGTTTACAACAAGGCCTAGTAGCCTCTTCACGGAAAAACTCTTATGAGCATAGAAGAGCGAAATTATGAAGAAGAAAATGAAATTGTATTAAAAAAAACTTCGCTTTAGCAATCTTGAAGAATTCTTCAATGCCACTGGATTGGTTTGGTTTCATTTGGAGTGCTACGGTCTACTTTTCGCAACACGAGATCTAATGAGACCGGGAACTACAGCTTAAAGCCGATTCCGAACGGCTACGAACATCCATGCCACAGTGGGATTCGAACCCACGAGCTACGGTACCGAAGGCCAGCACTCTAACCAATCGGCCATCGTTCGGATCGATGCCACTGGAAAAGCACGTGAATAGATTGAAGACAATTATTTAAATGAAAGAAGGAATCTCGAAACATTATTTCGATGGGAAAATAAGTAATTCATCCTTATCAATTTTTTATAAAAGAAGTATTTGTATATTAAGAGCACTTAGTGGAATGTTTCTATATTCCCCTGAAAAGGAATCTATAAAAAATATTCCTAACATAATTTTTGATGGATTTCGCAGAGCAGATGGCTAATCAAAACTGCTTTATTGGTTTTAAATGTTCTTAGAACGGGACCGTTGTTACATTATCATCCAGTCTCTTTTTACGCATACCTGACAATCAATACATCGGCAATTTTTGGGAAGAACTCAAGTGACTCATCTTTGATGCCACCATCTGGTCACATTCATCGTCTACCGTCTGGCCACCTGTTTTCGAGTCTTCTGAAATTTATCAGAATTCTAGATCAGGCATGTTTGATCTACGGACCCCATGCATCCCGTTGTTTTTATCCTGGGGCCCATTTAGGTTGTTCAGAGATATTTATTTTTATATGTTTAAAAAAATCTATTAAAAATAAAATAGGTTTTAAAGACATAATTGGACACTGTATATTATTTGTGTGGATTTAACGACTTAGAGTTTTTCGTGTCTATTTGTCTATTAATACTTATAACACTAATAGAGGCTTCACTCGAAACCCTTGTGAAGCCCTTAATTTCAAGTAATAAAAAAAAATTTCGCAAATTTTTATCTTTAGTGACACTTTGTATACATCTTTTGCATGATTTCCGATTCGATTGAGTTGTCGATAATGGTTGTTATCACGCGATCGAATAATCAACGTCATGGATTTGTCGGAGATGTAAATGCAAGGAAAAATAAGTGTAAATTTTGTCTTATTACTAATTTTGAAACAGTTTTTTTGAAAATATTACTTATGAATAAAAGCATAAAATATATCTATTAAATGTATTGGCTGTTTTTTTTAGTTATTAAATTTACCTCTCTCTGCCCCAGTTATTTAAGCCCCTCCTGGTTTTTCCCGAGCTGAACTCGGACAGGCGAAATATACCATCCTGGCTCATCCCGAGTGTAGCTCGGGCACTGTGTAATCATTCTTTCCTGAATTATTTCACATGCTCTAGTTTACTTTTCTGGATACTAGATTATTTACTGCTCAAAGAGAGACAGTAGAGGGAAGAAGGTAAAGAGAGAAAGAAGGTTCTACTGTCCAGATTGCGATGTTGGACTCGTGCAGTATCGGGTTTCCGATTGTATCATACACAATGAAATTTTGATTAATTTCATAATCATTTATGTAAATGCATAGGATATAAATAAAATTTAATTCAAGATAAAAGCTAGGTATTCTAAGCTTTCTATTTATAGTTAGTGTGAATTGACTCCAAAGTCTAATGATTTCTGCTGTACAGAAAGCCAACTATACATGTAAATTACTCATTTATTTAAATTGATTTTTTTACATTCATTTTTAGGAAATTTTGTATGCTAAAGATGCTATTATGTTTAAAAAGCTATGTATGTATAAAAATAACCATTAAGAAAATTGACATTATTTGACCAATAATCCCGAAATAAAATGAACCTGGAAAGGCTTAATCTAACGTCGAATATTACCTAATATAAACGTTCGAAACAAATAATTTTTTTCTCTATAATCTTGAATGCCAATTTAAGCATAATAATTCACAAAACAATATTTATCTTTGATTTTTATGTGATAAGTTTGCGAGGGGGGGTTAAAGTCTTTTATCTCATGACACTGATAAAATATCTTCTCAAAAAAATTAAACTAGCAGACGTTCAATCAAGTATTGAGCTGAAATCAATACATAAACTTGATTTAAACATTATCCTTCATTGGATAATGTTTAAAACAAGTAGTGTGCTTAAATTTTAGCAAATATTTATACGCAAAGATACGTTTCTTGATTTGAAACAACTAGCCAGAACTGGGCTGAAAACTGGGAAACCGTTATTTTGGTGGGAGCGAAAACAGGATCTGAACCGAAAACGTATCGGCTTATTTTGGTTCGATACACATTCAGTCATTTTGTTGCCGTTACTGTACTCATTCGTAACTGGAGCTAATTTGACTTACTTTCGCTTGTATTTTACTTGACTGGATTACTCTTATCTATTTTACTCTTATCTACTTCTGATACCGAGACTTTTGATTCAATTACTGATATTTTTTCGAATGCAGAAGACATTATCCTAACGCCTATACAAAATTGCAAATCTGTTACCCATTTAGCATCCCGGGAGCACGTGTAGCTTAAGGTATGCTACGGACGTGAGTCACATTACCCCAGCTGGGTCCTCGCAATTTAGAAGCAGGGACCAAGCAGAAGGCCCCCAGGCATGCCCTGCCACCTCCAGAAGTATCGTTTGAAAACTAGGAGGACGATGTGACCACGAACCTTTTTTACGCTCCCCAGTCACCTTTAACGAACACGGTGGGTCTCAGGCCGTCTCCAGCCCCAAGCTCCCAACCTTTCAATTACGAGATCGCTGCCTTTACCGACTGAGTTACCGAGGCTCATTACTGATATTGAAAGCACCAATCTATTCCTTTTAAATTTATTTATTTTGTATACTGCTAGCACATTTTCTCTATTTTAATATTGGTTTATACTTTTGTTCTATAACATAATAACTAAATAAAATAATAAAATACACCAATTCATTTTCCTTAACAGGGTTTATTTTTACACGGTTTTAAATTAACACGATCTCCAAAATCCTCCAAATGCACATAAACTTGTTATCACCCGGTTTGTTTTATGAAAAACGCGGTTTAAAAAATAACTAAAATAAAGTTATAAATAAAAAAATAAACAAAATAAAATTATTCACTGAGAACTGAATTAACCCACCACCACCAAAAAAAATGGAACTGAGCTGATATATATTTTTAGTTGAACTGGAATGAACAATACTCTATAATAACACTGTGAAAACTAATTATATTTGAGAATCTTTTTTTATTTTCAAAATTAAAAATTAGATAACCAAAAATCCTTTTCGAATGGTTAGAGTGCTGGCCTTCGGTATCGAGTTCGTGGGTTCAAATCCCATATGGCATGGATGTTTATAACAGTTCGGAATCGGCTTTAAGCAGTAGGTCTCGGTCTCATTAACCCTCATGTTACAAAAAAGTAGACCGTAGCGCTCCAAAACAAACCAAATCCATAAATCGTAACAGAGCAGTCGATGAGAATTCGGCCAATCAACTCCGTTGATTATTGGATAATGTTTAAAAATAAGCTTCGTACTAATTAAGAATTATTCTGTAATTAACAAGTATATGTAGATATTTCTCTCATTAAAATTTAATTTAATGTATGATACTGCTGTATCCATAGTTGTAAGAAACCCAAAAAGAAGACTCTACGAATTCTAATTTGCTACGCTGATGTCATGGTTGGTTTTCGTATAAAAGTAAAGAATCTGACATTCGTAGCGTTTCCTTTTTCTACCTTCGCAAGTCGTTCTCGAACATAAATAAACATTAGTCTCTACATATTGTAAGTATTTCTTTGTAAACTAGCATATAGCCTGTCATATGATGGGATCGTTTCCAGAATTGTAAAGTAGACTATAAGGCAGGTAAAAAAATGGTTTGTTTCTTGGCTGAGAATTACCTTTAAAAAAATCGATGATTAATTTAAAATTATCACATATGCACCTAATCTATTATTTAAGACAAATATAAAAGAAAAATATTTAAGTAATATCTAAGTTCAGTGATAAAACGTATGAAAATAACGCAGACGATATTTAAATAATTTAAAATAAGAAATGATTAAATGAGATGGTAAAAGGAATGACGTCATAATGCTAGAAACAAATGTTATTTTTACTTTTTTATTGTGGGATAAATTAATAAATTTAAACGCCTGCTCTTAACCGGGGAAAATAGGGCTTCAAATAATGGTATCAAACGCTCTAACAGGGGGGAAGGGTTGAATTTAAAACGACAGTATATTTCACTGCGATATGAAGCACATTTATACCAATTTAATTTAGAACCGGATCCATAATTTAGGAAATTATAAACTTTACTCGCTTTCAATTTTACGAGCCGTAACTCCTCAAGAATCGAATATGGATGTCTCTTTCCATTCCAGGTCCAACCGCTTCATAAATTCGAGGACAGACGAACAGATTACTTGGGCTATTATTATATAGGGGATAGTAAACTGCATTTAATTGCTGATATCACATCGTGGAATATGGATACCACTCTAAGTTATGACCGCTTCTTTCAAATAACAACCTTCAGAAGTAGGAACCTCACCAATGAAGTTCCAAACTGAAATTCGAGCTCATGGTATGAAATTTTAATTGTGAGTGAGTTAGCGGTAAGTCATCCATCCTTTTTGTTTGTAAATCCTCAATGAGTATGGCAGATGAAGCGGCATACACTAAAAACGGGATGATAGAATATGCAGTGAAGGCTGAATTTAGCCGCGTTGCAATAAAACTACCACCATTTTGGGAGAAAACCCAAATTTATAGTCTATGAGAATAGAATCCCAATTTCATATAGTTGGAATAGTAGATGATAATACAAAATATTAATACATAGTTTTAAATTTAAACCGCTGAAGTTTTATGCTTTGTTAATAACGTAATTTCATCCCCAGCGGTAAAAGGAAAGTACGAAGTTTTAAAAAATCGATTGATTGAATATTTTGCAGACTCCGATTTTGTTAGAACTGGAAGGGGTACTGCGGCGTCCACGGCCGTAAGCAAACAGAAGACTCATCGGATGCTAATTTGCCCAATTCGGGATTGGTCTTCCTATACGTGGGAAGACCCTCCATTGTGTTTTATTAGCGTAATCTTAACTTCTAAATATTTATAATTAATTATTGTAGTACCATTTTCCTCTTTACTATCGTAACTCTAATTTTTTAGTAATTGCTGTACCGGGTAATATTTAATCTAGATTATATTAATTTTCTCTTAATCTTTTGTTTTATTATAAATTACTACTCCTAATGAATAGGGCCTTTCAATTTATTGCTTTGTATATAATTTTAACGACTTCATCCCTAATAATTGTATTGCAACTTAAAATTTCCCACATCTCAGGAAACACGCCTTGAAAGATTGTTACATCTTCACCTCTGGGGATTCGGCTATTAGCCCTGGTGCCCCGTGCAAAATTTCATTATTATATGTTCTTTTCGCAACATTCCCCTATTCTACCTTGTACCTTCGCATGTCGCGCTCGGACATACGTAGACATTAGTTTGTACGTATTGTAAATAATTCTTTGTAAAAAGTAAAGTATAATGAACTGTTGATATCCTAACATGCTTACTGGATTATGGATCATACGCCAATGCATCACGTTATACAAAATATTAAAGACACATTATTATAGATAAATGTGTAAATAAATGCGATCGAATTTTATGAAACCTAACATTTTCCTGGAAATTACAACTATTATTATTAATAATCACTGTTAGCATAAATGTTTAAAGCCACTGAGAAACTGTTTTAATCAATAAGTCCCAAGTCTCATTAGCCTAGTGTGGCAAAAAAATAGACCGATTCAAACCAAACTAGCATTGTTATTGAAATTAAATTTACTCATTCTATAAATTCTTATTTTAGTTCATTTTATAATCGCGGAATTTATTGATCCAGTACAGATTTTCGGTTGGATATATCTTCTCCAGATGGTGTTAGAAAAAGCACTAAAATTACAAAATGTTTAAACTTACAAATGAAAATAATAGTTAAAATCCAAAAATATTACGAAACGGTTAAAATTAATTTGATGAACAGTGCTGAATACGACGATATTTGTTTTGATATTTCGCTTTTCTCTCGCCAGCAGATATTGCGACATTTTGCGTTGACGAAATCAATTATCACAAAATCTTTAGATAAACGAAAGTGAAAGGAACGATGGCTCCGTAGGAAACTAATATTTTTGTGGGTGATAGAGAATCCTTCATTATAAATTTCGTTCGAGGACGGAGAGATTATCGCTCGGAAATATTAAATTAATCTACGAACATGACCTTTCCGAAAAAAAAAATCCTCCAAATTTGCTATCGAGGGGAAGCTTCGAACGTTTATCTTTAGAGAAAAGATGGTGTTGTCTGTGATATGATTATCTTTTTCATTGTTTTGTTCTTTTCATACGTGTGGGGGGAGGGGATACTGCTATCAACATGCAAAGCCTTCTACACAATTAGCAGACGTAAAGATAGATTATTCTACTGAGTGCGTTGTGTGATACGGTTAGCTTGATCATAGAGTGCTTACTATTTGGGAATTATCGCTATTTGAAATGACGTAAAAACAGGAATGGTATTCTCTGAACCTTTTCGTTTACTCCAACTCTGCGATGTCATTAACGTAATGATGTCCTAACATAATAGATTAGATGATAGATACTTAATATCTCTTTGTATATACAGGACACATAATAAAGTCCTTAACTAGCCTTCATTTTCAATAAACGTTGGTTTTAGATATAAGCAACTAGTTACAAAATTATTTTAAATAAGAGAATGGAGTCATTTTATAGTATTTTTAAATTTAAAAATTCGATTTTCCTAAAATATTATAAAATATAAATTTTTGTACCTTCTCCGTTCTTTATCATTATTTTTAGTAAAACCAAACTCGTCTTAACAACCTTAACATAAAGAGGTTTACTTCTTGATGACTATAATTGAGATAGATATTTAAATTTAAAGTTAGCTAAATATTAAAGATTTTTCCCCTTCTTTCACGGATCGGTTAAAAGATTAGTTACATTAATTCAGGACTGAAATCGGGAATAACGCTCCTTTTACAACTGAAGATGGGTGAATGGTATCCATAACTTATTTTACTGGAAAATGTACGTTATACCTACTTTATTATAGATTCACTTCCCGCTTAAATCAGAGAAACCCTCCCTTACCGTTATAGGGACGTAGATATCTGATTTCGACCTCGAATTAATGTAATTGATTTTATAATTTATCCCCAAAGAAGGCGGTAAATCTTTACATTTTCATAAATTTTGAATTTGAATATGTCGATCAGTTTTTGTCACATAGAAGTGGATTTTTTGTATTATGTTCGTTATGACGAGTTTCAATTTACTAAATATAATATTGGGGAACGAGGGAGCGTATGAAATATTTAGATCTTGCAATTTTAGTAAAATTTCATAATATGAATGCTTATTTTATATGAAACATTTTCTCAATTAAATGTGTGTGTCTATGACCAATAGTTGCAGAGAAAAAAGAGTTAAAAGACTCAAATATGCTCCCTATATATATTTATGTGAGTGAGTAAGAGAGCAGAAGGTTTGGTTTGGTTTGGAACACTACTGTCTACTGTTTTGCACACGAGGGCTAATGAGACCGGGGCCTACAGCTTAAAGCCGATTTCGAACGGCTACAAACATCCATGCCCGTAGCGGCATTCGAACCCGAGAACTTCAGTTCCGAAGAAAGCGCTCTACCATTCAGCCATCGTTCAGCAAGAGAGTGGAAGAGATTACCGTTTCAAATTTTAAAATAAAACAAAATGAGAAGTCTCCACAAATGTTTTCTCTTAAATCAAACCAAAATGTGCCTTAAACTGGATCATGCCCCCCATTGCGTAGTCATTTTAAAATATCGCAAGCCTTCTTTTTTGAATATTTTTAAGGTTATGTAGCATGTGGTTCGATATTTATTTTAAAGATTCTCTGTCCAGACGACCTATGTAGTCCCACTTGATATGTATCTACTATTTGATTTCCTAAACCACGTGCCAAATGTTGTACCTCTCGGAGTGATCGCATTCACTCAGAAAACTGACGCGTACGTAAACATGACACAGTTTTAGTCTCTCGTTTTAGAAAAGTCCTATACAAACGTTCATATGAAGGACGCGGGTACCATTCCCAAAATCTTTTTTCGCACTTGGAGCACGCGACGTTGATATTCCTTACAATACCAAAATTGTACTCTCTCTAACTTCTTATATGGGAAAGTAAAAAGTACCGGGTGAGGAGAAATTTGCTTAGCTGATGAATTGTTTCATCAAAACGATAAAATGAAAATTAAAATAAAGAAAGGATGCAACTCAGAGTTGCAGTCGCTGTTTAACGAAGCTCTTTCACCCGATAGCCACAACTGACTGGGGAATGTTGAAGAGTGCTGTTTATGTGTGACTACGAAACCTAGGAACACCGTAAGGGTTTGGTTTGGGTTTGGAGTGCTATGGTCTACTCTTTGCAACACGAATGCTAATGAGACCGGGACCTACTGCTTAAATCCGGTACCGAAAGGCTACGAACATTCATGCCATAATGGGGTTCGAACCGACGAACTCCCGTTCCGAAGGCCAGCACCCTAACCGTTCGGCCATCGTTCGGCGAGCACCGTAAGGGATACAAGTCCTGTGAGATCTTCTCGAATGATCTGAATTGCTTCCATCTCCCTCCTTTTCACTCCCAATACTGAATTCCTTCCCCCAGCTGACTTCGTGGAGAGGGACCTTTTGAATTCCCGAATTAATCCTGCACAAATTTGACACGTATCTCGAGATGTGGTTAAGGTACCTGCCAGTTCCGAATCAGATATCTCGGAGTTTAAGTTTTTTTCAAACAATAGAGTCATTCAAAGCCAAATACAGTGGCATAGTAAGACTGACCCCAGATGAAAGTAAGATTGCGAAAAATACCAATGTCATTGTGGGGAAAGCAAAGAAAATGAACACGAAACGGACCACCGATATGTGTGTTCGGGATAATTCTTTGCATTATTATTATCATCGAAAGGGGGTATTTTCTTCAATTTCGTCGAGAAAATAATCGAGGCACGCAGATGAATTCAATCATCTAATGCACTTGCACGATTCCATGATTTCGTGTGCATGCCAGTCCCGAATCCACTGTCTAGGAATTTTAATTCGACTTAAGTCCGGAATAAAGGTACTTTTCTTGCCTCACTTTCGTATTCAGTTCACAACACGACACTTTTCTCGCTGGTGAAAAATGGCAATCAAAATTCAAGAACCTAAACAAGCTGGAATAAAGAAAGTTACTTCTAAAGAGCAGAAAGAGAAAAATATTTACTTTGTGTGAATGGGTTGAACTTGCACATGAACTCTCCGAGGACGTAGACGTTTTCTGTGACGACGCTGAGGGCATGTGGCACCATGCATATAATACAGATCATAGCGTCAGCCACCGCCAAGTTGGCGACGTATAGGTTGATGGTGGTCCTCATGGAACGGTTGAGCGCCACTGTCAGGATGACGCTGACGTTGCCGAGCAATCCTCCGGCGATAATGATCGCGTACGCGACCAGTTTGAGAACCTCGACATATTCGAGCTGCTTCCAAACCGTCGGGTCGCCCGGGTACAACTCATATTGCAGGGAATAATTCTCATACTCGGCATTCAGCGTCAGGTTCTCAAATTCCTGCTCGCAAAGCTCGTCTTTCGTTAGCATCGTAATGTTGCTGTTGATAACGACAGAACTTTTACAAAACGGCCATCTCGGGTGTGATGGTTAGCAGTATCAATGGGTCCACCAAGCAGAAACTGGTGGATTTCAAACACCAGATGTCACAATGATCCCAAGAGGGAGATTTCGAGTCGTCAATGTGTTGCGCCTAACTGTATCCACTGTTTGCTATTTACGCAATGGCGATTCAGGAGAACTAAGATAAACGTCACGTCTATTTTGAGATTCAGCTAAGTAAAGATTAGGTTATTTCTAATTGTATTCACTAACCACTGTTGAGTCTGTTTACTCGGAGATTCTTAAGACTACAAAGTGAACATGAATATGAAATAACAGACCAATTTTCCGATTAGCATCAACAAAGATTAGGTTACGTTTAACCGTATCTATAGATCACCGGACACACACGTGCTTTCTTGCGTTTTGGAATATCTGTAAGTTTGAATAGCAACAGCGTTTAAAAGTGGTCTATCTCCAATGCCACTTTATTCAGCCCAATGATGCTAGCTTAACAAGCTGAATGGATTGAAATTCCTCTCGCTTGAAATCGCCGTCGATGGCGTTTTCAGTCGGAGTCAATTGGCCCCAATGGGCCGCTTGGACGTCTTCCAGATGCCCAGATAACCGTTGACGTCAAATGACGCGGCACTCGGACGAACTGCATTTTCATTCGTCACCCAATAGAGACTTGTTACGCTCGTTCTCGGCACTAGATTTGGTTCATAAAAAGGACTAGTTATCCAAACAGAAATAGAAAAGGCTCCTGTGGGGAAGAAATTAAAAAATCTATAAATTTCTTCAGACGTTGCAATCCATTGAATTATCTTTTTACATATACTAAAAAAGAATGGAATAAATTTATTTTTGAAAAAAAAATATTTTATATTTATACACATATATAAGCAAATATAAAAATACGATGCCTGGGATGTTTCTTCTTTTCGTTGACATGCGACATTCAGTAAATCTCGCAAATTTTATTTAAATCCTTTTTCCTATTCGAGGATATATATATATATATATATATATATATATATATATATATACTCTGCTTATAAAAGATTTCAAATATTCCCGCTACGAATGGAATTCGATAACGCAGTTTCCGGTGACACCTTACTATCTAGCAAATCGAGGAAATTCTTGTAGGTATTACCTCTCCGGTTGCAGTTATAGGATACATACTTTTAATGAACTTGTCATTTTTACGCTTATCTAAACTAGGAAAACTGTGCAACTGGAGTGAGTGTCACATGACTTAAAGTCGGTGCAAATTATATCGCAAAGAATGTTTCCAATTTTGGGACAAAATTTAGTTTCCGAATATGTCTTCTATGTCTGTCCATGAAATAAATGTGATGTACAGGAATTTTAAAGAATGCATATTTCTATTCTATTTAGTTCCTTTTGTTTAAAATCACATACTTGATTAAAACCTATTTTACCATAAATAACAAATAAAAAAAATTATCAAAGGAGGATGCATGGTGGTTTGACCCCCCCACCGAGGCTCGTATACCCGAATACATTTTGTGTGTGATATAGAATTTTAATGTATTTGTGAAAAATCAATATTTATTGTAAAAATTGTAAATAACTGTTTTTCGATAAAATTTATAAAAAGTAATGTATTTTTATAGAAGATAAAATACTTATACAAAATGAGAAATTTAAACTGCAGAGACTGGACAAGTTTTAAAAAATATATAGTAGAATCTAAATTTTTGTATAACAGAGGAATATAAAACTGTGTGTATGTATATATATATATATATATATGTGTGTGTGTGTGTGTGTGTGTGTGTGTGTGTGTGTGTGTGCGTGTGCGTGTGCGTGTGAAATTTATCATCTAATTTGTATGTTTTAATGAATGAATATTTTCTTATATCATTTCGTGTATATACGAAATGTGTGTTTTTATGTTTCAAAAGAGTACATACTTTACAAAACACAAGTATGCTTTATTAATCAATTTAATTTTTACAGAAAGGCCTGTTTTTTAATCTACTTTTTAATAATTTCCAATAATTTCCAATAATATTGAGGCATTTGTCATATCGTCGAACCAGCTTTTGAATTCCATCCTCATATTAGTCTGCTGCCTGGTTTTGCTCATGTTCCTTAATCAGCAGTTTTGATTCCCATCGTGTGTCAAACTTACGATAAGTTAAGTGTTGTGCTACGATTACATAAAAACCACATCTTGGAACTTTCATTTAATAAAGAAAATTCGTTTAACAAAGATGAGATTGTAAAGTGTGTATTCTCTCGAAAGTTCCAACACCTTTCTGCACGAAGTCTTCAAACTTATTGGGTACTTTTGTGCAGTCATCTTTAAATGTTCTAAACCACTCTGTTTTCATTTTTCTCGCAATGTGTTATCCATACATTTTATTGATCTTCCGAGACCATTTAGTCTCTTTCGCACATTTTCCATTGAGAAATATAATAACAAAATACTTCACAATCTGCTAGATTTAATGGAGTGAAGCATTTTAAATACTCACAAGTAGACTGTAAAATGGTTGATTTCTTCCGGAATGATTCCGAAAGAAATTGTCTTTCTCAATATACCGACTTCCTAATAAAAGGGAAGTACTCAATGTGCACTGAATAGCTTCCGCTGCAATTGTCGAATTCCAAAATGGTACTTACTTTAAAAACAAGCCTCGTATATTAAGACATCATAAGAAGCTTTGCTTTATGGAGTGATACTTTTTAGATAACTCTTATTAAAATACATGTAAGAATTGTATTCTAACACCGAAACTTTTTATTGTATGACAAATCGTCAAAAGATTGCTATAACCACATATTTATGTTCGAAAGGTCTCTTCAAGTGAATAAGGAATGTCGAAACGTCAGTATACCTGTATCGATGTACTTTCCCACGAATGTCAGCACGTGCATACACAGCTGTGGAATAAATTTCAAAGAAGAATTTAGGTGCAGCTGATGACTTCGAGTTTTAGTGGGGAACCCTGCGGAGGAGTTATAGATCACGGATTGGCATAAGTGTAATGGTCAAGCCCAGACAGGGATGTAGCCGTGAGTTATGGAGCAAGGTCTAAGCATAAATGTCACCTTTCACCAAAGGGGCCATTTTAATGAGCCCACCTGCACACCCGAAGGGAATGCAGATGTGGGAAAACTTAACCAACAAGAGAAAATAAAAAGAAAATTGTAATTAATTGTTGTATAATGATAAACTTCGAGTAATGAATATTATATATATTAATCCATAAATAATGTCTGTAAATAATTAGTGTACATAATAAATGTTTTAGTTCATTACAACAATACCACCCAAGATTTTTACGCCAAAGCAGTCAAAATATACCTAAACTTTCATAATCAAACAATATTTTACTGAACGACAGACGATTTTATATCATTAAAATTCGATATTTCAAATTTCTTTTCATTTGCATGTTCTTTACGTTTCTGATTACTTCAAAAGACTTCAGATACATTTTTTTTTCTAAATTTCTAGACATCCTGAATTTAAGTGGGGTTTTTTTATAAAACTGTGCATACCTTTTTAAAACATTAAGTGTTTAGTTTCCATTTCTTATTGTTTGATAACCTAAATTTTACAACAATTCAAACGTTATCAGTTCAAATGTAAAATTTTTAGTTTTACTCATCAAAACAGCAATTTATTATAAAGATGATAATTTTAAAATTGTAAAAGCTTACAATTAAATTCTTTAGTACTTAGTAAAGAAATGTAAGTGAATCATTAAAATTGGATCATCATTTGTAAATTTTAAATATTTAAGTTTATTAAAGTTATTATCACAGAGTTTTGTTAAAGACCCAGGATGATAGTAGAAGATATAGCAGAGGATGTGTGGCCTCCGCTATATCTAGATCCCGCAAAAAAGATGACTCGCCTCTTCAACAGTAAAACAGATTAATATACATAGATGTTTTGACAGCTCTCCTCTGGCTAATTTTTCTTCTGATTTGAAGTTAATCCTATCCTCCCTCAGCCGAACAATGACCTAAAGGTTAAAGCACTGATCTTAGGAACCAGAATTCATGGAGTCATAGCCACTGTAGCATGGATGTTCGTAGCCGTTCGGAGTCGGCTTTAAACAGCAGATCCCGCTCCCATTACACTTCTTGTTGCAAAAAGGTAAACCAAAGGCTACAAAGGTAGGGTTCCAAACCAAAACTACTTTCCTCAAAACTATGTAATCCGTAAAAGAAATAGTGGACACCCCCCCCCCTCCGTGGATATTTTTGCCAATGGAAAAAGCAATGACCGTGCATGATGATGTTGCGTTATTCGTCAGTTTCATTCTACGATCACAAGAGATCGGATACGGATAGCGGTGATAGATCCATCAGCAGTCTTAAAGTGGCCAACACGCCACTCCGCATTTCTTCTGTTGGGAAACTAGGACCCAAAACTTCATGTTTAGGAAATATATTTTTCAAAAACAGTTTAACGACAAACAGATTTTTTTAATGGCGGTAGTATGGTGCATTATGTAAACTGAATAAGACATCGGCGTTTGAAAAGAAGCCGTTGGTTCGTTGGAAGTATTAAGGTCTACTGTTTTGCAGCACGAGGGTACTGCTTTGCCGAGATGTACTGCTTAAAGCTGGTACCTAACGGCTACGATCATTCATATCAGAAGCAGGACTTGAACCACCGAACTCTGATATCGTAGAGCAGAATCTTACAAATAAACTGAGAAAGAGGTTTTACAGACAAATTGAATAAGACACTGCAAAGGTTCGTTCCTCTACGACCCACTTGTTAAGATTTTGCCGCAGTTTTATTAGAATCTCTCTCTTTCGTTCCGCTGCATCATGTTTCTCTTTCTTTTCCCACTTACATTGAAACGCGTAAGTGAAGAGCCAAAAGCTACTGATAACAATGTGTCCACAGAAAATACTGTAGCGGGCGCCAGAAGAGTAGGAGAAAGAAGAGATCGTCCGAAAGAGATTGGCTGGGGAAGAGGTGTCTAGACCCCGAGTCCACCTTCACCCTCCCACCCCCTCAATCGATCTCGTCCGCGGGAGACGTTCGGATAGCATGTTGTGGAACAGTTCTATCAATGGATTTTTACTAAAACCACGTGCTCTGGGTGGATTGTTTTTATCAAATTGAAAAGACGACCGCCGATAACAATGACACGCTTATGTTGCCACTTGAGGAAAGTTTATCTTTTAAAAGCCAAACAAACGTCGGTAGCGATCTGGGGATCCCAATTGACATCAGTAAAATAAATGCATTATGAATAATTGCACAAATTAATTTGTCTGATGAATTTATATTTCACCAAAATATTCAATGCATAATGAGAAATTCATGTTGATCAGACTGGCAAGCCATGTAAAATTAAAATAGCGTTCAACGAGTTATAATAAGGAGATATTTTGATCACATATGGTTGGGAGAAAAAGCAGCTACACAGTCGGTAATATTGAAGGGGGTGGGTTGAAGTGAAAATCACACCTATCGCCCTATCGCCTCTTTGGTCGACTACTGGGATAAGATCATCTTACATACAGTCGACAAAATATGATGTATGCTAAATGTATGCTTAATGACTTCACTCCGTATGCAATCTTAAACAACTGAATTATTATTTTTTATGTGTCATTTCGAAAATTAAATACGTGGTTTCTCTCGCTTTAGGATTTACTTCGGTACCGGAGTTCGTGGGTTCAAATCCCGCTCATGGCAGGGATGCTCGTAGCCGTTATGAACTAAAAACAACAGCATATGTACACATTAACATACTATATAACTAGCCACTGCGTGACCAGTATGGCCGGTTTTAGTTTTATATTATCCTTTGAAAACGATCTCTACTAAGAATGTCAAGTATAAAAAATATTGCCATTAACTGTCATCATAAGTATACTTTGTTAACACATTGTGTGCGGATACATTTCGCAGCGGAATTGTACCGGGAGCGGGCGTTTTGCGATTAAATTTAGTTATTCAGTTAAATCTCAATAGATCGAAAATTATTTCATTTTTAACCAACATTTCGTATTTTATATTGAAATATATAAACAAATATATAGACAAATAAACAAATATATATATATATATATATATATATATATATATATATATATATATATATATAAATACAAATATATATATACATATATAATATCATTTTCGCAAGGATAAACAAAAAGTTTAAAATAAATTGATTTTTTTAATCAAACTTCCCATTCTGTAGTTCCGCACTGACAGATTTAAAAACTAGTTTTTATTTGTCTTTTTTTTTTTTTTTTTTTTTTTTTTTTTTTTTTTTTTTTGTAAAAATTTGTGACAAACCATGTCGTTACACTAAGCCGTGACTCGCACCCAAGTATCAATCGTCAGAACACGTACTAGTACGTGCCCCGCATACAATGTGCTAAGGGGTAAGAGGGAATCCGTTATAAAATTTGTCACCGCTGGCGAGCCGAACGATGGCCGAATGGTTAGGGTGCTGGCCTTCGGAGCCGGAGTTCGTGGGTTCGAATCCCACTACGGCATGGATGTTCGTAGCTGTTGGAATCGGCTTTAAGCAGTAGGTCCCGGTCACATTAGCCCTAGTGTTGCAAAAATAGACCGTAGCGCTCCTAAACCAAACTAACAGTTGGTAAAGTCTCCATATAAAACTCTTGCTAACACAACATGGTTAAAAAATTTAAATGCTTTAAGTGTAACAAAATTTGATACCATGCAGCTAGGAAGTCAAAATGTGTCAAGAAAAGAGGGTTTATTTTTATAATTATTAAATTATTTATAAATATGCAACATTAATCTAATGCATGTAATTCATATTTTAAATCTCAAAAGATCGATGCTCTAGATTTTTTTTTTATTAATGTACATTCTGGAAAATACTTTGTAAAAAAATTCTTCAAACCTTTCCGAAAATGTTTCGCAGGGCATCGGCTGAATGGTAGCGTACTTCTCTTCGATACCGGAGTTCACGGGTTCGAATCCTGCTGCTAGCACGAATGTATGTAGTCACCATTCGGATTTAAACAGTAGGTTCCTATCTCATTAAACCCTCGTGAAACAAAAAGTATAGCGTGACACTGTTAACCAAACCAAACCCTACCGAAAATGTTTTGTCGCCAAATAGGCAAAATTCGCCAAGCATAATCTTTTTCTCGCGAGCCAATCCGTTTGACTGCCAATACTGATCAATACTTAAGAAGTTATGGCTTTACAAATACTTAATTTATAACAATATATAAGAGTGTGGGTGTATGAATATGATGTATGCAAATTTTCTAAACCTATTTCAAACGCATAATATTATTGTAGCAGACTTTTCAATGAGTAGTATTTGCAATTCGAGAGAGGTATCTATAAAAAGGTTCTAGAAAGCAAAACAACGCGTCTGATTGAAGAAACAACAAATAATCTCTGGAAAGGTTTTGAGTAACTGCAAATTTCTCTCATTGTCCGAAAGCTATTACTATCCCATTTATATAATGAACGTCGCAAACCTTCTCAATTAGCGTGTGTAAATACCGGATAGGTAATCCGGCCGAATTTCGAACAAATGTCCGGTGCAGTAAACAATAATTATTTCTCATTATTACCGTTTATGAGCGTTTACTTGGTAGTATGTATTCGCGCAAAGACTGTCCGTGCATTTATGAGATTTTTTAATGAAAACGTTTAAAAAATTCATTTGACCGAAAGTTATTTGATTTTTACTGTTTTAGTTATTTGAACTGTTATAGACCCCGTTTTAAATGATTGATTTTTCTTTACATTTTAATTTCTTCTTTCAATTCGGAACATAACTTGTAAGTAAGCTATAGTAACGTGCCTTCTTTTTCCGAGGATAAAAATGTGCAATTGACCATTCGAAATCATTCAGAAACTCTTTGTGCCTGTCTGTCTAAGAAAAAACAAAAAATAAATAAATAAATGTTATTCATAGTAACCTAGTTCCAAATAACTAGTTTCGAGATCAGACGATTTAAATATTCATCGCTTATTTTCTGGTATCTTGAAAAAATATTATCTTCATAAAATTTGGACCTTGGCATTTTAATGAATATTAATGTTTGACATAGACCAGGGTTTGGCATGCTTTTGAAATAGAAGAGCCAAACTTTTTGATAAAACTATGTAACGAAGTTATCAGTGATTTATATGTTATTGATATAACATTTAAATGCAGAAGTCTGAAGAGCCACAAACGCCTATGCAAAAAGTCGCATTTAGTTTGCAAGCTGCAATCTGGCGACCCTGACTTTGATTCTAAATTTGGTTGGTTTAGTTTAGAGAGCTACATTTTGGCTACATGAGGACTGATGAGAACGCAACCCACTGTTTATAGCCCATTCCGAATGCTTACCATTCTACAGTTAGATTAGAACCCATGAACTCTGGTACGCAATACCCATTTGGCCGTCATTCGTTGATCTCCATCTTGTATTCCATGATACACTAGTACACAACGAGAGATTATCAAGTATTACTTGCCTAGTTTTCGTTAAGTAATTAATGCCACTTGGTTTTATATTGTTAGTATGAAATTTTATATTTGTCATTCACCATTTTTCTCTTTTACCTATATCTACGTTTGAAATATATTACTCTTTCTTTTCCCTGCCAATAACAGTCATGCTTATCATAAATCTATGAACTTTGCTTTCTACTCGACGAGCAAACGTTCGTCCAAAACATTTGAGATCTTTTACCTACAAGCACACAGAGATTTTTTCCTACTCCTCAGTGTTTTATAATGATAAAAGGTTCCGTGTTGTAAAGGCTTGTCAAAGAGGTTTGTCGTTTACTTTTCTGAATAAGTAAAAATTCAGAAAATAATAATAAAGGAAAATAAAACATCTTCTTCAATGAAAGTCGCAGGATTCTGTTAAAATAATTCGAACGTTTCTGGGTTAATGACATAATGAGGTTGATTTCTCTTTATTTGTAAAGAGGATTACTAAACAACGATCCGTTGTGCGTATATATAAATAGCATGTTAACACCTCTACACATTGATTTTGTTACTTTGTATAATATTTGTAATTACCTCAACGATTTCTTTCAAAAAAAATTTTTTAATTATTTTTTCTACGTTTTTACTTGATATTACTTTTTTAGGTGTGCCACAAATTAGTTCAGATATTTTTAGTGTGACGTGAACCAAAAAAAGTTGATAAACACTAACCTAGACACACAAATAGAAGCATCTTCGGGAATTACGTCTCTCTTATTTATATCTATCTACCGTCTGTGAGTGAACTCAATCTTTCAAAACGCAACGACCTACAAGGGTGGCATTTGACGTATGAAGTTTACTCTAGTCGCAGACCGGTATTCCATTTTAGAGCTGATTGACTGACCAGAACATACACTTTAGAATATTGGGTGGCACAATGCCTAAAATATACGATTCAAATTATGCTAAATGAAAAATTTTGTTGGAGAATTGTATTTTCGTTCTCTTGCTGAACGACAACCTGTGGTATAGTGCTCGCTTTCAGTATTACAGTATTAAGGCTCGAAATCCGCTTAAGGTAGGGATGGCGTAAATAATTTTCTTTTATATTTGGTTTAAATAACAGATTACGTACATATGTAATAATTTTAAATTTAATCATCAATTTTTTTTGTTGCAATGAAAATTTTATTACCGGTATTAACCACAAATTCTATTTACTTCCAGGGTGTAGTGGAAATGATAATTTCATTCCTTTACTTCCATTAATTGTTGTGGAAAAAAATTGGGAACAATAATTTCGATTTGGCTAAGAAAACTTTAAATTATCTCTCTAACTGAATTCAACGTGATTCTGAACTGCATTCACAATATCGGGAGACTTTACAGGAGTATGAAAATAAACAAATTATTAAGCTTGTACTAGATAATTCTCAGCCAAAAAAAACCATTTTTTACCAGCCTCATAGGGTATTTTACAATTCTGGAAAATTAAAAATTTTACTGATCCCGTCAAATGACGGGCTGTATGCTAGTCTGCTCTAAAGAATGATACAGACTCGATCGAAGTAAATTCGTTGTTTAACCAAAACTTTAATCTAGAACATAATATAAAATTAATTTAAACATTGTATACATATTAGCATATACCTGAAGTACATAATCTACAAGGAATTTTTTAAATCCATACCTGAAATAATCTACAAAATTACTAATTTAAACAAAATGAAATCCCAACTTAAAAGAAGAATGAAGCAACTGAATCGGAGCAGAAACCTGTAAAGTAGTGTTTTTTTTTTTTTTTTTTTTCAATACTCTTAGAGATCACTTCTTCCGCTTCCGTATTTACATTATCTCCACTACTCCTTCCCTTAATCCTCTGTCTATATTCTTTGGTCGGAGTATGGGCGGCTCTTATAATTGTTGAATATGATAATTGAATCTTGGATCTCTGCATATCTTGGCACTGCTACAGAAGTGACCGTGGAGATAACATGCTGTTAAATGTTGTTAACTGTTTAAATGAGTTCTCGCGACCTCTTTGCCATCTTATCTACCCTCTACGGTGTTCTACTGGGAGTTCACTCCCAAAGGGCAACCTGTTGATTGTGGCTGCTTGGAAAGAGGAGGGAGCTTCCTATTCTCTCCCCATGGACGTTCGACTGGAATGTACAAATTATAGCAATCAACAAAATCCTAGTAATTTAAAATTGAAAGTGTTGAGATATCTTCCTTACGAAGATGGTGTCTATAGAAAGAGATTCTAAGTTGCTATATTACAGGTAAAAATACCCGATTTTTTTGCGAAGTAAAATCCCCTGTAGCCTAAGTTATTTGTCCGTCTGTCCTCGAATTTATGAAGCGGTTGTACCTGGAATGGATTGAGGCATTCATATAGATCGATTTCACGCAACGTCACGACCTACTTTAATGCCCTTCCAATTCATTTTCAGGTTTACGATAGCCAATAAGCAAACAATATGCTTACCCTTCTGTGTGAAACTCCAAAATCGTCATAAGTTGAGATACGTACTGCTGCGTGAAATCGCCTTATTGGATTTTTGATAATTCAGGGTTAGCAACGTTCGAAATCCACCCTTTTTCTAACATTTAATGGCATTATTTCAAGCACTATTTTCCCCGGTTAAGAGCAGGTGATTAAATTTATCAATTTATCACATAATAAATAAGTAAAAATAACATTTTTTCTAGCATTATGACGTCATTCCTTTAACCATCTCATTTAATCTTTTCTTATTTTAGAATATTCAATTATCGTCTGAATTACTTTCATATGTTTTATCACTGAGATGTTACGCAAATAATATTTGGCTTAAATAATAGATTACGTACGTATGTGATAATTTTAAATTGAATCATCGATTATTTCTGTTGCAATGAAAATTTTATTACCGGTATTAACAACAAATTCTATCTAACTCCAATTTGTAGTGGAAATGATAGTTTCATTCCTTTACTTCCATTAATTACTGTGGCAAAAAGAGCTTAACGATAATTTCGACGTAGCTAAGAAAACTTTGAATTATTGTTCTAAATAAATTCAACGTGATTCTAAAATTCATTCACAGTATCAGGAGACTTTAGAGAAGTATGAAGATAAACAAATTATTGTGCGGGTACCAGATAATTCTCAGCCAAAAACAAACCATTTTTACCTGCCTCTTAGGGCACTTTACAATTCTGGAAAATTAAAAATTTTACTTATCCCGCATATGACGGGCTATATGCTAGTAAGAATTATAATCGTGAAAAGATTCAAAATAACTTAAGATTGTTAGTGTTTAAATAGATTCTCTACGAATATACGTGACTGTAGACTACAATAATACCAAAAAGTGCCAACTTTTTATTTTTATTTATTTATTTTGAATGGAGTAAAGGGAGAATTGTAAACTTGAATAATCTCAGAGTTCATATTTCAAGAGAAATACCCAATTTGACCGTATCTGAAGACCTTTTGACACGTATCAGTGTTCCGTAGATGTAAGGAAATATTCAATTTTAACCTTTAAATATTCACTTTGACCATGCTTCAGTGAATTGTAACTAAATTCATCATAATATCTGTACGTAGGTATCCCTCACAACTCGAAAATGTTTAGTCTTAGAAGGTTGAAATTTTCTATTCAGGACTGTTTTAACACCTAGATGAACATCTCCCCTTTTGATAGTAACCTGTACGCTTTATAGCGAAACAATTTATGTAACTAATAGTAATGTTGCCTGTCACTGACTACAATACAGCAGTACAATATATCTCCACTCAAGAGCCAAAACATTATGGCCACCTGTCAATAACGAGTTGTCTCACCTTTGACGCTCAACACAGCTTCAACCCGCCTTGGCATGGATGCCGCAAGTCCTTCGTAGATGGCCGAAGACTGTACTAGATGCTTAAGGAATGGTTACTCAAATCCGAGATATTGCGAATTGGTGGTGTTATAACTCTGAGCTGCCGTCTCATGATATCACAAATGTGTTCTATCGGATTGAGATCCGGTGAGTTAAGCGGACAGGACATTAACTGGAATTCATCACCATGTTCCTGGAACCACTCCAACACAATTTTAGCCTTGTGACACGGAGCGTTGCACTGTTGGAACATTCCATTTCCAGCTGGAAAAACAGAGGCCATGTAAGGAAGCAACTGGTCCGCATTGATGTTCAGATACCCTGTAGCATTCATGATCTGCTCTACCACAACGAGTCCCAGAGAAGCACAAGAGAACGTCCCCTAAAGCATAATCCCGCTTGTGTCTGATCTATTGTACAATGAGGGAGCAACTGTTTGCCTGGAAGACGGCGTATCCTGACACGGCCATCGGCATGATGAATGACAAACCGTGATTCATCTGACTAGACAACTCTCTCCTATTGATCCATGGACCAGTCGCGATGTTCCAGGGCCCAGAATAGGCGCAGTTGGCGATGATGCTTGGTCAGCAAAGGCACACGAGCGGGACATTTGCTGCGTAGCCTCATATCCAACAGTGTCCGCTGAACAGTGTGCTCCGATGCTATTCTACTTGTCTCTGCATTGTATTGGGTTGTCAGCTGAGCCACTGTCTGGCTCCGGTTTTGCTTCAACATGATAGACAGTCTCCGATGACCTTTTTCTTTGATAGCGTGTGGACGTCCAACACCATGTCGTCTACTTCTGGTTTCACCTTCATTCATCCACTTTTCATAAGTACTAACAACTGTAGATCGCGAACAACCCACGAGTCGTGCAGTTTCGGAAATACTTGTTCCGAGCCTTCGAGCCATTACAATCTGCCATCGCTTACATAAGCAGCCTTTCCCATCATACACAGAAGTAATTGAAAGAATGATTCTTCAGACTCCCCAGCAGCAGTTAAATACCACTTCCTGATCATATGCATTTCACTCATCCAAGCGAGTTCACTGCAAAATGTAAGGATGGTCATAATATTTTGGCTCTTGAGTGTATTTTTTCATAAGTTTTAGCAATATTTTTTAACTGTTAAAACAACGGTTATAAAATTTGTGTGGAGTAACAGTGGGGATTGTTATATTTAAAAATTTCGGTTTGTAATGACATTTCTTTAAAAAAACTTCAATATATTAGATATTAATGCTGCAGGTCACTGCCAGATTGCTATATCTAAACTTTACTTATACAACACCGTTTCCTTAAATTAAACTAATTTCTAATGCACAAGTGATAATTCTAATGATCCATTCTACATTCACAATTAAAAGCTGTGTCTAATTTAATGGGCATTGAATAAAGTAATGTGGTACCCACACCGTTTTTTTTTCTCGCCAAAAGAAAACATTTATCATAACCCGAACTTCGACAACAGATTCGAAAATGGTTCCAATATTTAAAAATGGGTCGACATTTTATTTCCCTCTCTAAGGAGCGAGCACTCCTATAAGGCATTATTTTCCCTCTCCACTCGGAGCATTTCTTTCATTTGATAACTCGCACGGGTGTGTCTCGCGGGAAATTTAATTCGATGTGAGAATAAAATTAAAAAGCTCGCCGTTTCCTTTTTATCTTTCGGAGGCATATTAAAATACAAAACAGATAAAGTACTTTCTTTAAAAAAAAATAAAAAATAAACATGCATCGCCATAATTATGTGGCCGGGATAAAAGAAAAAACGAAAACCTGTGTCCCACTATAGGTACATTTAAATGGCCAAAAAAGGGGGAGGCACACTCTTAAATGCTCGGGGCTTATGACATTTCCTAAATGGAAACCGTTCCCCTGCGTACAGCTACCTGCGCTCGCGTCATTAGGGAGGCCTTTATTGAATTAGCATCAATAATGGTTTTCTTTTGTTTTGTTTCGTGGAGTTATACAAACGCAAAAAACTTCCCATTATAGCTTGTAATTAACGAAATAAATAAACAAGTTATTTTTTTTTCAACGGCCATTTTTCTTTGGATGTTGAGCAACGTTTGCGTAATTTAATAAACAAGAGAGAGAATACGTATGAATAAAATCCCCTATAAGCACATGTGTTTGTAATGGGTGTTTTAAACCCACCACAAATGAAAAATAGTATCCATGTTGGATACATTTTTCATTTGTGGTGCAGCCATGAGTCCAAAAAAGGAAGACAAAAAAATTCGGAAATAAAAATGTTAGGTTTTTTCTTCAATCTCATCTATGGAGCTTCTGACTACAAAAAGTGTACGTTGAGTTTTATATTGGTGTGCAGCCTAGTAAGCCAGCCAATGAGAATGCTAAGAATTAGTCACGTCATGACAGGTAAGAAGAGAAACTACGTTACGCAAAGAAGTTATATAAGAACAGTTGAGCTAAGCAAGAATTAATTTTAGTGTAAAGGAACTCACCAAGTTCATCATAATCAGAAGGGAAATAAAAACATTTCGTCATAGGTTGTAATTTTAGGAGTATAATCACCATAAATTTATTTTAAATTAAAATTATAATTTAGTTTGGGGTTAAAATATCATTACATAAATATATGTACATATACATGAAAATTTCGAGGATTAAAAATGATAACCCCCATTATTATAATTAAGAGAGAAACAGATTTATATTTTCATAAAGTATTTACTATTTTATATTTAAAGCTAGAAACTTATGTCTAATAATTTTTGTACATTATTAACTCCTTAAAAATGTTTTTCAAGAAAAGTAATAATATTTATTGAAATTATAACAGCTTAATTAACGACAATGTCATTTCATTTCAAGATTTCACTCGTTAGGAAAATTCTGCAAAGAAAATTGTGTAACAGAAACAGAATGTCCGTGACCTGTAACAAGTATTGAGAATATCGTGGAATGCAGTGTAGTATATACAATTGTGTGCTACTTTCTTTAACCCTTTGACAGTTTCATTTTTTCCAGAATTCGGTCAAAAAAAATGTCACATTTTTTATTGCATTTTTTTGTTCATTTTACATTTTTAAGTAAAGATATGTTATTAAAATTAACATTTCTAATATTTTTAAGCATTTAATACAACTTTTTTTCTTTCTATGAAAGCATCATAGAACTGAAGTTTAGCTTTAGTCTCGTCGATATCGAAGTTAATTTTTGAAATTCCATTGAAAGCAAATCTAGGAGGCAGATCAGAAAGATTATCACAGTTAATTTCAAAAAAATGTCTTGCTTGAGAATTGTCTTGCTTGGAATTCCATCTGTACTACTATGAGAGTCACTACTATCCAGGTCATCTAGTAAACTTTCACTGCTATTATTTACAGATAATTCAGTTTCGGATTCCGAGTCACAGTTCGAATCACAAAAAATTAGCTCCATACGCTCTGAATTATCCATTATTTAAAAGTAAAAATATATTATTCAACTCTTACATCAATAAAATTATCAGGCGGTTAGTAAAATATAACCAGAAAGCTATACACTGAAAGATAACAATTCGTCTTGTGACACAAAACACGCGAAAAATCCCTCGCTTTTGAACCAATCACAGTAGAAAA
This sequence comes from Pardosa pseudoannulata, assembly GCA_032207245.1. Lineage (NCBI taxonomy): Eukaryota > Metazoa > Arthropoda > Arachnida > Araneae > Lycosidae > Pardosa > Pardosa pseudoannulata. The sequence continues at coordinate 184,392,003 of CM063505.1, read as the reverse complement.
TACAATAAACTGCAAACTATCATTTACTGGACAACTATCGTCATCTATACGAATAATTTGTTACTAAAATTGGAAAAAGGACGGCCGAAACAGTGCAATCGAAATAGAAATCAGATTGCCCGTACGCCGTACGGGCAAATCAGTAAAGGCCCGAAAGCTGTGTCCGAACGGCGTACGGGCAAAACAGGGAATGGGTTAAATGACAATCGATTAAAATCTTTTTGAAAAAAAAATGGTGGGTAGGCTTTATACTACGTACATAAAAATACCTTAATCAGAAACGAATCGAAAAAAAATTTCTCAGAGGCTGCAACATGTAACTCTTTCTTCCCTTCCTACACTATTTAGATTTGTTTCTATTCACGTTCATTTCTATTCGGTCGTGGCAGGTGCAACATTTCTCCGACTCTGGCAGCAGAAAAGAAATGAACATATTAAGAAAGAAGTGCTTTAGAAGATACCACAGATTTTTTTACCGCAGAGATATTTGAGATTTGCATTCTAATATTTGAAATTGAAAATTAATAAGTACGTCTGATCTGTGATTCTTTTACGATTATGGAGTTTATCCTTTCGTCCGTTAACTCTAATAATGTTATATTTTTTGTGATTATTAATAATTTCTTCTTCTTTACTGGCTGTACAGTCCAGGGTGGACCTTAGCCTGCCGCACAATGTTTCTCTAGACAACTCTGTCCTTGACTTTCATTTTTCAGCTAAAGATCTTTAAAGTTTGTAGGTCTATCAAGACATCATCCATTCGCATTTTCTTGGTTCTACCTCTTGGCCTACTACACATGTGCCTCCATTGCAATATATTTACATCTTGGTTGTCAGTATCAATAATTTAAAATTAAAATTAATAATTCATTATTTAGTCTGTCCAGAAGATGAAGAAATTAGCTGCATTCAGTATTGGTCAGAGTACAACACGTTTGGTGAAGCCCGGAGAAACTGGTTAGGGTATGCCATTTAGACTTCAGATCTATAATTGCATTTCTGCCTATTCATCCGAGGCGTGTTATTTAAGGAAACTAGCATATAAGCCGTCATATAACGGAATCAGTAAAAGTTTTAATTTTCCAGTATTGTAAAGTACCCTATAAGGCAGGTAAAAAATGATTTGTTTTATGGCTGAGAATTATGTTTCAACAAAAAATAATTGATGATTAAATTCAAAATTATAACATATGTACCTCCTCTATTATTTAATCCAAATATAAAAAAATTATTTGAATAATATCTAAGTTCAGTGATAAAACGTATGAAAATAATGCAGACGATATTTAAATAATTTAAAATGAGAAATGAATAAATGCGATGGGTAAAGGAAGAACGTCATAATGCTAAAAAAACGTTATTTTAACCTATTTCTTATAGGATAAATTTAATCGCCTGCTCTTAACCGGGGAAAATAGGGCTTGAAATAATGCATTAAATACTTGAAAAGGGAAAAAGGGGAGGATTTCGAACGTTTTAAAGACGACAGTATTTTTCGCTGTGATATGAAGCATATTTAAACCAATTTATTTTGTAATCGAATCGATAGTTTAGGAGAAGATAAACTTTACTCGCTTTGAATTTTGCTGACTCTAACTCATCAAGAATCCAACATGGATGCATGTATCCATTCCAGTTCCAACCGCTTCATAAGTTCGAGAACAGACTGACAGATAACTTAATAATTTTAATATATTACATGCACATATTTTTATGTATTTGCATAAATATATACTATTACTTGTGTATATATACATGTACGTATAATGATATATTAGACGCACATTTAAAGATACATTTACAAATACGTATACACATTCAACTACATGCGGCTCAATCCCCTATATAATAATAGCCTAAGCTATCTGTCCATCTGTCCCCAAATTTATGAAGCGGTTGGACCTGGAATGGATAGAGGCATCCATGTTGGATAGAAATAGCAAAACTCAAAGAGAGTAAAGTTTATCTCCTCTTAAACTATCGATCCGATTCTAAAATAAATTGGCATAAATATGCTTCATATCACTTTGAAAAATATTGTCATCTTTAAAATATTCGAAATCCACACCTTCTCCCCTTTTCGAGCTTTTAATGCCTTTATTTCAAGCTCTATTTTCCTTGATTAAGAACAGGCGATTAAATTAATCAATTTATCCCATAAGTAGCTAAAAATAACATTTTTATTCTACATTATGACGTCATTCATTTAACCACCTCATTTATTCATTTCTTATTTTAAATTACTTAAATACCGTCTTCCTTATTTTCATACCTTTTATCACTGAACTTAGATATTACGTAAATAATTTTCTTTTATATTTGGCTTAAATAATATGTTAGGTACATATGTGATAATTTTAAATTTAATCATCGATTATTTTTTGTTGCAATAAAAGTTTTATCCCCGGTATTAACAACAAATCCTTTTCATAAAAGTCTAGGATTCTATTTCACGGACTAAAAAATATCTAGTGTTTAAGTTATATATCTTTGAAAATTGAGAAGTTTGTTCATTTGTGTGTGTGTGTGTTTTTATACATAACCACACGGTTTGCAATCGATTCGGTAAATATTGGACATCATTCATATATACCGCCAAATAATCACTGTCAATTTTAAAACCTCTGCTGTCCACCCTATCACATAATATGACAAGATAAATTAAAGTTGGAAATTGACATGCGGTCAGTAAACATAAACAAATTATTGAGCGTGTACCAGATAATTCTCAGCCAAAAAACAAACCATTTTTTTACTTGGCTTATAGGGTAATTTACAAATCTGAAAAATTAAAAATTTTACTGATCCCGCCATATGACAGGCTATATGCTAGTCTATATATATAAAAATGAATTTGTGTCTGTCTGTCTGTACTCGATAGACTCAAAAACCATACATCCAATCGCCATGTCGGTATATCCCTAGGAAGGTTTTTGAAAATTTTTAACGTTCGAAATCCACTTCTTCCCTTTTTTTCAAGTGTATCATGTCATTATTCCAAGCATTATTTTCCCCAGTTAAACGCAAACGATTAACTTTTTAATTTACCGCATCATAACTAAGTGAAAGAAGCAATATTTCTAGCAATGTGACGTCATTCCTTTAATCCCATGTAATTGTTTTAAGAGCAGTTTTCCTCGGTTAAAAGCAGGAGATTAAAATTTTCAATTTATCACATAATAAATAGGTGAAAATGATATTTTTTTATCATTATGACGCCATTCCTTTAAACATTCCATTTATTCATTTCTTATTTTATATTATTTAAACATCGTCTGCATACTATCAATTCGATTTGACCTAGAAATTGAGATATAAAGTGATTCATTTTCATTTCTATGTGACGCAAATTATAGTATTTTATATAAGAACTAATTTTAAATTTAATTCTTGGTTAATTTTTACTTTACAATGAAATGTTTATCAACAATATTCTAACAACAAACAGTACGAATTTCAGTGATTCTCATGGGCAAATAAAAACCTATCATATTTATTAATTTCTTATTTTATATTATTTAAACATCGTCTGCATAGTATCATTTCGATTTCACCTGGAAATTTAGATTTGGTTTGTTTTGGCATGCTACAATTTTTAGCTTTGATGTGTTATTATTGGCTAATGAGAGCAGTATTTTCTGTCTGAAACTGATTCCGAACGGCTACGAACATCCATACCCATTCAGCTTTGATTCTGAAAAAAAACTATATAAAAATATCGCATGACGGTAAACGACACTTGATCCTTGATCGTTTCGGAGAACTGGACAATGGTTGATCAGCTTCAGGGTAGTCCGGAATGTTTAGTAACCGGGAGAAGTTCTTCGAAACTATTTCGCAAAATTTGTCAAATTTTCTCACTCTTATTTTGCACACTCTTTCACATCTTATTGATGTACAACTCAAGTTTAATAGAAACTAAAGTATAAAAACTGAATATTGTTATAATACGCTTATAATAGAAATATATAAATATGCCAAAGACTTGAACTGCAGTGTGACGAATTTAGAGAGTTATTCACGAAAAAAAATCTTTGTTTAAAAGTAATAAAGTTCACCGTAGCGAAGCACAGGTAGACTTGGTAGTAATTTTATAATAGAAATGTTATATATAAGCGTCTTGCATATTAGATGCATATTAGTAGATACAGATATGTTTACATATACATCTGTTAAAACATGTCTCTCTCCATATTTCTTTTAGTCATTACGTGTGTATATTATAAACTCAAATCTTATTTTTCTCTTCCCTCCAATCTAAATAAAAGGTCGATCGTTGTGTTACAACAACCCCCCCCTTTTATTGTTATACACAATCTTAAACCGCACCATTTCCCCTGTTGTCTATTTGAAAAATTATTGTCTTGAAGGGTATTACCGCGGGATCGTTGTTCTTGCGTCGAAGTGACGGCATGTGGTGATTTTAATTTTAGGCCCGAAGATCAAAAGTTCCTGGAAGACTGCCACATCTATTTTGGCTAGACTGCAAACGAAAGAAGGGGTATGAAACATTCGCAGCATAGTCGAAAATATATATTCTCATCTCGTAATTTGAATTAAAAAAATAAATAAAAATCCGTCATTAGAAAGAGGGGAAAACCTATATTGAAATAATGTATTGAACATAAATTAGAAAAAAAAATCTGAAACTGAATAAAATAAGAAATGTTGCCAATTACCTGTTGACGAAGGGCAAGTTACGACTTTTAATTCATTGTTCTGAATTTATGTAAATTTAACAGGTGTTTTCAGCAGATAAAAGTATTTTATTTTGAAGTACCTGTTACCTTTAGGACGTCCTACTACTTTTAGAAGAAAGGTAACTTTCCTAACAACCTACTGGAAATGTCTGTTTTCTTTAGAGTCAATTAAAAAAAAAAAGAATTATTTGACTCTAAAAATCAAAGAGCAAAATTGAAAGTATTAAGTTTACCACGGTAAAAAGTATTCTTCGTTAAAGCATATTGTGTGTGTGTAGAAATACGCGTATGTGTCTCTGTGTGTAGATATTTATAATATATGATTATACACACTCTTGCCAATTTAAATTGCATAGTAGAAAAGTAATTACTGCGTTCAAGAAGTGTAGAATGAAAATTGTTATACTAACAGTATAAGCAATGGCATTTTCTAACTACGAATTTCGTTCCACTAGGGAATAGGCAAAATGTCTTATGTGAACGTTTTTGTACTATATAATTAAAAATGTAGCTTAAAAGTAACTAAGCTATTTTTCCCAATTTTCATTTAATATCTAGGTGATAAAATAGTTTTCTTTCAAGAGCACAATTACTACATTTTCTTAAAAATAAAAATCCAACTTTCTTTTTCTACTCTTACATTCCACGTGTCTCTTACGAGATCAGCATGACTCACCTAGATCTTGAGCCCTGACGGACACACTTTATTGTGCGCCTCGCGAAAAAGTGCTGAACTAGGCACATTTCCATGGGAAAATCTGCGTTTATCTCTCTTTGGAGTATCAGAACATCAGAATACCTCTTGCTAGCGGATATATGTTAGTAATGCCTGATTACAAATTCACATCACACACACACACACACACACACACATACGGACAGACGGACTGCGAGATCATCTAATATATGCATGTGTGTGTTAGGGAAAAGTAAACTAAATCTATAAATAAATGTAGATATTATCACGAAGATTCGAATGAACATATCTTTTAACTTAACAGAAGAATTTTTTGAAGCTAAGTAGCAACTCGCAACTTTACAAGATCGAGAAGTTGCCTACAGCTAGTAGGTATCAACTTTTATACCCGAACAGAATATTCGAGAAATAACTAATTTACATATTAAAGAAAGATCTAGAAAGTTCAAGAACATAAGGAAACAATAAATAACATTTTAAAATTAAAAATCCGTGCTTTGGATCAACCGCCATGGCAAGCAACGAACCCACAATCTTCGGGTCCGGATCGAGCGCTTTGACCATTCGGCCACTGAGCTCGTTGGATAATTTTCTTTAAGCGGAAATATTTTATTTAAATCCTCGAAGATGGCCTCTTAAGAGATAAAATCTCAGACTTCATCTTGTAATTTGATATATCACTTGTACTAAACAATATTTATAGTCATAAGTCCTCAAAATGGCCCATGAAAATACTCATGGGTTTTTAAAATTACAATCAAGAGTTAAAACCCCACGTCTCTCTGCTTTTCAACCTCTTAACCCCTAATTTAACTGTCCACTGGGGCTACAGTTCACGGCCTCAGACAAGGGGTCCAATCAATTCTTAGATTTCTCTAGAGATTCTATCTTAGTTTTCTTAGAATTTGTTAGAGATTTTTATAGAGATTAGTCTTAGATTCTTATTACCATCTATGTATATTAGATGATCTGACAGTCCATCTGTCCGTATGTATGTATGTGTGTGTGTGTGTGTGTGTGTGTGTGACGTGGATTCGAAATCAGGAGGCATCAATACATATCCGCTAGGAAGAGATATTCTCATGTTCTGATACTTTTCACCCCAAAGAGAGATAGGCGCAGATTTTCCCATGAAATTTTGCCTAGTTCCCTTTTAGGTGAACGGGACAATAAAGTGTGTCCATCAGGGCTCAAGATCTGGGTGAGTCATGCTGATCTCGTAAGAGACGCGTGGAATGCAGGAGTAGAAAACGAAAGTTGGATTTTTATTCTAAAGGAAATGTAGTTTGGTTTAGTTTGGAGTGCTACGGTCTACTTTTTGAAACACGAGGGCTAATGAGACCGGGCTATAGCTTAACCCTTAATTTGACAAGATGTTTTTTCAAATATTTTTTAATTTCTGTTATTTTCCCATGTCTGTATAGACATTAGGATCTCTATAAAATAAACAAAAATAATATATCATTTTCCATTTTTGAGATAATTAATGTCCGCTGTGGCGAACACTGACAATTATGTTATAGTGTAGTTATAAATATACATGTCCGGTGTAGCGGCCAGACTCAGCCAAATTAAGGGTTAAAGCCGATTCCGAACGGCTACGAACATCCATGCCACAGTGGGATTCGAACCCACGAACTCCGATACCGAAGGTCAGCACCTTAACCAATCGGCCATCGTTCGGCGAAGGAAATGTAGTAATTGTGCTCTTGGAAGAAAACTATTTTATCATCTAAATATGAAATGAAAATTGGGAAAAATAGCTTAGTTACTTTTAAGTTACAATTTTAATTATATAGCACAATAAAGCACACATAAGACATTTTACCTATTCACTAGTGGAAACAAAATTCGTAGTTAGAAAATGCTATTGCGTATAATGTTAGTATAACAATTTTCCTTCTACATTTCTTGAACGCAGTAATTACTTTTTTGCTATGCAATTTAAATTAGCAAGAGTATGTATAATAATAAAAGATAATAACTGCAGATAAGTAATTAGAGCTTTTCCACCTATTTTAAATTCAAATGTGCTCGTATAAGTAAGGAAAGATAACAGTCAGCTATTTTCTTATTAAACTTTTCTAAGCTAAATTTAAACGCACCTTTTGAATATGTACATTCTCCCATTAATTTTATCCTGTCTCTATAAACGGTTCACCGTAAAAACTTGAAATTTAATAAGCTTATGAATGTAGTTTTATAGGATTAAAGTAATCATGTTTTGAAAAATAAAACTGTCATCTGCAGCTAATTTTACAGGATGTATTCTTAAATATTTAAAGATTAATCGTATTTAAAGAATAAAATTTATTGATATAGAAAAACTGTTTAGCCCGAAAATTGTTAAAATTAAATTACAGTATTAGAAGTTTTCCTTGTGGATTCTTCTGGTATGAAAATTCCGTTCTTTTGCAGAAATTTGAAGTAACAAGGGAAAAAAACTGCTTATGTTCGCAGAAAAAGAATGCAGACGTCACACATTTCCAGACTTCGATATAAATCTTATTCAAAGAGTCAGTAAGATTATGAAGTATAAATAAACTGTGGATCGGATAAATTTGGTAAATTTTGGTTTCTCGACTGGATACCAAAATAGTAGATCTCTAATTGATTTTTGGTCGATCGATATAAGGTGTAGAATATTTCGTCGCCTAGTTCATGTATTAGATTTGTTTTGGAGCCACTCTTTTAATATTTTAATCCTCATCCAACTCCAGTGCCCATGACAACCCATTAGGGGCCCTGAATGCTCTGAAGAACATTTCCTACCTGCTCTTATCTCTTACCTTATGCCTTCAGTTTTGTTGTTGTGGTTGTTTCTTAAGCCACTTGGACAAACCGAGCACGATTGAGTCTGTAAGCTCTCGTGTTAAGGACATGGAGCCTTTCGTTTTAATGAGCACCTTTAAGGTGAAAGAACGACTTCACTCAAGTAGGTCCTCGTAATTTTGAAGCAGGAAAAGACCCACAGACTTGGCCTGCCACCTCTCGAGGTATTGATTGAGAACTTGGAGGACATTGTGACCAGGAACACATTTTACATGCCCCAATCACCTTTAACGAACAAAGCGGATCTTAGGCTGGCTCGATTTCCGAACCCGTAACCTTTCAGTTACGAGATTGTTGCCTTTGCCAAATGAGCTACCGTGACTCCCTTTCAGTTTTGAGTTCTGAGAGTGTAACACGATAACACATTTGGTAGAACGTATTTTCTTGTTTTAATTCTGAGTTATAACAACTTTAAAATCCATATAATAATATAGAACTTTATTGATGTATGTACTTTATGAGTAATTGTTATTTACTAGTCAAACCTACACGAAGTCCAATAAATCTCTCATAATATGAATTAGTCCTTGGCTAAAAATAAGGTTTAGCTTCATATGAGTGAGGGACCACGAGGGCTGAAGACTGACTAAACCTCAAGAAATTTGATGAACATATTACAACATTTGCTCAACATATTTAGAACAAACTAGAAGACCAGTTTGGCCTTTCTCATATCGTTTGATTTGCTCCAATACCAATTTTAAGTGGTTTACTAGTTGACTTTCTTCTCCCCATTCAACTGTAACCGCAGAATAAACGAGATGGTTTACCGCTAAATACTGCGGCTAACTAGTTCGGTTTAAAGCTCTAATAACTGAAAAACAGGTGAACGAAATATATTTCATAGTGCAACATAGCGTGAACAAACTAAATACTTCGAAAACTTTAAGAAATTAATTTGAATTTATGAAACTATTAGAAAAAATTAATACATTTAGACTTACAATATTTCATACATTAGCATCTAGAAAAATTCATTTTAATTTGCTTTTTTCGACTGTCCTTTCTCGATGGAAAAGTCGAAGTTGAAAAAATATAAGTACGTTTAACTGTACTGAAAACAGTCGCACGAAATGTGTTTCAATACATTAGTGTGATGGTATGACAAAAAATGAAAATAAAATTACTATTTCATTTGTAGATACAAACTAAATTTCGTAACTTTAAGAAAATCGTAAGCTTTACGAAGTTTATCTTGGTAAAATTCTTTATTAGAAGAAGTATAATGTCATCCAATAAGCATCGAAAAAACTCAAAATTTAATATTATCTTGTTTTCTTTCCTTGTATGGCCCGTAATGAGACGAAGATAAGCGTTGACATAAAGCATGACTGTTTCGTTCTCACTTTTATTCACACGAATCACAGTACACATTTGTATTCTCTTTGATAACAGAGTTCCTACATTCAATTTTATTCCATTCAATTTTATCATTTCACTCGAATCTTAACCGGAGGGAGCATATTCGAATATGCTTTCTCCGGTTTGGTTATAACTATTGTAAATCTACTATACACATTTTTGTTCAACTTTTCATTAAATCTAACACAACCTAAAAGGTAGAGTTCTTCAATCATTTATCCGGCTATTTCCAACAACGTCAACCCATAAGTGCCGACCGAGAGGTTTTGTATTGCACCACTTAATCACGTCCACCTATACTTTCCTATGTGATTCCTAACGATATTCTCTAACTTTGCTCCAAGTTTGTACACAAAGTTTTGTGACATCCTGTAAATAAATTGCAGATTTAAGTGGGTGGGAAATAAATTCGATGATTATATACTTCCTAAAAGGGAGGTCAGATAGTTTAGAATTGAGATTTAATTGACAATATCAATCCGTCGCAAGTCGATTACCCGTTAGTTTAGCAATAAATATTTGTTTAATGTCAGAAATGTATTTGTTTTAAGATTTGTCATTTTAAGATTTAGAAGGATAAAAAATTAAAGTAATTTAATCTTCTTCTCTAAAAGGCACTATCAGAGATGCTTCTTTGAAATATATGTTCAAAGTTTAAGATATTCTCATCCCTTTTAACCATTAGACCAATGATTTGTATCAGGAGACGTACTGCCTAAAGCTGATTCCTATAGACTATGAATATCAATAGATCATACATACTCTGGTACCAAAAGTCAGTACCTGACATATTCCCAACATATTAATCAAAACGTTAGTGGAAAAGATTATAGTTGCTGTGGTTAATGTCACTTGGACGATCCAAACACGTGAATAGAGGTTACTCGAATTAAGTCGAAGGGGTAGCCTTTCATTTTCGAGAGAACCGCTAGGGTGAAACGATGACTTTGCTCAAGTAGGTCTTCATAATTTAAAAGCACCTGACCTGCCACATTGAGAGCTATCATTTGAGAAGTTGGAGTACATTTCAACCACGGACCTAATTTATTTGCTCCAGCCACCATTAATGACCACGGTGGATGTTTGGCTTGCTCAAGCCTCAATTTCGCAACCCTTCTGTTAAGAGATCGTTCCAAACTGGGTTACCCCATCTCAAAGATGAGAGTTTAATGGATACACATTCTTTCTTTTCTTTATTAGGCTTGTTTCAGTTGACTCTTAAATGTATCCAAATAAAGAACCCTTTATTTTGTAATATTTATGAAGCTATTTATATGATTAAATAATCACTGTCAAACTTTCTAGTTATAATGAATATTCGTAAATGGTACAATAAAATTACGATTCCCCCCTTCAATTACTTCTTATTAAAAACCTCTTTCTAAAACCGAGTATTTCTCTAACCAAGACATCTTTCTCGTTTTATGCAAAAAAGATCCGAATTTATAGATTTCTGTCTCCGATGACATTTAATCTTGACGCAAGTCGATAAAAGCAATCTGGGCACGAAAACAGCATCAAATGTTTTCCTAACTCTCCAATTTTCTGTCCCTAATCCCGCCTCCAAACTTCCAGAAAAAGTAATTCTTTTTCAGCCTCTTAAGAACAGAGTCTTCATATAGCTTTCTAATCAAAAGATAGTACAACGCAATTTTTTTCCTTTAACCTTAACTTAAGAGGTTTTAGTCTCGGGGAGATTCAAACTATAGGCTGTTATTTGAATATCAGTATCGTTTAAAATATACTAGAAAGTAAGGGAGTACGCCAAGAATGGTCAAAATAAAGGGGTAGGAGGAGTTATTGGCTCAAATGATCGTCCTTCACATATATTCAAAAATTAAAATTTATACCTTTTTAATACTTCAAAAGTTATTGGCATATGTGAATTCATTTATGGCAGCTTTTATTCAAACAAATGAAAATTTCTAATGTTTTTCGTATTATTTGCTATTCCTGCAATACCTACCATTAAAAATTCTAAAGAGCAAAAAAAGCGATAACTTATTTTTTGAATAGAAATAAAAGTATTTACAAGAAACTGTTATTTAATTAGCCCTGACTTGCTGGGAAAAAAACAAGTTAATCTGAAGGAATGAAGCCATCAGAAAAACTGGTCCAGCGTTGTGGAACTTAACGTTTATTGGGGATCGAAAAGCACAGGTCTGAACATTGCAACTGCTCTGTAGCTAATAATATACACAACTTTCGTCAGTTTCGGACCCATAGAGCGAGCTAATCACATCATTTTGTTCTTCTAATACTAAAGATTGTTCAGCAATTTTGGAAGGCTGGAGAGAACCCTTATCATTTAAGGTAGCTTGAAAACTAGACAGGCAGCAATATTTAGATATTACAGAAGCAATGTCATTTTGATGAAACAGCTGAAAAATGTGACCAATGGCCAGAAATTTAGCATGTATTCAAGAGTTAGTTTTAAGACACGGGAAAAAAGAACTTAAGTTGGTGAACACTTCTCTATTTGACATTTCATGGCAGGGAAATTGGGTGTTGAAAAATAAGAAGGAGTAAAAGAAGAATTTTGGACTCCTATTTTAGGGATAATAATTTTGATCTAATACATATATGTGTGTATGTACACTTAAATATACATTCATTCATAAGTACGTTTTATAAGCGTTGAACCTCTTTTCTAATAATACGATTGTTTCTACGAATAGGACATTTTTTAAAGAATTAAACCACGTGACACAGTAACTTGAGAGAGGTGACTATCCCCTTACAAACAAAAATCTAAATTCCGGCCAGATTTCTGAAGAAGAATCCGAAAATAAAAAACAGTTAGACGGCGCCCCGAGTATGTGTGAGATCTCCGACGATGGCCTACTTGCGCGTGCCCCCTCAAAAATCAATATCGAGAAACTCGAGTCGAGTGCCCCATCCTGGAATCCCCCATTTCATTGCTCGCAAATGTCATTCGATTACATTTCCTTTTTTATTTTTATACTGGCCGGTAGCATCGATGTCGCTGTTGTTTGCATAAATTTACCCCGCAGCGAAAGTCTTTCACTCGACATCGCATTTCTTTGCTGTCTCGTAAAAAATCGTTTAAGAAGCTGTTTTGCGTATTTCAAAGGTGCGGTTCTGGGGCTTCCGAGTTGTTTTAAAAAGTCCCAAAGTCTATTTTTTAAACATATAATTTTATTCCACAGGAACGAAAATTACTACTAATATAAAAGTAATCGACTAAATATAAAATTAGTACAATGTGTGTGTATGTATGTATGTAATGATATGATAGTTTCATCGCTTTCCGTTCAGATTCTGTCTTTCAGGTATTTCTAGCAAATGTTCTCGAATGTTCTCCTGCGGATTCCTTCCGGTTGCATGGCTAAATATAGATTTCTGACACTCAAGTTATGTCATCCACATGACTTGTAGTGATTGCTAATTGACTGGTACAAACGACTATCAAGACAAAATGTACAATGTTTATGGGTAGTTTCGACAGTCGGTAGATTTGTTTGTAAGAGAAAACATGAATAAATTACGATACTTTGAGATTCCATTAGTCTTTATTTTGTTGCCCTTCTCGTCGCATGTACCACGACTGCAGGGCTAAAATATCGGCTCGGAACTACCCTTCAAGATGAGACAAAAAGCTTCATGTTACATATATATATATATATATATATATATATATATATATATATATATATATATATATATATATATATATTATATATATATATTATATATATATAATATATATATATATATATTATATATATATAATAATAATATATATATATATATATATTTTTATATATTATATTTATAATATAAATATATATATTAAAAGGAGTATTTTAACTCTAATATTTCTTTTAAAAACCTCCTTTCTCCCATTCTAATTAATTTAAATCTTTTTCTCAGCCTCTAAATAGTTTAATCAAAGGAGTATTTTCCACTTAAAATTCCTTTCTGTCCTAAAACTGCAAACTTTCCGTCTATTTGGCATGTTTTTCAGCTGTTGGAGGACATTGTTTTCGCGTTTTGCTGATATTGCACTTAATTCGCTTATTAAGGTTTTTTTTACCGTGGGAAACTTTTTTCTGTCATCGCTCTTGGATGCCCCTCGTTTCGATCAGAGTGAATTCTGGGGCTTTTCTTCGTCTGTTGTCCAGTAGAATGGATGCGTTGTTGCCGCTCTGGAATAAAGTTTCAGTTAGACTTCTGCCGTTCTCTTCAATTTGAGGCCCAACTGCATTTTTATTACTACTAGCTGTTGAGCTTTCTCCTTGTTAAGGAGTTTTATAAAGAATGAATTACATATATATATATATATATATATATATATATATATATATATATATATATATATATATATATACATAATATATATATATGTATATATATATAAAATTCTCTAATACCACTTACCAATAACGATGATTCGCCTGTCTCTACACGATTGACTTTCGAAATAATTTAAGTTTATTAAAAATATTCGCTTTAGCATAAGGTGATAATGAATATCGAAATGGATGCAGCCCATAACGTATTTTAAGATTATCCGTATTTTCTCATTATTTGAAACGAATTTCCTAAAACCAGCGTTTGGAACATCTTCCTGTATTCATAGAGAACGTGCAGATTACATCTGTAGATATGGATACCCTCTTCAGGAGGAGGTTTGCAAGCGGGGAAAAAGTGAGTAACTGGTAGCGAACATTCCAATTCCTGAGAAAAATCCAAACATAACGTAATTTTCTATGTCACCTGGCATCACGTCGCCTTACTACCGTCAGAATAGGGGGCTCCTTATGAAAAATCAAATTGAATTGAGAGTATGTAGTGGAGCATATATGCGCACATACACATATCCCTAAATACAGAATTATATCTTCGAATGGCTAGATTGGATCTCAAACTGTATAAAATCTACCATTTCCGTAAACAATGTTTTAATTTTTATTCATTTAACTGGTTTCTTTTTGTAGA
>CM063505.1:184357450-184369950 GCA_032207245.1 Pardosa pseudoannulata | reverse complement strand
TATGTGTGTATGTATACATATGTATATATATGCAGATATATATATATATATATATAAAGTTTCATTTTCGTTAATTCTCTTTTACGCAGCAAGATATTTTAGACTCAATAAGCATTTTCCGAGCTATAATTTCAAATAATTTTTTGACCAAGAACTTAAATTGATAGAAATAAATAAAACAGCCGACAAAGTTAGACTATTTTCCCCTGAACAGATTATTTTATTCCCACCCTTTTCGCCGGACATAGTGCCGTAGGGATTCGAATTTGACTTCCATCTATATACTAAAACCTGAACAGCTACAATATCGTTGGAAATTTCGGGATGGGGTTATAAAACACATTTTTTATTCCTACTGAAGTTGTAGACAGAATTTTAATGCAGGACATTCAGACTCATGGGAAAAGAGACGAGATAAAGATGAATTTTTTTTCTTGTGAAGTAGTTTGCACTTCTCAGGGGAAAAAACAAAAAAAAACGTTTTCGAGGGACTTAACAAGGGAATGAAGTCATCTTCGAATCGTGCGGGGTGTACAAGCGATGCCAAATTAAAAAGTAAATTCTGTTCCTATGTAAACCAAAATGTTAAAAAAATGTTAATATTGCACTTTACTTTGTCGCATGTCTCAGTATATTGATGTGTCAATTAAAATATCAAGCCTGGGGATATTTAATTCGACGTATTACGCTTTTTATCAGTTGTATATTGCTATAGTTTTATTAAAAATTTGTTTTTTGGGGAACAATTTGTCGTTTATTTTACATATAAAAAAATTTGATTATACATATCATAGATTAGCTCAAAAGATATTTAAAAGAATTCAAATCTCTCTATATATAAGATGCATTTGTTGTCTGTTTGTCTGTTCCCTTATAACTTAAGATCCAGACAACCAAATAACGTGAAATTTGGTACACGTACACAAAATTACATGGGGAAAGTTCTTAAACAGGTTTTCTCCCTCCCAACCTCACTGTGGACTCATCCAGCCAAATGTAGTGCTCCATCTGCATTTTCTGAGCCGTTTGATAATGAATTAAAAAAAGAAAAAAAGGAAATCATGAAAGTTAGTCATTGAGGATGATTTTGAATGTTTTTGTGGTGATGTCTCTATACATATAAGATGCATTTGTTGTCTGTCTGTTTGTCTGTTCCCTTATAACTCAAGATCCAGACAACCAAATAACGTGAAATTTGGTACACGTACACAAAATTACATGGGAAAGGTTCTTAAACAGGTTTCGTTACATCCCAACGTCACTCTGGCGTCCTCCAGCCAAAAGTAGTGCTCCATGTGACTGTTCTGAGCCGTGTGATAATGAACCAAAAAAAAAAAGGAAATCCTGCAAGTTGGTCATTGAAAGTGATTTTGAATGTTTTTGTAGTGATGACTCTATACATATAAGACGCATTTGTTGTCTGTCTGTCTGTCTGTTGCCTTATAACTCAAGATCCAGACAACCACATAACGTGAAATTTAGTACACGTACACAAAATTACATGGGAAAGGTTCTTAAACAGGTTTCGGTACATCCCAACGTCACTCGGGCGTCCTCCAGCCAAAAGTAGTGCTCCATGTGACTGTTCTGAGCCGTGTGATAATGAACCAAAAAAAAGAAAAAAGAAAATCATGCAAGTTGGTCATTGAGAGTGATTTTGAATGTTTTTGTGGGAATGGTGAGATGATGAGGATGTAAGTAAAAGTGATGGTCATACATATGTAGCGTGGGAGGGGGGTGACAGTGGTAGGACTCCCTCCTACTCCCTCCAGGCTGCTGTAGGATGGACCTCACCTCCAGCAGTCATCTCACATGGGGAAGGTTCTTAAACAGGTTTCGTTCCATCCCAACCTCACTCTGATTTTCTCCAGCCAAAAGTAGTGTTCCATGTGTCTGTTCTGAGCCATGGGAACATTTTAGAGAAAACTTTACTAAACAAAAGTGGTAAGTAAATGCAATACTTCTTTGTTATATTTACTTTACTGTAAGAAAATATTGCCACAAATATCGCATTCAGCAAAACCTCAAGGATCAGGACTGGCTTTCTCACAGAGCAATTCTGGCAAGCAGAAATGATGTGGTTAAAAAGCTCAATGTCAGCATTCAGAAGCAGCCTCCAGGGCAACAATATGCCTACAAGTCCATAGACTGTATCCTTAATGATGATGAAGCAGTACAATATCCCTTTGAGTTCTTGAATTCCATGCAGACTCCTGATTTGCAAGCCTACAACTTGATTCTTAAAGTTGGTGCTCCAATAATGCTGATCTGAAATATTGATGCACCCAGGTTGTGCAATGGCAAAAGTTTAATTGTGAAAAAGCTGATACAACATGTCATTCAAGCCACAGTACTCACAGAATGTGGTAAGGGTGAGAATGTCTTAATTCCAAGAATACCTGTCATTCCCTCAGACAACACCATACAATTCAAGAGAATACAGTTCCCTTTGAAATTGTGCTTTGCTATGACAATCAACAAGTCACAGGGCCAGTCTCTTGGGATTGCTGGTATACACTGGCAGACACCATGCTTTTCTCATGGTCAGTTGTATGTGACCTACTCCACAGTGGTCAAAGAGGAAAATCTTTTTGTAGACACTCGAAATGGAACTGCCATAAATGTTGTCTATCACATTGCTTTAAGATGAATGTACCATTTTATTTCATGCAAATAAACAGTTTTGTACGCTTCTACAGAAAACCTTATTTTACAACCGGGGCAAAGCCGGATAATTGCAGCTAGTAAAAAGATAATGAATATCTGTCGTAAAACAATTCTACCAGTTGCATCAAAATATTTTTTTAATGATTGGACGTCACAGTATAATGTAATTATAGTTAATTTGAATCGTTTTCTCTATTCAACATTTACGTATACACATACACAAATATTTTTTTCTAATAACGGTTGTGTGAAATAACTAATATCTGCGTGATACACAACAAAGTATGTTTTCTTAATACTGAGTCAAAAGAAAATGCATATATTTTTAAAATAAGCAAGATATATTTTCTTTACCTATTAAGTACGTAAACAATAATAATAAAGAAAAATAAAATTCATTCATAATAGAATATAATTAAAAAATTATGTTATAAATAATATAAATAAAAAATATAAGGATATAGAATATAATAAAAAATAAATTATATCATAAATAATATTCATTACAATCAGTGAAAATAATGTTTGTTTTTACTGAAACGACTGATGGTTATAATGTCTCCCTGGTTGTTAATTTTAATATGATATGTAATCCTACATCCAAAAGCCATCTAAAAATAATTTAATGTGATGCATATCGATAATTACAAGCCGTAACTAATAGTCACCAGATTAGAAATACTACTAAATTCAACTTCAATTCATCTCTGTCTCTTACAAAGAATTTCAGCTTTTTATCGAGATAGTTTGTAAATGTGTAATGCTAAAAATACGCATTCATACAATACCATGCGTACGTAATAACAAGTAACAATGTGTTCGTTTCTCATTTCTTTAACCTGTTTATCAGGTGCATACAAAGCCGTATTCAGCACGTACATATGGTTAACATACTACACTTTGTAAAACTGTTCTAAAAGCATACAAAATGACTGCCAGTACTTCAAGTATTTAGTACCTAGACTAAAGTGTACAGGTGCTTAAAGAGACCACATAAGACAACCAGTACATTTAAATTTAGTTTATTGAAATTATCTTGAGTAATATGGATATATACAGTAGATATATAAAATGAGCCCCAGGATAGGGTTCCTACTGCCGATATCAAATGTAGAAACCAGTTCTACTTCTTTGGCTTATCGGCGAAATGGAGCTGATCGCTCCCTAATACTTTTCTGACAACTTGACCACAAAAAGAAGAGAAAACTTCTCTTTTTAAACTCTGGTCGTCTAATAATCAGAACTTCGCGCACAGCCTGAAGTCCATAAAAACTAAGTCACCTAATCACTCACACCAAAACTTTCCTCTCTCTAGTGGTGTGGACATCTCACTTTCTTAGAGATTGCGGTCCCAAAAAGCCCCCAGCGCATGTCTCGCTACCATTTTTAAAGCCCCCGCCATGACGTCGGAATTAGCATGACATCATTCATTTTACGGGTCCCTCATTGGCTGGGAAGTTTGGGTGGGTTATCGATATACCACGATATTAATTTGTATTTGACAACCACCAGAGGCGTGACCACTATTATGTTATAACATCACAAACCTAGACTTCCACAACACCCACGTTATTGTTACTCCGGTCACACCTGATGAGAAGGAGAGGTAAAAACAGCTGATTTCCCCGCCGGATAACAAGTCGGCTATTGTATTTCGAGACATGAGCCTGGAACTACACAGTACCCAATGGACAAACTGACAATTACTTGTCAAATAGAATATTAGTTAAAGTGATTTTTTTCTACGATTTAGTCAGAAATATAGATTTAGCCCTATTCTGAATATCAAGTAAGGAGCTTGCTAAATGTATTCTCGTGTTAGCAGTGAAGGTGTAGGATACGTAAATAGGACCAAACATCCTCTCCTGGATAAGTCAGAAAGTGGTTTATAGTAATCGGAGGAAATATCCTCTCTCTCACTAACGGATCCCAGAGGACTAAATTCTCCGTTAAGATGTCACAAATGGCTTAGGCAGCCCGTCGAGAGTTATCAAGATGTACCATTTAATCTAGAGTCATGATTTGGGAGAGATTGTGTTCACACACGGACAGACAAATGCAAATGAAATTAAAGCATTTAGCTCGTTAGGGATTCAATTCGCCAAAAGAAAATACAATGTATTGCCTGACCGATTACCTTACCTAATTAGTTTGAACTCTGTAGAACACTAAACTCACTCGATAACACACGTGCAGATCAGTTACAATAAAACAGCGTCGGTCATAAATATCCACGTGAAAATATCCACGTTCATTCACTTAAAATTTGATTAATGATGAAATGCGTTATCCAGTGAAAGAACAGCACGTTCGAGATAATATTCACGTGAGTTCGATGAAAATAGAAACACAGAAATTTATAAAATGTTTTGATACTTTTACATATAGAAAGGAAAAAGTCGTGTCAGCGTCGAAATATTCTACGTCCAAATTGAAGTGAATATATGTTTGAAATAACCTAAATACAAAAATAAAAAGGTTTTGGGAATGATGTCTGCGTGGGAGTACGATCTCTGACGTATACAAACCACATGGGTAGAATTGAATATATGGATTTCACGAGTGAAAATGTAAACTTATTTTTTAACTCAATCTGTCGATGATGATTTGAAATATTCGGTTAGTTAACACATATATGGCAGAATTCAGATGAATAGAAGTAAAATAGAGTCTTTGTAAACGACTCTCTAAATCATGCTCGATGAGGCGATGTATTTTTTAAAAATTAAAAGGTTATCTAAAAGTTTTCGTTTGAGTGCATTTATGAAGTGTATATAAAAGGGATCGAGTCGGTTATGCGAGTATATAAGCACTGACACGGAGGCATGGGATTATTGTGTCATTCGTTTGATTTCAAAATGCGTATGGAAAATACTGAATCGTTAAGAATGGTGATATTAGTACCAAAGGCTTCTAAACTACGTACGTGCTGCTATGGTCTTTTTAGCAGCCAACGTTCACGGCCAATTTCATACTGATTTTAAGGATCCAGGTCTTTCTATCCCTGTAAAATGGTACTCCGAAATGCTGGAGAGATATTACGACGCGCAATTTAAGCGAAATGGCTGGGAAAACTGCAAAATGAGATTCTTCCTTATGTAACAAATGTCCTAATACAGAAGGAGCCCCACTAAAGTGTGTGACACTCCACACGCCTTTTATGTCTTGATCTCTCCCCGTGAGAATTTTAAGACTTCGATCCCTTAAAAAGTCTTTCAGAATATCGACGGTTACTGTCAGACGTAGAAGTACAACGGGCGATTTTGAATTTCTTCCAGAAAAAGGAACAAAAAGAAGTTTTACCAAAGGAGTATATTCAACCTGTTAAAGCATTGGGTTCGTTGCCTCAATATTCAAAGCTATTTTTCGTGACTATCACACCGTATATGAAAGACATAGCCTTCGAACAGAAATTTTTTATTGCCTCTTATGCAATACGTTTTGACAGGATTTCTTCCAATAACCATAGTTCGAATTTGAGAACAGGAATACAATTACACATAGTAATAACATTAACGTCACAGAAAAACAGCTTTTTCTCCCACTTTGTATAAACTATGAAATAGATTTTCTAAGACATCTATAGGGTTATGACCGAACAGGTAGGACGTTGCTCTTCGGTGCCGGAGCTCGACCCCCATGGCTAGTATGTATATTCATAGCAGTTCGGAATCAGCTTTAGATAGCAGGCTCTGGTCTCGTTAGCTCTCATATAGTAAAAACATAGACCGTAGCAAATTTAACACGTTTTTCACAAACATCGTCACTTTCATGATACGTTATAGATAACATTTTTATGAGAAAACTTATGAAAAAGGATAAAAAAAGTTACTCCCTTTTTTTAAAGAACAGTAGGAGAGAGAGAGAGAGGTTTAATGTTTTTCTAATGTTTTCACTCCATCCGGTTGATTTCAATATCCGGGTTTTCCCATGTTTGACCAGAACTCCACGAGGAATGCTAAGTAAACTTTTAGAGAAGTTGACCGGACACCTGCTCCTGCCAGGAAAGAAAAGCACTTGAACCTATCCCAGGGATATTTTTCCTCTTTTTACTTTCTCCTTTATCAAGCAGAGTGATACTACTCAGTACTGGACCTAGCGTTTTAGAAACCATAGTTAAACCACAAAACAGCCAAAGCTTAAAAAAATAATAATTTCACTAACCACACTATTTAACCACCCATTTATATTATTAACGAGCTTCCAATAAAGTACTTACAAGCTAAATTAAGTAACTATAATTTTCGTAGATATTTTATATGTACTTTTAAAACATATAAATTAATAAACTAAAGCGACACATTTTAAAATTTACGTATAGAAATACTCATAAGTCCTTTCTATTCCTTTACTTTTGGATGTTTGTTAAATCCGATCTAAAGTGTATCTCGAAATACAGGGTCTCTCAATTCCTGTTGAATTTGAGTTTACTACTCATTTACTTTAAAGATTCAAGTTACCGAAATATATAGTTGTCTTCTGTTCTGATTTACTTTTTTATTCTTCTCTATTTCAGGCGGTTGTAGGTAGTCGCCTACTGTCTAGAATTAACACTCTACTGGAAAACTGGGTCTCGGTATTTGGGCGTTTTTGTATACAAAAATTCGGAAAACCACTTAAATATGTCTGGGACTATGTATCACAATGCACACTAAAAAACGTGATGAACCGCAAAAATTAATTTGGCTATGTGCACATCTATCTTTTGTGTGTGTGCACATCTATTTCTTCGTGTGAGAACACTAACACAGGCTCCAGAGGATAACGTTGAACACTAAAATGGTGCGCCAGTATGTTATATTGGATCTCATTGGGTAGAGTAGCGCATGAATGTTACAATCTAAGTTCATCGAACAGATTAGCGGGGTTTTTTCTTAGAGATATAAAACTGAACCACCCACTGATATAATACTAAATTTACAAATCCCTTGAGGGGGGGTTTAAAAACTTGAAATAGCAACTCACTGTTTGTACACTTTGACATAAATGTACGGTAAAATCGAGGAAAATCCTCACTGACCATATTCTGAAAATTGCTATATATAATTTATAGACTCGAACCTAAATGCGTTGTTTTTCAATATATACATTCTTTTAGATTGGTCACACGCTTATATATATATATATATATATATATATATATATATATATATATATATATATATATGTGTGTGTGTGTGTGTGTGTGTGTAGAAGTAAAGAACAACTCAACCCTGCGGAAACTACAAGAGATAAAACAAACTTTTTTTGTTTACTTTCGATGGACGTGAGTTAGACGGCAACGTGTGCAGACGGCACTTCTCGCTGACCGCTTTTTGACCGCCAAGACGGGCGCTGATGTTGTGCCAGACGGGCATTGATGTCCAGTTTTATTTTAATTCTCCCTAGACACCAATTTTGTATATAATGTGTAAATAGTTTAATTAAATAAGTTCATTTTAGTTGAGCCTTTGCATCTTTTCCACCTTGGGAATAAATATCCCCCATATATAATGATATTAATCTGCTTTTATCTCAGCTATTTAACTGCTTTACGTAACTATAGCTCCTTTTTCTCCCTGATCTAAGTTCCTTTTTATTGTTGAATTCGCTAAGTTGCCGGTTTCTTGGGAAAATTCTATGCGTTGCTTGTTGGGGAGTCCAACCCTATAATCTTCACATGTTTCAATGTATCATTCCTTTCTCCGCCTTTGCCTGAGAAACATGTTCTTTTGCTTAGATCTCAAATAAAAGTTTAAGTTCCACGTTCGACTGCCGATTTCTTATTTTTGTGGAATGGACCTAATGCGAAATCCTTACTGCAAGCTGCTTAGACTTATCCTTGCCCAGCAAGCCAGGGCAAGTAAAAACAATAGGGGCTAAACTTCTATAATTTAATGCGACCTGCGGAATTAATTTTTGCCGTGTTACACATATTAAAGTGTGTCTATTAAAGTTTTTAACAGGTCTTTTCCTTCGTAGACATACACTTCTAATTACAAAAGTGTTTGAAATAAAACGGACATTACTTATTTATTTTAAATTAAATTTCCAATTTTAAATTAAAAATTATGGAAGTTTGGGTAATTTTAAATTAAAAAATTCAGTTTTATGAAAATTGTATTATCAAAATTTTTATGCATGTCCCTCTTTTTTAATATTATATTAAGTAAGAATAGAAATTCGTCTTAAAAGTCGTAACATCAAAAGTTCCCCTCCTCTGTGACAAAAATTGACAAAGGTATTTAATTTCAAAGTTTCACGATTTTTTTTCCTTCTGTGAGGGATCAGTTGAAAGATTAATTATGGTACTTTGATGTTGAAATAAAGTTGCAATGACCTTTTTACGATAATACGGGAAGAGATTCCCTAATTATATAAGTTTGATATGTGAAAAGTATAGTGCTCATACACTGGATTTTACAGTCAAATAATTTCCAAATCCAACCCCCTCGCCTTTCACTATAAAAGAGAATTTCAACTTGATTTTAACCTGTGATTTCTGTAATTAATCTTTAATTAATATTCGTGAAAAAATCTTTAAGTTTTCGGCAAACTTTGAATTTAAATATATTTCTCAAATTTTGTCTCAAAGAAGTGGAAAATTTTAAGTTACAACTTCAAGAAAAGTTTAAATTTTTAGTAAATATAACGATAAGGAGCGGAAAATAGCATAAAAGTTTATATTTTATAATTTTCACAGAATTATATTTCCAGAATATCGTAAAATGAATGCTTATTTTGTTTGAGGCATTTTCCTGATCAAATGTATGTGTATGATGAACGGTTGGGAAATAAAATTTCGAATAAGGACTTGACTATTCACCCTCTATATGTACACATTATCGGGAAAAAGAGTGCAGTGCACAAAAATTGACTTATATTGTTTTAATTCGAAAGATATTTCTAAAATAACAAAAAAGATTTCATCAGATAATGGTGCGCTGTTCTCATTCGACTTATTATTAAGTTTTTAATTAAATCATTTACATGAAAGTATGATACAAATAAGAAAATATACGTATTTACATTTGCGATTATACTTTTATACTTTTTTCAATTATAATTATTACTTTTTACTAAATATTCAATAAGTTAATTTTTTTGTAAATAATGATTAATTTTCTGTTATGGTTTAAAGCAGGAAATAAAAAATTTAATTCATAAAAAATATTCTTTTCTAAGTTATTCTTAACCTTTAATATTAATTTAATGTTAAATGACGTAGTATTATACAGTATTTGAATTTCCATACGTTCTCATTGGAATAAACACTGAAAATAACTTTTTCAAGTTCTAACAAAGTTGTTGGCTTCAAATTTTGATTTTTTCCCCTAATGAAACTATACATTTCCTAATGAGGATCTGCACTATTTCCAGGCTGTAATAATGAAGAAATTTAAGCAAGAGTGAAACACATTATGGTTCCTTACTCATTAAGAGGAGTCTTGAGCATAGGTGCATAAATTTAACAATCAAAATCAAAATAAACTTACCACACATGTCGTATACTTAGGTACTTTATCATCTTCAAATATTGGTCATGGAACAGTTTAAGAAAGCTCTAAAATACTGGGATAAGCAACGTCTTTTATAATTCCAGCATACTTTTTAGAATTAATTGATCCCTTGAGCATTGAAATTTTCTCAACAATTTAAAATATTAGACACTTTCATACTATAATGTAAAGAGTGTTTCACGATTTCGAGAGCGAAATTTTCGTTCAATCGTTCACCTTTTCGTCATCTAACTAGCATGTTTCTGTCAGGTCCGAAAAGAGTGAACATCGAAAACACACTCCAGTTCAATCAAAAACTGATTAATTTAACATTTTTCTGGCATATCAAATCTTAATTCCTTGACTTATTTTTTTACTGGTTTTTTTCTCTTTAAACTTATTCTACTTAATTTTCCCTACACTGTTGAATTCTGAACATATTACGAATCTATTTTTCAAACATAGTTTTTTTAATCTGAAGTCATCTCGATTGGATGTACAACGTTTCCAACTAGAACCTAATATCCAATTTAAAATACCAAAAATTTTATATCTTTCTAAAAACAGTCTTACCAATCTTGCTATATATATATATTGCTTATATATATATATATATATATATATATATATATATATATATATATATATATATATATATATATATATATATATATATATATACGAGAGAGAGAGTGTTATACATATATCAACCTACATATATATTTACATAGAGTAGTTGTTTGTTCCCTTTTTGTTCTCTAAATTTTTTTTTATTTACATTTTCACATTTAATTTATTTCACATTTCTCGTGTTTAAGATTTTCACATTTTAACCATTTTTTTACTGTCAGATGACGGTCGAATGGGATCTGGCTTTTCAGAGTCCGTTGATTCGAATCTAGCTACTGGTTTGAATGTTCATAGCTGTTCGAAATTGGCTTTAAGTAGTAGATCTTGATCTGTTAGCTCTCGTGTTAAAAAAAATTGACTCATCCACTGCAAGGTAACCTTTTTAAAGGCATATAGTACCTGTCAAAACTTAAAATCTTCATTTATAACAACCTCTTTTCAATTCAGCATGAAATAAGTTCTGTAATAATACAACCTTCGAAAAAGTAGTTTTACCATTTTAAATAATGTTTTTATAATAAAATAAATATATAACGTATGAAAATAAGAGAAAATTTACCAACCTGCAAGATAAATTTTGATATATTTACATTAGAAGATAAATTTTATATTAAATTAAATTAAAATATGTTTTATTCTGTAAAACAAAACTTCAAAGATACCTCACATTTTCATATTTTAATAAGTTTAAAAACTCTTTATAATTAAGAAATTTTTTATAAAATATAATTTTTATCATGCTATAAAATAAAATAGAAAATTCATAGAATTTAAGTGATAAATAGCTTTTATTTGCTATAAAAAATTAATTGTAATTTCAGATATTATTTTTCGGATAGGTAGATTTTTAATTTTTTCACCTGGTGTACATATTTTAAGTTTTTTTAAATATGTTGGTTTATGTAACAAAGCTAAATACGTTCTATACACTCAGACAATCATTAATGATCAACGAATAGTTTTATTTTAATATCAAGTGCAACTTTTTTTATACTGAATCAAAAACTGGCTGTTATAAAAAAAGCTTTTCAACTCTAAAGGTACTATGTTCCCTTAAACTAACACATTAGGTAGGAAGAAGTCACAATAGAAACATTTGAAAATTATTATAGCAGTCATGTCTTCTATAATGCAATTTATGTCGTAAAACAAAAATGTGACAGCTCTTCTATAACGTTGTCTCCTCATAACTCATTTTTGCAAGAATATTCCAACAAGTGTTTTACACAATAAAGTTTATTATACGAATTAGATTATGTTTAATAAAGCAACTGCGGTAGCTCAGTTCGCATAGTCTTGAAACCGAAGAGTTGTGGGATCGAGGTTCGAGCCGGATAAAGATCCAACGTGTTCATTAATAGCAGATGGGACATGTAAAATAGGTTTATGGTCTCACATTTCCCCCGATTTCCCAAAGTATACCTCTGGAGGTGGTAGGTCAAGCCTGGGGGTTTTTCGCTTGGCCCCTGCTTCTAAATTACGAGAACCCACTTTGTTTATGTAATGTCGGCCGCCTATAAGCTATTCCCATAAAAAAAAATGTTTCTTGCAGTTGTATGGGCTAATGGTTAACTAGAAAGTACCCCCCGGTTATTAAAAAATATTTTATAAACCTGAATTCAAATATGTTAAAATGCATTGCCATTTCTATTATAAGATTTTATTTGTTAACGGTATTAGTTCCAACTGGTTACTTTGAAAATACAAATTTTATATTGGTGTTAT
>CM063505.1:184349950-184352450 GCA_032207245.1 Pardosa pseudoannulata | reverse complement strand
TTATCCAAGTGGCCTCAAAAACAACAACAAGAACAAATGAGGAGTTTTTTGAAGAAGGATACTACCCATTCTGGTTACAAAAAAAAAAAGATACCGATTCTACATACTGTGTTATAGATCACTGTACGGAATGTGTTACTTTTTTTCTAATCTTATTTATCAGAAAGTAGATTTAGCGCTGTTTTCAACCTCATAAAAAATGAAATAGACTAGGAATTAGTTATTGTAAAGACTTGCTATTTTTACTCACAGACATTGAGTCAAACTCTTATCAACCCATCAGTCTCATACATCATGTTAGTATTGAAAAATAATGGTCTTATACCATTTTAAAATACAAGGTAACAATTATCCATAGATATAATTTTTCTTTGGAATGTTTTTCTTTATTAATCATTTTTTAATTTATAATTACTTTTAGAGACATGTTTTTAATTAAGAATTATTTTTCTTTAGAGATATGTTTTTAATTTTACGTATTCAATAAAGTTCTTCAATTTAATTACTGCAGAACCATATTATTTTTAGAATCATCAAAATTATAAAATTGTAAGTACTTTTCCAAAAAGAGATCAAAAAACTAAATCGATGAAAATTTTTAGTGAGTTTTTAAATGAATTCGATGATTCGGTTTTTGACAGATTGTAGTTGTATTTCGTTTCGAGTGTGGTGGAAAAGTGTTTGCAGTGAATCAGTAGGCAAAAGAGACCACTGCTGTAGGTGAAAGAAAAAGAAAACTTCTGACATGGTCCTCTTACATTCCTTACTTAGAACCCTATCCATGTTGGCTGCTTTGTGAGATTTCCGGTATCGCCAGAGTATCCAACCGTAGTCTGTTCTTTCGGGTGCGCTCCACTCTATTATGACGTTCTACGATGACTCTACTTTCAAATATATTCTCGGGTGATAACGGATATCTGCCCAATCGACTCGCAACACTCTCAGTATGTCTGTAGGTATTTATATATATATATGAATTATATAGATGTGTATGTTTATATATATGTAGATGTGTATACATTATAGATACATATTTGTGGGTGTGAATGTGTATATGTGTATATTATAGATACACACACACACATATATATATATATATATATATATATATATATATATATATATATATATATGTGTGTGTGTGTGTTTGAATATATATATTATAGATATATATGTGTGTGCGTATGTGTCTGTGTGTATTTGAATATATATATTATAGATATATATGTGTGTGTGTGTGTCTGTGTGTATGTGAATAGATATTATTGCTGTGCGAACGTACATGAATGTACATTTATACAATTATATACATATATATGTGTGTGTGTGTAAGTAGTGATAACAATTAATACTGATTATATGGAAGAGTTTCCCCTAATATTAAGTTCCCCTAGCTTTCTGGGCAAATAGATATCCTAGTCGAGGTGAAGCCATACAAAAAGACGAAATCCAATGTTGTGGAACTTTACATTTATTGAGAATCAAAACTTATCGATAAACTTACAGTGCAATTGCTCTGCATAGAATATTTTAAGAATATAAACATTTTTCGCAAATGTCAGCCCACAGTGAGCAAGTCCTATGATTTTCTTTCCATGAGACTTAAGATTGTTCAGTAATTTTGTGAGGCAAGAGTGGACTTTGATCATTTAAGAGAGCTGGAAAATATGGCCAATGGACAAAAAGTCCTTTAATTATTACAATTAATAATTCCAGCTTTTGTTTTGAGAGCTGGGTAAAAATAACATTTTCTTATATGCTATTTTGTTACTGAGAAATTAGGTATTAAAGTTTTAGAAGAGAACACATGAAGAATTTTAGATATCTATTTAAGCTTAATATATATATATATATATATATATATATATATATATATATATATATATATATATATATATATATATACATATATATACACATATATATATATACATATATATATACATATATACATATATATATGTGTGTGTGTTATGTAATATATCAAAATTATTTCACTTTCATAACTCTTTAAAAAATTTCCTCTTATTTATTATAATTCCTTGAAATATATTTTCCAACCCATAAAATGTTTTAATCAAAGGAGTGTCCTCGACTTGAAATTCTTTCAACACATTTCCCAAGATTTCTGTGCAATAGATGTAAATCTTCCGTCTATTTAACACATTAAAGCCGGTAAATAGCTCAGTTTTTCCCCTCAGTTAAATTCGCTGACTAAGTTTCTTGTCCCTTGGGAAAATTCTATATCATTCTCTTGTCTGCTGTTCACTGGCAATAATGTCATTTTAGCAGCTCCTCGAGGAAGATTTAAGTTGTTCTCAAAGTTTTCCTTCTTTCTTTGCTCAAAACTTTGCTAAATAATGTGGCCGGACTGCAACATTATTTATTCAATAGTCTAGATGCTTAGGCTTCTCCTTAAAATTATAAGTAAAAACAATAGAAGATACATAATTATTTTATCCGGTAGTGATTACTGTGCTAGATTACACACACACACACA
>CM063505.1:184342450-184344950 GCA_032207245.1 Pardosa pseudoannulata | reverse complement strand
AACTTTAATTTATCTTGTCATATTACGTGATAGGATGGAGAGCAGAGGTTTTAATACTGACAGTAATTATTTGACGGTATATATGAATGATGTCCAACATTTACCGAATCGATTGTAAACCGTGGGGTTATATATGAAAAACAAACACACAAACGAACATTTTTTTTAATTTTCAAAGATATATAACTTAAACGCTAGATATTTATTAGTCCGTGAAATAGACTCCTAGACTTTTAGGAAAAGAATTTGTTGTTAATACCGGTGATAAAATTTTCATTGCAACAAAAAATAATCTATGATTAAATTTAAAATTATCACATATGTACCTAATAATTTATTTAAAACAAATATAAAAGAAAATTATTTACGTAATATCTAAGTTCAGTGATAAAACGTATGAAAACAATGCCGACGATATTTAAATAATTTAAAATACGAAATGATTAAATGTGATGGTTAAAAGAATGACGCCATAATGTTAGAAAAAAAGGTTACTGTTACCTATTTATTATGTGATAAATTGATAAATTTAATGTTCTGTTCTTAACCGGGGACAACAGAGCTTGAAATAATGGCATTAAACGCTCGAAAAGGGAGGAAGGTGAGGGAGATTTCGAGCGTTTTCGAACTCGCTTTGAATTTTGCTTACCTTAACTCATCAAAAATACAATATGGATGGATCTCAGACAGACGGACAGATAGACAGGCAACTTAGGCTATTATTACATAGGGCAGGGGTGGGCAAAAGCCGGCCCGTTGAAAAATCCTGCAGTCATGCAAAAATCATGCAATTTTTTAATCTTTTATATGCGATTTTGTTGAAATCAACACTATTTCTATGCGTAGTGTACATATAAATAATGAAAAATATATAAATAATAAAGAGTATTATAATTTGAACAGCTGTAACCATATCCCTACTTTAATGTATGCAATATACATACTCTCATAAAGCGTGTGGTCGGCTTACTACATAGAATTGAACGTGCACTCCTTTGTTTGTCTTTTCTTTTTATAATTCTATTTACTATTATATTTACAAAATGTAATATGAATATAAAAATGTAATAACTATGATCAAAATAAAATAATTTGTATCGCTAAGATATAAATACATATGAAAATAAAATGTTTCATTAATTGATTTATTTAATGACTATTAATTTATATAATGGATCATGTTTCTTTAAAAATTACGTGACATATTTTACTGGGCACAAATTGTTCGCATATACACCTAAGTAAGACAATTTACTATTACTATTATCTATTATCTATAATATTATTTCTTATTATGACAATTTATTAACTGTCAAATTTCTCTGTCCAAATGCTTTAAAATAATACTTATAGTGTTTTTGTCAAAAAAATTTCTTGGGCAGGCAAAAAACTCCACCCAAAACATTCGCGTGTGCACAGCGTACGCGGTATAGCCCTCCGGTCCGAAAGACATTTTGAAAATTTCATTTTGGCCAGCGCTTAAAAGTATTTGCCCACCACCGATATAGGGGATACGACAGAAAGTTACAGAGTCCTTCCATCGGTTCGAATCTCGTTACTGATGCGTATGTTTTCAGCCGTTTGGAATCGGAGTTAAGCAGTAGGTAAAATTGGACGAACAATAAAAAAAATTAGTACAATGATATTTTTACTATTACATAATGTCAAGCAACATATTTCTAAACATGCAGGATTTAATCGTTGGAATCATAAACATCTTTTTCACATTCCTTGTATACTTTATACATAGCTTAGAGATTAAACTAACCAAAAAACTTTCGCTTTTATTGTTTTATATATTTGTTTTCTGTATTAAATGAAAGTTTCGTAAAATTTTTAGAAATCGAAAACCTCGTAAAACGTCGAAATATTAATAATTTCTTATAGATTTAAGTTAACACATTGTGTGCGGTACACTTAGCAGCGGAATTGTACTGGGAGCGGGCGTTTTGTTCATAAATTTAGTTATTCAGTTAAATCTCAATAGATCGAAAATTATTTCATTTTTTGACCAACTTATCGTATTTTATATTGAAATATAAAAACAAATATATAAATAGAAATATATAAATAACAACCATAAGATTTTTGTAAACAAAAAAATATATTTTTAGTGAATAAATTTATAACAGTATCGTAAACATGAAAAATCAAATAAAAATAGTAGTATATAGTTTTATTTTTTTTTCGAGTTATGTTATATATAGACATTTTTACATTATAAAAAAATAAAAAGAGCAATCATAAAACTAATAATGTAAAAACCATTTTTTATTTGTCTAATTTTTTCCAAAATTTATGTCGTAGACAAGAACATTCGGCTTCGTTTTCCTGTATATACCGTTATTTTTGTACCCACAAACAAACCATGTTGTTACACTAACCCGTACTAGTACGTGACCCACTCTCAAGTATCAATCGTCAGAAAACGTACTAGTACGTGTTCCGCATACAGTGTGTTAATAGTGAATAATATGTGCTCACACTTTTAAATTTATAC
>CM063505.1:184334950-184337450 GCA_032207245.1 Pardosa pseudoannulata | reverse complement strand
TTATATATATTCTCCTAGCCGTATAATATCTATATTTAAAGGAGTTTTCGTTGCTTAAATTCTTTCAAACCAGTCTCCCAAAGCTGACTGTGAAGTAAATACTCATTTTCTGTCTACTGGCCAATTTTCCAGCAGTCTCAATAAAATGGTTTTTTTTTTCCAATGATCTATGTTCCTTTATGACTATTATAATAACGCAGACTAAGCTGCTCTCTCATGGGAATAACTCCGTGATCTCTCTCGCTATGGGCGAGCTTTGTAATAGAAAATCGTTTCTTGAATCATTAATTGCTCCGCTCTTGTCGGAAAAACATGTCTTTTACCTTGTCTCAAATAAAGTTCTACTACAGACTTCGCTGCTTCTTTGTAATAGAGCCACTCCTGCAATCTACGTAGGTTCACTCATTGCCCAGTAAGCCCGGGAAATTAAAAATAATAGGGGTTAATGTTTTTATTTGATGGAGAGGGTATATTCGCATATTACATTTTTATGAATATATATATATATATATATATATATATATATATATATAATCATTCGACTCGATTCGATTCATATCCCTTCGACTCCTTCTTTATCGTATCCGCCGAATTCGTCAATCCGCCCTTATCGTGTAAAGTTTATAATAGCTTTGTTTCAAGACCGATGTAGGACAACATGCGCCGTTCTACTGACCGAATGATTATTCTCTAGGTCGTCTTTGAAAGAGGAAGAGATCTGATCTGATATTTCGAAGGATAATTTGAATATTATTCCTCTTTAAAATATCACGATATATTTCCTACTAACGACGCTTAGCAAATTTTAAAGAAAATCTCGGCTCCTTCTTACTGAAAGCGAGTGAAAATCATCTTTATAATAGTATTATTCACCTAAAACACATAGTTCGAATTTGAATCTCTAGCAACTGTTTTTTTTATTATTATTGCTGAATATTATAATTTCAGTTTAATTTAGTGGTGGCTAACCTCTTACACTGAATAGTAGAACATTGTTACGAGACAGATTTCAAAAGTAGATACAGACTGTTGGGATTTTTGCGTAAAAACCTCGGAAAGGTTAAATCTCATCCGTGCATTGAACGTATTGTTAAAGG
Organism: Pardosa pseudoannulata; assembly: GCA_032207245.1. Taxonomy (NCBI): domain Eukaryota; kingdom Metazoa; phylum Arthropoda; class Arachnida; order Araneae; family Lycosidae; genus Pardosa; species Pardosa pseudoannulata. Next base: position 184,336,353 of record CM063505.1, on the reverse strand, counting down.
GTGTCTCAATACTTTGTTGTAAATATATATATATATATATATATATATATATATATATATATATGTGTGTGTGTGTGTGTGTGTGTGTGCGTGCGTATGTGTGTCTGCTCGCTTTATTACCTTTTCTGGTTTATAAATACTTTTGATTACGATTTTCCAGACGTGTCCTTTCTCTTAAAATATTTCCTACTAAAGTCCACTGGAAATCAGCTTTCATTTCTATAGAATTTTAAATAAATGTCAGTCAGTGTTGTTCACTGTTTAGTAAGCCGCGGGTTCTTTTTCGGTAGCTCAGAATTGATTGAATCAGGTGAGTTCCGTAGGTATAACAGCTCCGTTTCGGTTTAAATAAGTTTTAAAACAAAAAGGAGCTATTTCCGTGATACAAATATGACGTTATAACAAAATATTTTAAATAAAATCTATGTCTCTGTTTCAACTACGTTGAATTTTGAAGGATTTTTTTAAATCCCTCAAAATAGAAAGATCTTTTAGGAAGCGCACACATACACATATGTGAGTGTGAGTAATATCAGAAAATTAATGCGATCAATTCTCCAATTCTAAATTAATTAATTTAATTTAATCTACAAGATAAAAGTTATTTTTAGGTATAGAGAGGAGTTCTTTTACTCTTTGACCGTAGCTTGTGGTTTATATTTTTACGAATCTGTTTCGTGAACCTTGAGTGTAGCATGGGACTCTATGAGTGGCGAGATACCGTCTCGTTGGCGACAGTTTTGGCAACCTATTTTTGTCGCCAAGTTTATCGCCAAGTTCGTCGCCAAGTGTCGCCAAATGTTGCCAAGTGAGGCGTCAAGTAACCACTTCCGGTTCCGGTTTCTGGAGTATTCCAGCAGTTTCTTCTGGCCAATATAAGAGACAAAGTCCCATGCAGAAGAGAGTCGTTGAGAGGTTCTCTCGGTCTACGGAGTACGCACGATGTGTTGTGCTTGATGCGGATATTGGAAGTGAGCCGACGGCATTGTGCTCAAATTGTTCCACGGTGATTTTGTCGGTGTGTTGTATCTTTTTCAACTGATTGCGAATAAAGTATTTATCTTCGTGCTGTAGTCAGTCTTTAAAGTCCATTCAATCCCTGAACCCAGCGTTGAAGTTTTTAACAATATGTATGGCGTACCTAGAAATGAAAATTGTAGTGTTTTTCAAATGGAAGTGCTATAACGTTGGAGTAGACATCGACTACGATGGCTATTTAAATGTAAGATTGCCCTCCTTCGCTTTGCAGTACCTTTTTAAAATGACTATCAGACAAGTAGTGTAATTTGATTTTAGTTATAAATTAAGACGAAAATGAAACGAGTTTTCTCGCCACTGACTATGTCTGTGTCTTCACTGTGCAAAAATAATGTTACGTTGGCCTAGTGTTTGAGAAAGAAGAA
>CM063505.1:184327450-184329950 GCA_032207245.1 Pardosa pseudoannulata | reverse complement strand
TAATTTATCTAATCGGGTGGCAGATTCAGGATCACCCCCCACAGTTTTCGGAACACTTCTCATCTATCATCAGAGCGAAGACAATTTTATGTTCCAGAAAATCTCCTCCGCCATCCCCAATTTTTTTAGTACGTTCAGAAACTCCTAGTTATAAGACAGTATACGTTTTCTCGAAAGATGAATCATTTCGGATTTTCGGGATCTCTACTTATCCTTTTATTAACTGGTAAATGTATAATAAGAAATGCAGAAAAAAATAAACGATGGGATTCTTTGGGTTTTAAGTTTGGATTTTATTTGTTATAAATGAACCGAATAATTTCCAATCCTTATTTACATAAGTGTTTTTTTAAATCTGAGATTTTTTTTGTACTCTTTCTCTAATAACCCCATTTTTAACGGCAGGCAGCATCGGGAGATGACTGTCAGGTACTAGAGTTTTGATTTTTTTATCTGGATGTTTGAATCATTCGGAATCCACTTTAAACCTAGAACGCGGGTAGAGTCCATTTCCACACGAAGGCATGTAAATTATTGTGTACATATATAGTCTACCAATAAATATCTGGACACCTGTGATAGAAAAGAAAAACTAACTTCATTCAAAATCAATAGTTGGTAACCAAGAACAGGGACCAAGGGAATGAAGGGGGACCAAGGGTCCCAGTCCATACCAGGAGAAACACCCCCATACTATAATTCCACCTCAGCCGAACTTGAAACAATACTCCAGGATATCTGTTGAAACTCCTCGTGGATGAGGGCCATCGGTTGGGTGTGGTTCTTCCGAATTTCTCTGGACAGCACTCGTCGATCTCTATCTCCCAGTTTCGTTGGTCTGCCGACTCGGGACACATTCCGATAATCACCGATCACTTTCCACTTCTTAATCACATAGGCCACTGTAGATTTTGGGTACTTCAGATCGCTAGATATGTCCCTTAAGGATTGGCCACATTTGTGATACCCGATAATTATACCTTTCTCGAAATCAGAGAGCTCCGAACTGCGCGGCATCTTGCATGCGACTAATGCCGATGCTGTTTCCTACACGACGTATACCGGCGGAAGCCGTGACATACCTCAGGACCGCAGATATCGTCATTTGCATAGGTGTCCTAATACTTATTGGTAGACAGTGTATATATATATATATATATATATATATATATATATATATATATATATATATATATGTGTGTGTGTGTGTGTGTGTGTGTGTGTGTGTGTGTGTGTGTATAGAGAGAGAGATGTCATTTTTCACAAATTAGTGCCCTTAAAGTTTTTCAAAATTCTCCCAATTTAAACTCTATATTTCTTGTCTTAACTTTCCAAGACACTCAAATTTAATCACGGACGCACGTGAGATTGCATTCCTCCTCACTTCTCCAAAACTAAAGATTGATTTGATAACTGCTTCGTGTGATTCTTTTCTCCCTTTTTCTAACCCACTTTTAATTCTCTCGGGAAAAACGGCAGATCCTTGCAATATTTATGCTGTTTTACCCTATATTTTACCACGAGTGTTTTAACAAAGCACAAAATAAAAAGCTGATTTAATGATAAATTATGATTACTCCCTCCTCAAGACGGCATTTTCACAAATCATCAGATGCGTATTTACTTCATGCCTACGTAAGATGCGTCTGTGAGTTCTCTCTCATTAATATGAAAATAAAAGATGTTTGATAATTATTTCCTGATATTCGAGTTTAAACTACGTTCCTTCTATGGCATGGACTGCAATGAAACTGCTTTGTTATATCAAACTTGGAAACTAAAAAATATAGGATAGAATTTCATGTGTAATCGGTAAAAAAAATTTACCAGTTTCACAATTAAGCAATGCACATAATTTTTAACCCATGAAGAAACATCATTGAATAGAGACATATTCATTGGCTAATAAACACTTTTATTTTTCTCTTATATCATCATCAAAAGCAAATTATTTTAAATTGCCGCAAGCCATTTGTAAAAAATGCATCATAACCCCTATAGCATCAGCAAAGCAACACTGGATACCTTTACAGTTAAAATACAGTATCGTAAACGTACTTCATCATCACGATCTTAAGCTTTTATAAGCTACCATGACTGACTCTGCACTTCATGACCTAGTTGCAATATACATACTAATCATAAGACAAGGCCAAGAGTAACAACACAAGAAATCAATTTTGAATTCATAAACTGATCGCGCTAATTTTCTGACATTACATACATGTGTGTGTGTGTGTGTCAAATTCCTTCATGTTAAGAAGTCTCATTTCGTTTAAGTATAAAGTCAAGGTAAGGGACCTCCCATTGAAATAAAACCATAACGCTCCGAGCCGTAATTGCTCAAGCAGTCGAAACCACTTTAACAGCCTTTCAGATAGGATTTAAATAGTAGGTACCGGGCTCTAAAACCCTCATGGAATAAATCTGGTGCTTTCAATAGTCGGATATTTTGTAGCCAGTGTCATTATGGAGACTTATCGGGACCCCGAATTGCCGT
>CM063505.1:184292450-184309950 GCA_032207245.1 Pardosa pseudoannulata | reverse complement strand
TGAATCCGTTCGAAACGGAACAATTTTTGTAGATAAGTTTACAACCAATGGTTTTGGTTTGATTTTGAACAACTACAAACAACCTTGTAAGCTGTGGGACACCGAATCCAAAATTCAGCTCTATCTGTTCAGCCGTCGCTCGTTGAAAGTTCGTTGAAAAGAAACTAATATTTTGTCTCCCTTTAAAGTTTTCGCTAAAATATTTCTGATGCTTCTGGTAAATGCTGAACTTTGGGAGTTCGAATTAAATTGGCATTATTTTGCAATAAATTGCTCTCAGTTATATTTATTTTTTAAAATATCTCTATTTTCTCGTCTTATCGTCCTGAAGTAAGTTGGTTCCTTGTAATTCCCATAAGGATGTTACTTCCTACACGAGAAAAATGCAATCAAGCAGAAATCTCTTTCATAAAATATAGTTTTATAACGAATTTAAGTTTTGATGATATCAAAGAGATTCATTTAAATATTTCATATCATTCTTTATTGCCTCCAGTCATATTTCAAGAGTGCATGGTACTCCAAATATAGTAAAAGCATCCATTTTCTTTTCACTATTAGCTCAAATTACAGTTATAACTTTTCTTCGAGTGTATTCACCTTTTGAAATCCCTATCTTAAATATTCCAAAAGTTATTTACGTATAGGATTTCATTTGGGAGGGCTTTATTTAACAAAAGAAAATTCTAAATGACTTTTTCTTCCTGTTTGTATTTCATTGAAATCCATAAATTAAAGATGCTAAGCTTTGTCTTTTGTATTGTAGATACAAAATTGTTAAAAAATTTTATACGGGTTTTCTGTAACTTATATAATAATGTAGGGGTTGGAATTAGAAGTAATTTGCTCATTTCTCTTTTTATATAAACAAATATATGGAAGAAACTCACTACAAATTTCGTTGTTTTTTCCCTGTAAGTGTCAGAACTCTTAAAGAATAAAATATAATTTTATAGATTTTTTATGAAATCGTATTTATTTATTTTCATATTGGAGGCACTTTCTAACTTTTCTAACTTTTATTGGAGGCTTTTTCTAACATCGGCTGCTACGAATCCATAGATTTTCTTGACTATTTATTATGACAGTATCATAGGTTGCCAACACTACGCCCTATGAGGGGTTAGCAGTAATGCATCTAAGTCTTACTCGGGAATGGAATATAAGCACATAATACCCTAACCACCATACAGTTTGTGGTGGTATATTTATGAAAATCTATGCATAGTCTTGTGTAGAAAATTTTAGAAGATGAAAAGAAATTTTTAAGTAAAAATATCAGTATTTAAAAGAGATTTTAAAAAATCTTAAAGTGTAGAAAATTTAATTTTTATTCAACCTTTAGAACGCGGTCATGTTTCTTCGAGCGTTGTTAGGGTTGGTACGTCTGAAAAACAGCTTTTTAAAAGTTGTTTTAAGAAAGGAAAGGCAAGTAATATCTACGCTACCATTTAAAAAATGATCGATTGCATCATAAAATTAATTTCAGCTTTTAACAATCTAATATTTTAACCCCTTGCCTGTAGAATATATTTGAGGAAAACGTGCTAGAAATGGAATTTTTATTCCCTTTAATTTTGTTTGTAATTATCATCTAAATGTTAGAAATAGATTATTTATAAAAAAAAATTTAAACAAAATAACTACTATTTTCAATATTTTCACATATATGGGAAATGTTAATGGATTACAGTAATTTTTGCTCCAATTATAGAAAAAAAATCAAATGATATAATTTTCTGAATAAATATAATAAACTAATACAACAATATTATTATCTTCATCAACTGTCACGAATTCCATGTCCCTCAAATTCCTTTGAATTTCACAAATCCTTTACAGTATCCGAGGAATAGCGACTAATGGTGCGAAACTGCTGAAATTTTCACGGGAAAGTATCTCTATCTATTGGAAAAAATAGCAAATTAAATATTATGTATTAGACGAACCGATCATGGAAACGTATTTTTTTCTCCTGCCAGAACTCAGGTTGGACATTCTAAAATGGGCGCATTGTCCTCACTGAGTTTTGGAATCACAGGTAATCGGTTAATTACAAAACGCATCCGAGTTCTAAAGATATCATTCTAAGGTGAAGCGATCTGTTCTAGGAAACATTACAGAATATGTTTCAATTCGGTTCTAAAGTACAAGTAATAACGATGTAAACTATAATACTCAAATTTCGACAAAGTCAACATGTTCCCTTAATCAGTTTATTTATTTTTATTTTATTTAGGGAAGTTGTTTTAAATCATTTTTGCTCATGTAAGTTTTGGAGCTGTTGTTAGTTGCTGATATTCTTTTTTTCCATTCACTGTTTTGGGACGTCTCCCCCGGATAAATGGCAAAGTGTCGATCAACCGAACTAACTGCGTCAGGCAAAAGTCCCTGAGGGTCTTGTAGTAGTCATTTCGTTCTATTCCCAGCTGGACTCGGAAAGTAAAGTTACGTTTCGAACAAGGACGTCCATTGGGATATGGGGTGGTAGTCATCGTAATCAATAACAAAGTTACATCTTTCTATGCCACCGGGGTTACCTTTCTTTACGAGCGAGAGAAAGCGAAAAGCGTTTTGTTCAATGCTTATCCATAAGCTTTATGAAAATGCGAATTAGGTATCATGATGCTTTGGTATCCTCTGAAATTAAAGTGAAAAAAAATTAAGATTTTGACTTTGTGCTTTTCCTTTTGTATTAAAAGAATAATTCTTTTTGCGAAGCTAACTTTCGGATTCCTAGTTACACATAGAGCTAAAATGGACGTTAACGCCGAATAAGACTGTAAGTTATGTTTGAAGCGTTTTTTTTTTGTTAAAATAAATGCTTTTTATACCTAATGACAAGGCAGATACAAACAAAAAGCTAAAGAACTAGGGGAAATGTACAGCCTGTGAAAAGGGTCTATGGACAGAACCTCAATAGCAAACTGAAACGAGAGATTCGTGGGGTTATCACTGCCACTCTAGTAATAGATAAAGCCAATACATTGTGTAGTGTATGGTTTGTCAACTTAGGTCTACTACGGCCGAACAATGGCCGAATGGTTAGAGTGCTGGCCTTCGGTACCGGAGTTCGTGGGTTCGAATACCACTGTGGCATGGATGTTCGTAGCCGTTCAGAATCAGCTTTAATAAGTAGGTCCAGGTCTCACTAGCCCTCGTGTTGCAAAAAGTAGACCGTAGCGCTCCAAAACCAAAAACCAAAAAAAAACCACGTCTACTACCCCAAAGGAAACATTGGCTCTATATACCCGTCAAAATGTCGAACGGAAAGGAGGGCAGAACCCATAGTGGTCAAACTAATCAATATCAGAAAGGTTGCGCGGTGTTTTGTTCGGTTTAATTATCGAACCACGCGGGACGAGTTCGTTGAACATCAACACGATCATCCTCCTGAGCTTTACACGAACTCGAGGAATCATGACCAAGGCTTGAAAACTGTGTGGCTGGTCGGTTTTCATTTCGAAACCACCCGGGAGGTGACCATTTGATAGATAGCGAAAAGGAGGCTAAAGACCAAATGGTCAATAGTCTCCATTTCGCTATCAAACGGTCACAGCTCGCTTTTATAGAACATTCTGAGTTGATGTCATGGTTGAAAGGATTTAATTTAGAAAAAAAATCTGTTTCGCACTTTCCCAGACTCAGACTGGAGAAGAGGGAATGAATCGACCTGACATTTTCAGACAGATTGGTTATGAAATCCCAATATGATGGAGTTGTTAACCCAGGCAGTCTCGACTTGTCAAAGACGGAACTTTGCACGATGAAGACCGTTGGGAATGGTTTCAACTTTTCTTTGCTTTGTCTCCATCTTGAAACTGTAATTTTTTATCCGTAAACTGTTTTATGTACAGCTATATAGAGTGACAAGATTATGCCACGCATATGGACTGGAGCAGTCTCGAGCCCCTTTTTGAAAGAAAATCGGCATTCTCGTTTCCTACAACATAAAATACCCATGTAAACACTGGAGTATTATAAGCTACATTTTTTTTATCTTAACTTCTGAAGATATTCAATGCTTTGACGGATTTCGTGTGGAGAAAGGTAAATCTGAACCAACAGCTGGGATTATGACCCAAGAATTAGACACAAAAGGAATGTTAATGTCTACTCTCAAAAATCTACGCTCTATATAGAGAACAGCTCTCGTTTGTTTGTTTATAGTCTAAGATTATTAAGACGAAAGATGTCAGAGTGGTATAGCGCTGCACTTCGGTACTGGAGTTCGCGGATACGAATTCCGCTGTTGGCTTGGATATTAGTAGCCGTTCAGAATCGGTTTTAAGCAGTAAGTCTCAGTATCATTTAACCCCTATCAGGTTCATTTTATTTCGGGATTATGGGTTAAAAAATGTCAATTTTTATGCTTATTTTCATACCTACATAGGTTTTTAAACATTATAGCATCATTCACATACAAAATTTCCTAAAATTGAATGCAGTTAATGTAAAGTTAATGTAAATAAATGAGTAATTTACCTGTATAGTTGACTTTCTGTGCGTAAGAAATCATTAGATTTTGGAGTCAATTCACACTAACTATAAATATAAAGCTTAGAATACCTAGCTTTTATCTTGAATTAAATTTTATTTATATCCTATGCATTTACATAAGTGATTATGAAATTTTTAATCGAAACTTGATCATGTATGATACAATCGGAAACAAGGTACTGCACACGAGTCCAACATCACAATCTAAACAGTAGAACCTTGTTTCTCTCCTTACCGTCTTCCCTCTGCTGTCTCTCTTTGAGCAGAAAATAATCTAGTAGCCAGAAAAGCAAACAAAAGCATTCGAAACCATAAAAAGCATATGTGAGATAATTTGTAAAAGACTGATTGCACAGTGTAAAATTTTACAGAGCCCGAGCTACACTCGGGATGAGACAGGATGGTACATTTCGCCTGCCCGAGTTCAGCTCGGGAAAAACCGGGAAGGGGTTAAATAACTGGGGAAGAGAGAGGTAAGTTTAATAACTTAAAAAAAACAGCCAGCACATTTAAGAGATATATTTTTATGCTTTTATTCATAAATATTTTGTGAATGAAACAGTAGACCGTAGAGTTCCAAACCAAACCTAAGACTATTAAAATTGAACTGATTTAGTACCTTTGGTCATGTACCGTATAATCTGCAAAGTCCTGAGAAGTTATGAACACCATTCCCATCTTGCACTGTATAAAATCTCATGTATTTGTGAGTCAAATTAACGACAGTAACATTCTCTTTTAAAATGAATATCTGTATACACTTTCACATATAAGAAAATAAAAAATCATTCTGTTTAGAAAACCGACGGTACTCGGATACTTTTATTTAAACATTTCTTTGATTCTGAAATTTTCATTACAACACATTTTCATTCAAGATAGCTTTCTATAAAATTGGTTCATTTTATTCCTTTGGATACTCCGGAGAAAGGAAATATTACGTTTACAAAATTTCCGGATATCTCCCAGGAAAAATATGAAATTGGAGTCAGAAACAAAAAATGAAAATCTTTATTCTAAAAGCAGATCAGAACATTTACTGATTTATAATCTGAAGAATGTTTTATGGTAAACATCTTTTCCGTTGATGATAGATTTTTTTTTACTTTTTAAAGCAAATCACTGAAAATGAAGATTTTAATTGCTGAAAATCTGTGTTTAGAAAAGTATATTTAATGGCAAGGCTATGCCTGTCAATTTGAAAGATCAGATATTTTACTGGATATTTTGTTCAAAGTGTTTCTTTTATTGGCTGTCACTAAAATATTGAATATTGTAAACCATGACATGCAAAATAACAGAAATTTTTTCTCGGTTATTTAAAACTCCAATATGCTTTTCTACAAAATGAATTTTTCGAGGACTAGAGAATCTGCTGAGCATTTCCCCCAATATATCAGCCAATTCTATTGCAGATTTATATAACTGCTGAATATGCTTTTGCAGAGAATGATTTTTTGTTTCTAAGAATATGTTGAACATTTCAAAATGTTTGAAACAAAAAATCGATAAATTCCACAGTAGATATTTAGGTATTAATATGTTTTTGGAAGATTATTTTTTGTACATTTGATACATCTCACACTTCCAAGTACATCCTACACTACAGTATATATTCTCTCGTATTCTACCAGAGATTATTATTAAACATGACGCTGCAAGATAGTAATATTTTTAATATAATAAATGTTTCAAAATAAAAATAAATTCCCTTAAAAATCATGACATTGTTGAATACGCTTTAGAAGAAAAAGTTTTTCATTGACAATATGTCGCAAATTCAAACTGTTTCTAAATTCCTATTTAAATGATACAGTTATGAATATATTTTACAAAGAATATCTTTCATCGACAATAATATTCTTTACCATTGTAAATATGCCATATAAAGTACCACATAGCTCGAACGAAAAAATGTTTTATTTAATTTTGTGGAAAATAATTTTTTAAAAATTTAATTTTAAAAAATCTATTTACACAAAACGCTTGCATATATAATTTGGCATATATAATTTGGCTAGGATTAATAACAAAGTTTAAGGTATGGGGATGAAATAAACTTACCTTTCACAGATAAACTTCGGTTACTTTTAAACACAATAAATTTTTGTTTATCTACAAGGTATGTTTCGATGTAGCTTAATGGTGTTGTAGTTTGTCAACATCTATAAATTTTATTATACATGGTATTCCGTTACAGTCCAATAGAAATATCTTCGCTTCTTATCAAAAAATGTATCAGCACTACTTTTGCTTTTATTCAAAATTACAGAAAATTATCTGCTCGTGCCTGAGGAAAATTCACAAAAATTTTCGTTCTCCTCATACATCCCTGAATTGGACAAGATAATTCTGAAAAGAGGGAAAAGAGGAAATGATAACTGCTTTTCTCAGTAAATGGGCAAGTGTAGCTTTATTTTGAGAGAAATAATTAAAAGAAAATCTAGTAACTATCGAATTCAACATTTAGGGTTGGTGATATTGCATTTCTTCTCATATGTGAAATTAATACACCATATCTTACATATATATGTAAATAGTATTCCTTATGGAGAGATACAACCCCCACATCTCCCTTGGCACTGGACTATAAACATATTTTAACCATTATTTACCGATTCCTTCTGATAACGGGATTCCTCCCCTAATCCCCCGGTAAAATAAAATATGGTAATGGTTTTACATAATTATCATTTGGCCCTTATTGCTATTTCGATTATCAAGAAATGTATCACCGTCGACGTACTTTTGCCTACTGCAAGCCGGTCAAAGAAGTTCTTAAAACTTATTGTCACATATTGTGTTTTTGTAAAACCGTAACTCCCCCTCTCCGCAAAGAATCCACTTGTATCTTATGGAAAAATACGCCAGGATAAAAACTAAAATAAAGGTACAAGATTATCTTCTGGATAACATATAGGTCTCTTGCAAAGAATGGTTACAGTACTTGGCGGGTTATTTCCTCGTTTCGCGATAAATAAGGTGAGCTTTCTAATAAAATCTTTACATGCCAAAGAAATTTTTAGTAAGCGATAGAACCATTATTTTTAAGAATATGGTTAGAAGCTGTAGTCGGGACTCGCCTTTCAGTCGAGGTCATTACCCACATAACACGCAATCTTCCTATTGAAATCTTTCGGCATTCGGCTATTAAAAAAATGGTTTGCCTAAAGAGTGAAGATCGGTTCCTTTAGATTGCCTTCAGATTTTTATGGAAACTGCGCATGTCTGCAGTAATAGCTTTGGAGTACTTCCAAATTAAATCCCTATAATTCCTGAAAGCTGCCAAAGGAAATAATCGGAATTTCCAAGATCATTCATTGAAAATAAAAATATAACATATTTACTATCTATATGATTGTAGATATATTTATGTTACACATATATATTTATACATAAATATGTGTGTGATATATCAAAATTAATACACATAAAATATCTAAAATTCTCTTTCTTCCCCTTCTCATTTTTTAATACCTAAGGAAGTAAAATGGTAGCTTTAAAGGAGTGTTTGCTTATTTCTATTCTTTTTTCCCATCTCACTAAACTAGCGCTAGAATAAATGTTAATTTTCAAGCTACTGGCCATATTTTCCAGTTGTCAGAAAAATAGTTTCACTCCTCCAATAACTAAATTGCTGCCTGTGTGGTTTTCCAGTTAATGTGAATAATCAAAGTTCACTTTTGACTCCCAAACAAATGCTGAATAACCTTAAGTCTTTTGTTAAAAAAATCCCGTGATCCATCACGCTTGAGTGAGAGAAATTGAAATATGTGTTTTTTCTTGTAGGATTTAATGCAAAGCTCTTGCCTTGTAAAGTTGGCCCGTTCATTTTTATTGTCAATAAATTTAAAATTCCACAACGTTGGACTTTTTTTAATGTCTGCAAACCTGTAAATTACTTAGGTATTCTTATCCCGTACTAATCCCTGGAAATTCAAATAGTAGGGTCTAATTTCCCATATAATTGGTGAAAGATAATTTCTGTGGTTACATATATATATATATATATATATATATATATATATATATATATATATATATATATATATATATATATATATATATATATATATATAAGATATGCAGGAGTTCGTCGACGATCACAATAATAAAGTCATCCCAATCTCATAAGGTAGTCGTAGTTAATACCATTTATTGCCATATCGAAATATGTAGGCCTTACGCCACACACCACATTCCGTCATCCAATGGAATACTTCCCTCGCCCTGTCACGTGACTATCAAAACCGGAAACACAACGACGCCACTCTCATAATTTAAAAACTTGACCAACTTCAATTTTTACTTTTACGTATATATACATATATATATATATATATATATATATATATATATATATATATATATATATATATATATATATATATATATATATATATATATTATATATATATATGTATGTATGTATATATTTATATATGTACATATATATATATGTATATATATACATATACATATATATATACATATACATATATATATACATACATATATATATGTATGTATGTATGTATGTATGTATGTATTTATGTATGTATTTATGTATGTAGGCAGTCATGGCCCATAAAAATGACACTGTTTTAGCTAAAACCCTTTATTAAGAAAATGTTGAAGGACGGGTTCTCATTTCATCATAGGGATAGGACAAACTGAGGGGTCAGATAGTATGAAGTTATATGCAAAAGACCCTTAACACCTGGGTCAACATCTCAGTCAAAATCTGTGGGAAAATTTTTAGGAAAATCTGCCTCCGATAGCGTGCATCTCCTTTTTGATTGGAAATTTCCTAAATTGTCCGCTAGGGTAATGTAGAGTTATAATCAGTTAGACCCCTTTTCTATGGGCGTAATCTGTAGTACAAGTGATCCATTTAGGTTAGGGGTTAAAAAGGGGAAAGCAAAAGGACGCGGGAATTTTTGCCCTTGAGTTAAGATGTGAAAACCCCTGAGAATTTTCTCGGGGTGTCTTAGGGGTTTTATACAAAATGCTTACATTAGTTTACTTTTCCTTACATATATATATATATATATATATATATATATATATATATATATATATATATATATATATATATATATATATATATATATATATATATATATACATATACACTCAATTGTATTCGATTAGCTCAATGGTAAGCTAAGGTTTTGGTACTAAAACACTCTATGAGACATATTACTGCAAATGAAAAGACTGGAACATTCAAACCATGATCAAAGTTTACATGTTATTTACGTTTAACGAGACTAATTTATGTAAAGATTTATACTACCCAATTGAAATAGAACTATAATAGAACTGCAACTAATTTAAAATTTTATTTATATTTAAATTTATGCAAATTTTAATAACATATTCTTCAGTTCAACCATTCATACTAGTGAAAATGTATTACATTTTTATAATTTATATATTATACATACCATTTTTTTCCTTTTTAGTATGTAATATAAAGCATTTTATCCTTTTGAAATATCTTTGATTATAATAATTTAAACATCAAACATTCTCATCATATTATACTTTTATTTTAATCGTTAAAGCTAAGTTAATTTAACTAGAGTTGATTTCAAAACTTCATTAATGTATTTTGCATCACTAATATTAAGTTTTATATGAAGGGCATTTTGTCAATAAGAGAAAAAAAACTTTAACTTTATACTTTCATTTTGTATCAAGAATAAGTATTTTGTTTATTTCAATAGTATAATTATCATTTAAATGGCAATATTAGAGGTTTCATTTATACATTTTTTAAATATTTCAAGCTTTTAATTTTGATGAAAGCTCAGTAACAACAGTTCATAAAAGAAAAAAATTGTACGACTTTATATTAGAAATGAAAATTATTTCTACAGTTTCTTCCAATTAATATAGTTTGTTATTTCCAAAGAATCATTTTTTTCTACGGTTTCTTCAGAAAGCATACACAACTAGAACCTTCTTTCAAAACATTGGCTTTGAGTGAATAATCATTAATTGTTACTCTGATGAATTTTAAAATGAGACTTTCACTAATGATTAAAGCATTGCACTCTTTTTGCTTTCCTTTAATTTTTTTACATCATATAATTTTTCAATAAAATTAAGCATATACCTTGATATTCGGTTTGTCACAAGATTTTTTTATTTTTGAATAAAATGAGAGGTTTGTACTTAGAATGCATCGCGACGACTCGCAAATAATAATTTTTGCATTTTTTTTAATATTATAGAATCTATGTTTTCTTTTCTTCGTTTTATTCCTGAAAACCCGAACTACCGTGAAAGGGCGATAGTAGATTGAAATCATTGTCAGCAGCCAGGAAAATGATGGCTTAGAGAGAAAGAAGTACAATAAACACACACTATCGAGTAGATCGTTTAAAACTTTTTATGATATACGATGCGCATCCAGAAAGTAAGTTTCCCTATTTAAAAGAAAAAAAGAACTCACACTTTCATGGACATATTTATTGGCAACAAGTACAGCAATGTTTCATCTATATTTCAAAGTAGCCTCCACCAGAATTGAGACACTTGTCGTATTGTGGGATCAACTTCTGTATACCTCTATCGTAGAACTCTGCCTGTGTGTTGTGTGTTACTCTGTGAATGGAACCAGCCTTCCTGTCTCAGAACACCGTGCACATCCCTTTCCGTACTGACAGTGTTTGTTTGAATGTGGTGCTGACCGAAGATCCACTAAGATGTCAATGCATTGACTGCTGTTTGGTTTCTGGGGTAAAGTACGAAATCTAAGTCTCATTGTCGGAGACGATCCTGTAGAGGAACTCATCGCCGTCATCGTGATACAGTATCAGAAGTGTCAGTGCTGCTCCTAAGCGTTGAATTTTGTGTTCGGGTGTCAGTTTCGGCTCATAGGCCGGGCAGAGCTGACGATGAATTTCAATTGGCTCAATATTTTGTGCATTCAAGATCACCGACCGAACTTTGCAGGCGGCGGGAGAAGGAATTAGAGTTTCCATTTCGGACCACTACTACCCCGCTACTGACATGAATCGGGACTTGTCCAGCTGGCATATAATTAATACGCCATAGATTTGTTATGCCTTAGCAATTGACACGGATAATTACGTTTACTTTAAAGGGAAAAACATCGGGAAACTGACTTTCTGGATGTGCCTCGTATAAAACATTCACTGAACTGGACCGTCTCAAAGTTCATTTCAAATAGCGTAAATCTGCAATGTATGTTACATAAAATACGATGTGTGTTTTGACAAAAGTAAGTTGTTTACCGAAATAAAACTCTGTATTCATTTTGAAGTGCTACTCGGGATTTAAAAAAACAACGAAATAGATAATTAAAAGATTAAAAAAAATCGAGTCGTTCCATTTTAGTCGATATCTCATTCCGAGACATTTTTTAAGCATTATTTGCATGTTCCGAATTTTTTTATTTCTCGTCCTTTATCTTTCGGGGCATATCTGTTTCCCGATAACGGGTAGATATAGCCAATTTAGAATTCGATAAAATCCGATCTGTCGTATTTTCACGGCGTACGAACGGAAAAAGTTCTGCGAATCGGGTGGATAATGAAGTGACTTCGGGCGAAGGGAAGATTCAATTTTCTCGGCCCTGGGACCGAATCGTTCTTAAGTGAAATACTTTTCTTTCGTAGAAGTCACGAAAATATGAAAACGAAACCTGCACCGGTGACTAGGGAGCCCATTTTAATATTGCTATGGGAAAATAGTATTTTAATGAAGACGTAACTGAATCCACACACTCTTAATAACTTCTGGATGTGTGTATGTATGTATATGTATGTTTGTGTGTGTGTGTAGCGAGTGAAACTATCTTATACCGATTATATGGGATATCTTATACCGATTATACTCTATCATTTAAATAGGACTGATTTGTTTGACGATAAGAATTCTCAAACATAATGCAGCCTTGAAGCCATTATAGAATATAAAGTCCAACGTAGTGGAACTTTACGTTTATTAATGATCGAAAAGCATGGATCTACGTGATCGTCATCAAAGTAATTATCGAATGTTACAAGAAAAATACACTTTGTCGACAATGATCAGACCAAGAATCGCGTGATTTAGTTTCCAAGAGACTAAAGATTGTTTAACACTTTTTGGGAGGGCAAGAGTGAACCTTGACCGTATAATCTAACTCGAAAAACACACAATTCTGTAAATTAGTTACTGGAGAATCGAAACCATTTTATTGGGACCGCTGAAAAGTATGGCCAGTAGACAAAAAATTAGCCTTCATTTCAGCATTAGTATAGAGAGACAGGTAAAAATAATTTGAGTCGGAGAACACTTCTTTATCATTCCTTTATCACCAACACTTATGGTTGGAAAATTATGTATTAAAAAAGAGAAGCGGAGAAAACAGAATTTTGGATAGATATAGAAGGGCTAATAATTTTAATACACTAATATATATATATATATATATATATATATATATATATATATATATGTATATGTATATGTATATGTATATATATATATATGTATATATATATATATGTATATATATATATATTGTAATATAAGAATTCAATAATAGTGTAATATAGGAATAACAGATCTAGGAATAAGCCCCCGAAAACAAAAAGTAATAAAGAAAAAAACCCTACAACGACCCTAAGTGTGGGAAACAAACAAGACATCCAGCAAACACACAGATGTTAACCACCTGTGGGCTATGAAGACTCAATTTTAATCCCCTTTAAACCTTACAGAAATAAAATCAAACGGATAAATCCCCCTTGACACTATAGAATCACATAACTTGAGGGAGTTAATCCCCACTCCAGCCACTCTATCTGTCGGGATAGAATAAAAACAAAAGGGAAAAGTGCAACAGCCAATTAAGAGGTCCAAACACGCCCTCGAAATTTGTAAATGGTCAGCCACAAAAGCACCCAGATAATGTGTATTGTGTAAGGCCCGGTACGGGTGCACAGTAAAATTCCTTAATACACCAAGCGCTAACTAGCTGAAACTATTACAACATATTATTAAAGATACAAATGCATAAATGAAAATTGTGGCATAGTAGTTTTATAAAAGATAAAACAAAATTGCAATGCATTAAATAAGTTGACCACTCAAGAGCATACAACTCTTAGTCACAGAAAAATTATATGAAAAGAGTAATATTCAAGACCATGAAAGAATTAAATAGCTAAGTTATTATAAGTAAAGTTCGTGAGTTAGTGTAACAGCAGATTTACGATGTGATACATTACACCAGGGATGGACAAATTTTTTCGGCTGTGGGCCAAAAATCGAAAGAAAATAAGTTTGGCGGGCCAAGATAAATTTTTCTAAAATATTAAAAACAATATATAAGTACCTAACGGTTTAAATACATTAATGAGATGAATGAAATTGTGATTTTATTTTTAAAAGTTCCTTATACTGAGGTTTGAAGTGAGATGTACTGATTTTAAGGAACGATGCTAAATGCTCATCTGTCAGTCTACTTCTGAAATTATTCTTTCTGAGGTTCAAAGTTGAAAACACTTGTTCACATATAAGAAGCAAATATACCGCTGATCTTCTGGGCGTGACATAATAAATTTGGGATATAACATTTAAGCAAAGTAGAAAAGGAGATGGATATATAATGTATAAATATATATTTACTTTTAATTTGTCTCAGATCGGCATCTTATGATTACGGCCCCGCGGGCCGTAGTTTGCCCCTCCCTGCATTACACAGTCATGCAACTATAGTACATATAAAATCTTAATGATAATAAATTTAACACTGATGTATGTCATATAAAGTTTCGCATGAAAATAAATATTTAAGCATTCATAAAGTAAATTATAGTCCAACTCTTACACGTAATCGAAAAACAGAAATGCAAGTAAACGAAATATTCGTAATACAGTGCGACTATTTTTCAGTTTGACCTTTTGAATTTGAGTCAAGAACAGGAAAATATTCGTCCATCCAAAAAGGTTTATCGTCACAAAAGGAAAGACGGTGTCGGGAGCTATTTTTCCACGAACCAAAGTGGAATAATGAATAATTCGTCACTCAGCAAGAAAATTCCGGAACAGTGACCAAAGACGTGGGAGGGGAAACGAAATTTGGATAACACCGAGAAATTATGACCGCAGGGCGCGAGAAGCAATTTAAATAATTTCGTTTCTCCAGTATTCAAACAGTTACATCGGAGCTTCAAGAATGTCTGACGTGGGATGGGCCCGCTTTCTGGTCTGCATCGTGCTGTTAGACTTAATTTGAGGTCGAATGAATACATAACGAAGCTTAAAAGTTATTAGCGCAATTCGGCTTTGAATTATATATATATGAAGGCTTCACGACCAAAGTAAACCAAATACCTTTGGAAAAATGTCAAGAAATTGATTTCTAAAATTTATGAATCACAGTTAATACCTAGAAATTAAAATTAATTTTAAAAAATAAGTCCTAGCTAGGCTTTTTCAAACATCTGTACATATGTATACATGTCAAAGATAAAGCTTAGCTGGTAAAAAATCTCATTATGTAAAGGAAATAATGGACTTGGGTCACTGTGATTGTGCATCCCTCATATACATGTACTAGCTTATAGCCCGTCATATGACGGGATCGGTAAATTCTTTATCAAGAATTGCAAAGTACCCTTAAGTCTAGTAAAAAAATGATCTGTTTTTTGGCTGAAAATTATCTGGTACACGCTCAATAATTTGTTTATCTTCATTCTCCTCTAAAGTCTTTCTATACTGTGAATGCAGTTTAGAATCACGTTTAATTCATTTAGAAAAATTAAGTTTCTTTACGGCGAAATTATCGTTAAGTTCTTTTTAATTTTTTTGCCATAGTAACTAATGGAAGTAAAGGAATGAAACTATCATTTGTACTACACCCTGGAGGTAGATAGAATTTGTTGTTAATACCTGTGATAAAATTTTCATTGGAACAAAAATAATCCATGATTAAATTTAAAATTATCACATATGTACCTAATCTATTATTTAAGCCAAATACAAAAGAAAATTATTTACGTAGTATCTAAGTTCAGTGATAAAACGTAGAAAAATAATGCAGACGACACTTAAATAATTTAAAGTAACAAGTGATTAAATGAGATAGTTAAAAGAATGACGTCATAAAGCTAGAAAAATTTTTTATTTTTACCTATTTATTATTTTTATTCCCCAGAAATTATTATTGCTGTGACTATTTTCTGTACAGTAAAAAGAGTTTTAAGGCTTATTGAACAGATTCCGTATCTATCTACATATTATATATATATATCTCTCTCTCCCTCTCTCTCTCTCTCTCTCTCTCTCTCTCTCTATATATATATACATGCATGCATATATATATATATATATATATATATATATATATATATATATATATATATATATATATGCATGCATGTATATATGTATATGTATGCATGTGTATGTATGTATGTATATGTATGTATATGTATATGTATGTATATGTATGTGTGTGTATATGTATACGTATATATATATATGTATATGTATATATGTATATGTATATATATGTATGTATATGTATATATATATATATATGTATGTATATGTACATATATGTATATATATACATATATATATGTGTGTGTGATGATAGAAAAGCGGGCGATAAATTATTAAATTCTATTCAATATTTTAACTTAATATTTCGTCTAATTCGGTAAAACGAATTCGAATCGATGATAGTTAGTGAACAACTAGATATTGTAACAGGCATAAATAAAAGTTTTGACTTTCTACAGCTAATCGTGTTTGACTTACGTTTGAATAGTGTATGAAGTACGTACGTAGGTACAGACATCCTGTCGAAACTACTCGAAATTCTTCTCAGTGATGGTCAAATATTTTAAGTTTCAAAATTAAATCTTATTCGTATGTACAGATCTAATGATTAAAGTTGTCAATAAGTTTATGCTTAATAATTGTCCGTTGAAATACCAAGATCGAAAATTTTCGCGATCAGAATATTTTCTTTATTTTGTACTAGAAAGTAAAAAAAAAATGAACCATCACTTTAATTATTTTCGCGTGCTAGTTTAAGACGAGCCCAGCTGGGCGTCGACTTTTGCTTTTTATTCAATTGTTCCCGCAACTTGGACTTCTCGCCTCTCTTTCTCAGAAATAGGTTTAACAGACATTTCTCCGATGTGTTTTTGCTTGCCTATTTATTTAGCTTTGTTTCGTGTCTCTCGCTCATTTGAGACACATCCGCCTTTAAAGCAAATAATTTCAAATCCTATATCGTCAAATTTTTATCTTTGGTGGCATGTCTTAAACACACAAGACTCATATGAGGCTTCAAGTTGGTCAAGTTCTTTATTTCAATGACAGTCGAAAAGTCGACGCTTCGGATTGGTCGAAGAAGCGAATACGGAAATAAAATGTTTTGTTGACGTTCGACTTCTATCTCTTTACCACTATATTTACGGATTTTTACTGAAGTGAGCCAATTTGACTCATACAAGAAAATCGAAATTTTTTGCAAAGAAAATAGTTCCAAATTAATTTAAATAAAATGTTTATTATCAAAAAATTCAAGGAAAACTTTTTTTACATATAAAATCTGTTTTTGAAACACATTTTTCGCAAATATTTTTATTACATTTAGCACAATGGTTTCTACATAAGTTTCTTTTGCATTATTGTTGAACTTGACAACTCTTCCGTGCGTCAGTAGCATGAATTTCTGCCATTGGAATGGAAGTGTTCTCGACTTCTTCGCTATATTTACTTTATACTATACTTTATATACTTTATACTATATTTATTACTATATATATTTATTTTCATATACATACTATAAGTCAAATTTTCTCACAACCGTGAAAATAGGCCGAACGATGGCCGATTGGTTAGGGTGCTGGCCTTCGGATCCGGAGTTCGTGGGTTCGAATCCCACTATGGCATGGATGTTCGTAGCCGTTCGGAATCGGCTTTAAACAGTAGGTCCCGGTCTCATTAGCCCTCGTGT
>CM063505.1:184279950-184284950 GCA_032207245.1 Pardosa pseudoannulata | reverse complement strand
TTCTTTTCTAAAACACTATCTATTCTCTCTGAGCTGCGGTAGCTCAGTCGGCAAATGAATCGATCTCTTAATTGGAAGGTTGTGGGATCCAGGATCGAGACGGCCAAAGACTCGGTGTACTCAGTAATGGCAGACAGGACGTTTAAATAGATTCATGGGCCTGTGTCTTCCGAGTCCTCTGGAGGAGGCAGGCCTAATGTGAGAGTCTTTTACTTGGTCCCTACTTCTAAGTTACGAGGTCCCACATTGTTTAGGTTATCTTAGGGAGTAATATTGGCCGCCTATGTGGTGCTCCTATTATAGAAATTACCGACAAATATCTGCTGCTTGTTAAGGACAAATGTTATTAAAGCAAGTGCCTCACATAGAGAATACCAATCTATCATCTTCATTTCACCCCCGATTCAAAAGGGAAGGTTAATTTTCGTTTACAGCGTGCTGATTGTAAACGGAACGTTAGTTTTTGTTTTTTTTTTTTTTTTTTTTTTTTTTTTTTTTTTTTTTTTTGGGGCCTGTGGTCTAATTTAAAATTCCAGGGATCATTAGACCGGAACTTACTCTTAATGCCGATTTCGAAAGGTTACATCCATGCTAGAGGTTATTTTTGACTCTGACGCCCACCGACAGGCAACACCATTCTACAAAGGATGGGGTGAGGATTGATGACGTACAATGTAAATCCTTTCCTCGTGTGTTGCTAGAATAGGATCTCTCAGAGCATATTGCCGAACTTCGAATGGGGATTCCGGATCTGTGAGTTGCATTTGTGACCAGAAAGTTGTAAGTCGTCACTAAATAAAAATGTATCAGACAATGTTTTATGGGACTGCTTAAGAATAGGGTTCCCCTTGGCAAATTTGGTGAAAATATTGACGGTAATTACTAAAACACAAAGGTAATCATCCAAACATTGTATTTCTTGCTTTTTCTGTCGACTTTAATTCATGCACAGTGCGCCATCGTAGTAGAATTTTATACTCGAATATAATTAAAGAAAACGACTTGAATAGCCGGACATTTATATTTATGGGCAATTAATCCCTTAACAGTTTACAAGCGCAGCAGCTCCAAATTATTAAAAATCAACCATAGTGAACCATTAATGGTTTCTTATATCTAATTTTTTTAAACATTGCGCACTTTTAATATATAAGAAAAGAGTTACACCAGGAGAGATGGATGCAAATATCATAAAAATTATACTATAGATACAGATTGTTTGGACACGGTGACATCAGGAGAAAATATTAGGCGACTATACTTAAACCATTATCGGCAATTTGGTGGAGGAATCCAGTTCTTTATTCAAGCCATGTTTTATTTCTTCCCACGTCGGAAACGAAGATTTGAATTTCTATCTTCAAAATCTCTAAAAACATCCTCTAAAATTTTGCAAAGCATTTGGAGTCATTATTAGGAATCTATCTGCCCTAATCACCAGAATTTCATATTTTATAATTGGCATGTACTCTGTCCTGAGGTATCTTTTTAGATGCCAATGGATGGTAAAATAGATCATTTAACCTAAATATATGTGTGACTCTTTAGGCTGCCTTGGAAAACCAAAAGAGGACATTTCTTTGTTTAACACTGTTTTGTAGTAAAGTCAAATACAGTGAAACCCGCTTAAGTTTACCAAGGGCCAATATATATATATATATATATATATATATATATATATATATATATATATATATATATATATATATATATATATATATATATATATATATATATATATATATATATATATATATATATATATATATATATATATATATATATATATATATATATATATACATATATATATATATATATATATATATATGTATATATATATATATATATATATATATATATATATATATATATATATATATATATATATATATATATATATATATATATTGTAACGTACTGGAAAATAGGTAGGCGAGGCCTTCAATGACACAGGCTAGAAATTTAGGTATTCTTGACTAAATATTTTATTCAATAGAATAAACTATGTACAGATATGTACAAATTCAATAAATGAATACATTCAGGGATCTCGTACAGAGATAATATGCACATACAAGGATGCGTGGGATACCGGAACAGTATGGCTAGGGCTTTAAAACACAATAGCTGGAAACTAATTAGTGCCGGGACTAATGTTGACACGATCACTCCGTCTGTCGATTAGCGCGGTTGGCTTTCACAGCAGGTTCGGAGGTTCCGAGTGCGTATCACGCTGGGATTCGTGAAGAAAACACAGGATGCAAGTCGATCCAAAATTAGAGTGCAAAGTCACTCTCGGCTGACTACTTCTATGCAAGAAGTTAACTACCAATCAGCAGGTAACGGGGAAGGAATTCCCAAGTCGAATGTTCGACTATCTAGCAACGGAGACGCGGGCGGTCTCTAAAAAAACAAACTCCAGACACGGAGATACGAGCGGTCCTCGATCGACCAGGCTCTAGCAGGTAGAAGCCTCGAGAGAAGAAACAAAGCTAAAAGCCCCCGTTCTAGTCCGGTCCTTTTCTTTTATACTCAGCACTCCTGTACTTCTCGGTCCTTCGAGAAACTTCCCGAGTCAGGGTGACGCAATCTTGCGGTCACTCCCAAGTCTCCGATCAGCTGTCCTGTTTCCAGATGTAGCAATTCTCAGATTCATCAACTTAACCAACTTAATGGCCTTTTTGTAACCGCTAATGGCGGCAAGGTGCACTCAATTATGTACATAGTAAAGGTCCATTCAACAGGTTACAATGGCCAGACGTATTGGAGCCGGCGACGCACAGTTTTCAATTACGGTGTTTAGACCACCTGGTTCTATTATAGGCTAATCGTGAGTCCACGACAAAGGGTCACCTTTTGGGCTCCTTGTTCGTTTTGGGGTCATGTAACGGATCGTTACACCCCCCTCGCATAAGAATTTTCCACAGGGTGGATCTCGATTATGCAGACAATTCTCGTGGAGAACTGCAACTCTGATCTTCCTCGTAAGGAACCAACAGTCACTCAGATACTTAATATACAGTATACTACAAAATAACACTAACTATATCTAAATTATAATATTAAATAATTACAACACAAAAGACAATATGCAAGTATGTACAGGTACATTTCTTACTACATTTTACGTGATGCAGCGGCTTAATGCATCTTCATTAGTGTTATCTGTGCCGAGTTTGTTAACCACACGGTAGCTATCTGTTGCAACACCAGCTGTTATTTCAAACCGTTTGAAAAATTCCGTTGCGAAGTGGCGTGTAAACGAAGAGCCATTATCACATTGAACTTCGCGTGGAAAACCTAGATTCCCGAAAATCTGTAAAAGCGCATCAGTGACCGCTACAGATCCTATATTTGGCACTGGCACCGCTTCCGGGTATTTAGAAGCCAGGCCTATCGCGGTAATTATATACCGGTTCCCATTTTCAGATTCGGGTAACGGCCCACAAGCATCTATATTAATTTTAGTGAAAGGTTCACTAATTATCGGAGTTAATCGCATAGGCGCCTTCTTTGTATCAATAGCATTCCCTACTAGTTGACAAGGATGGCACGACTTAACATGCGTTTCCATATCTTGATAACACTTCGGCCAATAAAACAATTTAGCGAGGCGTTGTTTCGATTTAGTTACGCCTGCGTGAGCTCCAGCATCTTCGTGACAAAGAGCCAATATTTTCTCCCGTAACCCTTCCTGAACAATCAAAACACATTTTTCTTCTCCTAAATGGTTTACCTGAATTTTACCTAACAATTCATTCTTCCGCACAAACCCCTTATGCGCAACACCATCGGGTACATTGACTAATCGTTCATTCAATTCCCTAGTCTCAGAGCAATTATCTTGGCTGACCGCAAATTCCTCTGGGGTTATATTCAAAAGACCCCGTTCTGCGTCGGTCAAGTTGACAATTGGAAGCTCATATTCAGTTTCTTCGCTCGTGTCTTGTAACAATGCTGGTCCCTCCTCTGTGCTTAGGGGGTTGTTAAATTCGTCCCCATTTGAGTTCCCGTTTACCTCGAGGGCTTTCGACTGCAACCTAGTAATCGCATTTTTACATAATAGTCTCTTTAATGTCGACTGTTGGTCAGTAGTTAGACGAGATATTACTTCATTCTCGCGCACCACTTCATTATAGTCAGAATCAGAGGATCCTTTACCAAGCGCGGGAATTTCGAAACCCTCAGTTTGTTTTTCCCCGGTTCGCGCTTCATCCCTCTGACTTAAAACCGGAGTGTCCGTTACGCGAAAATCTTCTATTTTACTTTTGTCCACATTTCCGTCCGCCCTTATTCCCAGACTGGTTTTGGTTGCAACGAGGGGAGGGGGGTGATTCGTGGAAACGGTCGTTTGTTCGCAGGTATGTTTGTTTACCTTTTCCCCACCTGCACTGGATTTTTCCTTCGTCGGACTGGAATTCCCGTTCCCTAGAGTAGTTCGGGTTTTTAACTTCGCTTGAGCGTTAATTTGCTCAGTTACCTGTATTTTTCGGCTTTGTTCTTCTAATAATGCAGCCGTCAAATTTCCCAGAATATATCGTTGTTGATTCGAAAAATCAGAAATGACGCAAGCCTTCGTATCGATATTCCCATATGTAGTACATAGCGAAACTCTTGCTACAGGTAATTTTATAGCGTGAGTATCCAAGGGCTGAGTTACCCATACCGCGTCGCCTGTAAAATCTTGCGGCCTAACATATCGCCTACAGATGAAGTCATAGCTAGCTCCACTGTCTCTTAAAATTTCAGACGGTTTATTGTTTACAGTGCCCAAACTAACGTACGGTGCTAGCAGATCTACTACCTCACTTCCCGTATGGATAGCATTTAATTCCTCCTTACGTTTTAATTCCGGGCAATCAGGTCTAATGTGCCCAGAGACTCCACACTGGAAACAAATAATGTCTCTGTGCCTTTTCCTTTCAAACTCCCGATCATTTCGCCAATCCCGATGTTTAAGTTCATTTACACTCGGCGTTTTTGGCCTTTCATTCTTA
>CM063505.1:184266850-184279850 GCA_032207245.1 Pardosa pseudoannulata | reverse complement strand
AAGTTCAAACTTATGATTATTAATGAACTAATATATTCAATTTAAGCAATGTTCTCAACACACTAATTTTTCTTATCTTATTAACAATTTAAATCAAACACCATCGTACACAATTTAAATTTTCAATTTATGCAATTTCAAATTTCCAAATTATATTCATTATAAAATATTCTGATTTATACACAGTTTTAAAAATCTTATTTATGAACAGTTAAATTCCAATTAATATTCAATTACAATTATAATTTATACACACTTTTAAAATTCAAATTTATGCACAATACTATTACACAAAATTCCTTAATTCAACTTTACTCTTAATTCAAAACTTTAATATACCTTAGTCAATAATTCTTATCTTTGAAATTATTTTCTATCACTCTACAAAATATTTGCATACCAATTTAAGATTTCTTTCAATTGATATACATCTAATTTAAACACAATGCAACACAATTTACTATACTCTGATCTATCTAAATTCCTAGCACAACCTATACTCAATGTACTGTTGGTTCGATACAAGAGAACAGAATTGGTTACTCACGATTTTTGATGCTTGCTTCATCAGTCTCTAGTCGTCGTCTTACGGTTGAACACCAAGTCTCACTGTTGACTCTCAAATCACAGGGTCACACAAAAAGTCTCACAGTTGACTCTCAATATCACAGGATCACACAAAAAGTCTCACAGTTGACTCTCAATATCACAGGATCACACAAACATTTCACTAATGCAGGTTCAGATTCGGAACGCAAAATTTCTCATCTGATGTCTGGCTGCACAATTTCACCCGCAAAAAAAACCGAACATTTATATTTATAATCAATTAATCCCTTAGGAGTTTACAAACGCAACAGATCCAAATTATTAAAAATCAGCCATAGTAAACCATTAATGGTTTCTTATATCTAATTTTTTTAAGCAATGCACACTTTTAAAATTTAAGAAAAGAGTTACACAAGGAGAGGTGAATGCAAATATCATATAAATTTTAATATAAATACAGATTGTTTGGATACGGTGAGATCAGGAGAAAATATTAGGCGACCATACTTAAATAATTATCGCCAACTTGACGGGGGAACCCAGTTCTGTATTCAAGCCATGTTTTATTTCTTCCCTCGTCGGAAACGAAGATTTGAATTTCTATCTACAAGATCTCTACAAACATCCTCTAAAATTTTGCAAATCATTTGGGGTCATTATTAGGAATCTTTCTGCCATAATAGCCAGAATTTCATATTTTATAATTGGTATGTACGCTGTCCTGAATTGTCTTTTTAGATGCCAGTGGATGGTAAAATAGATCATTTAACCTAAATATATGTGTTACTCTTTAGGCTGTCTTGGACAACCAAAAGAGGGCATTTCTTTGTTTAACGCTGTTTTGTAGTAAAGCCAAACAACGGAGACGCTGGCGGTCTCTAAAAAAACAAACTCCAGACACGGAGATACGAGCGGTCCTCGATCGACCAGGCTCTAGCAGGTAGAAGCCTCGAGAGAAGAAACAAAGCTAAAAGCCCCCGTTCTAGTCCGGTCCTTTTCTTTTATACTCAGCACTCCTGTACTTCTCGGTCCTTCGAGAAACTTCCCGAGCCAGGGTGACGCAATCTTGCGGTCACTCCCAAGTCTCCGATCAGCTGTCCTGTTTCCAGATGTAGCAATTCTCAGATTCATCAACTTAACCAACTTAATGGCCTTTTTGTAACCGCTAATGGCGGCAAGGTGCACTCAATTATGTACATAGTAAAGGTCCATTCAACAGGTTACAATGGCCAGACGTATTGGAGCCGGCGACGCACAGTTTTCAATTACGGTGTTTAGACCACCTGGTTCTATTATAGGCTAACCGTGAGTCCACGACAAAGGGTCACCTTTTGGGCTCCTTGTTCGTTTTGGAGTCATGTAACGGATCGTTACAATATATGTGTGTTTATATATATATATATATATATATATATATATATATATATATATATATATATATATATATATATATATATATATATATATATATATATATATATATATATATATATATATATATATATATATATATATATATATATATATATATATATATATATATATATATATATATATATATATATATATATATATATATATATATATTTAAAGAGGTTTTCTAAGGGCATGGAAAGAGAAAACTTCTAAAACGAAATTTATTTTTTTTTAAAACAAAATAATCACATAGATAATGAGGAGAGATTTCTTTTTCACTTTTTCAATCGATTTTACAAAAAAAATCGGTTATAGTTTTTTGTTTTTGTTTTTTATCGGCAATTTGTAATTAATAACAGTCCAGCTGTCCTAAGCTTTTACAAACTTCTTCTGGCACATTTCCAACACTTTCGATAAAACGACGAAAAGTTTCAAGTCCTTTCACAGCATCTGAAAAACTATGAATTTCCACAGCCTCTTCTTCAGTTTCACTCATTTCTTCATCTTCTATAACCTCACAAATTTCATCCACTGTAAGCATTTCACATGACAATACTTCATCATCTGCTGATGCATACTCTTCAAACTATATATTTCAAGCTTCAATATTTATCAATCGCTATAAGTGAATCCTTTCTTTACATTCCTTAACAGTCACTTAGGGACAATGGACTCTTCCCCTCAGCATAACTAAAGTTACAAAGGGAAAACTACCACCGACAGGTGTGAATGTTAGATAAAAATGACAAAAATCGTTTTCAGCCGTAAACATTCACCTTTACAAACAGAGAGGAGAAAAAAAACAGTAATCGGAAGGCGCTATAAACGCGCTCTGTAAGTAAACTTAGAAATGAAAGAAAACTTTTTAAGTGGGAAAGAGTTGGAACGAAATTTTATAAACGGTTTATTTTAACATTGTATGAATAGAGGGGAAAATGGGTAATTGAAATATAAACTTCTTAAGCTGGGAAAACTTCTTAACCCCTTCCGGTAAAATGACGAGTCTAGCTCGTCATTAGTTTTTCATTCCATACCGCACAATGACGAGCTACACTCGTCATGCGATTAAAGTTACTGTTAAATATGATAATTAATTTAGTTTAAAATTTCTAGTGTACTGAATTTGGCAACACTTTTATCACTTGTGAAAATCACAAGTCACTATTGCATATTGATTACTTAGAATTTCTTGGTACAAGTCATTGCCAAATTAATGAGTCAGAATAAAAGAAAACCTACTAAGAAATGCCGTGTGTGTTGCAAGAATCAAATTAAAAGTGAGACTACTTGGCGGTGTAAGCAATTAAGAATTCCTTTGCACTTTGTTTTGAAAAGTACCACTAGCTTGAAGACTGTTATCTGTATACCTCATTAATGTTTTGCTTTGATATTTTCTTAATTTTACTGTTTCTGATATTATTTAACACTATGTAAAAAGTGGATTTTAATTAAGAATATGTAATAATTGTAAAATGAAACAAGTTTTGTAAATAAAAATTAAATGGTTATTTCATGTACAGTTTTTCATTATTAAATCATACCGGAAGGGTTTAAGCGAGAACTTCTTAAACGGGTTTTATTGTAGTTAAAGTTATCAGGATCTTCAAAACTCAGATTTGTTAGCTCGTGAGTAACTTTGCTAATCATGAATATAGTTTCCTTGCTTTTATTTTGGGGGCTATAAACCCTAAGACGTTGGCTGGGATATTGGGTATTATTTTCTTTGTTTTGCCAGGGGCTGACTGAATATTTCCTTCAGGGGCAAACCCATTTGAGCACTCTTATCCAGTGCCACTGGAGGCGGTAGCATAAATTTTGTTTGATACTTATTTTACAGAAATTTGTAAGATTACATTGTCTTAAGAGATGTTTTAAGGGGGTTGTTGAAGTTTGTCATTATTCCTTTACCCTCAGGTATTCCTAACAATGGTGATGTGCCCGACGCACCGTCAAACGTAGCCGTAGATAAGTGCACACACTCACAAACCTAACACAGAAAATATTTTTCCAGACTAAAGGAGGTCTAAAATTTTTCATCCCAAAATCCAATTCGATATCTCTTACGTTAACTCGTAGACGAGAGAGCAAACAAAAGTGTCGGGAATCATTCCAAACATCATTGAAGTAATGTTTTAACAATT
Organism: Pardosa pseudoannulata; assembly: GCA_032207245.1. Lineage (NCBI taxonomy): Eukaryota > Metazoa > Arthropoda > Arachnida > Araneae > Lycosidae > Pardosa > Pardosa pseudoannulata. The sequence goes on along the minus strand of CM063505.1, from coordinate 184,275,744 downwards.
CGAGTTTAAGAATAATATACGACATTGACAGACAGCTTCGAAAAGGAGAACGCCATCCAGACAAAGGCACGTGACGTGCGACAATCATCGGATTTCTCGAAAAGACAAATCTAGAGACTTTCTACGCCTTTTGTTCGTATACTTTCAAGGTCTGGCTGATGTGTCATCCACAGATTGAGGCGATCTTCGCGTGTTAAGGAGAGCTATTTTTACCATTATCTAATAGAAACGAAACTAATAGCTGCCGAGTAAAATTCCTATCATAGTTTTAATTCATCTACACAGAAATGTTAACCAATAGATCATAGGTTTTTATACTGTAGTCAGGGTCGAAACTAGGTCCTTTAGCTACCGTGACCAAAAAGAAAACTGGTCTGCGCCCTTACCAGCCTATATAGGCGCCAAACGATGGCTGAATGGTTAGGGTGCTGGCCATCGGGACCTGAATTCGTGGGTTCGAATCCCACTAAGGCATGGATGTTCGTAGCCTTTCGGAATCGGCTTTAAGCAGTAGGTCCCGGTCTCATTAACCCTCGTGTTGCAAAAAGTAGACCGCAGCGCTCCAAAACCAAACTAAACCAAAACCAGCTTATATAGTGAGAAAATATGTAAACATGATTTTTTCTATCATATATCCAGAATAAACTCGCAAAATATTTTGGTTTGGTTTGGAGCGCTACGATCTGCCGTTTTGCACACGAGAGCTAATGAGACCGGGACCTACTGCTTAAAGCCGGTTCCGAACGGCTACGAATATCTATGCCATAGTGGGATTCCAACCAATGAACTCCGGTACCGACGATCAGCCCCCTAACCAATCGGCCAGCGTTCGGCTCAAAATATTTTGTCAATACTTAAAATGTTCCTAGTACATTAATTTTTAATTTTTCTTCTATTTATTTTTACCTTATTAATACTTAAAAATATTTTTAAACTCTTAGTAGGTATTATTTCGCTAATAAAATGAATAGTTTTCTTCAGGGGAATATTTTTTATCTAAACGTTGAATTTTCATTGAAAATTGGTGAATTTCTAAATTTAAATTTAAATCTAAGTTTTGATCTAAATTTAAAATTCGAAACGAATACCCGCCGAACGATGGCCGATTGGTTAGGGTGCTGGCTTTCGGTACCGGAGTTCGTGGGTTCGAATCCCACAGTGACATGGATATTCGTAGTCGTTCGGAATTGGCTTTAAGCTGTAGGTCCCGGTCTCATTATCCCTCGTGTTGCAAAAAGTAGACCGTAGCGCTCCAAACCTAAATGAATACCCGGATTTGTATTTAGGCATGTTAGGAGTGTTTGGTAAATAATTTGTAAGAATATATAACAAGTTTAGTATCTAGAAATATTTTAAAAATATGAAAATTCATTAAAAAAATCACTTATAAACACATTGGATTTTGTAATAGAAAAAACTATTTTTCGACTTTTCCTTATTTCTACTCGGGGCGAATCGTTCTCTTTCGGACCCCATTTTCTTCACGGTGCGGAGCCCCTAAGACTGATAAGCCCGTGGCAGATTCCACCTTTGCCACGCCCTAGTTATGGCCCTGACTGTGGTCCAAAATAACCATTACCGGTTTTGGCATTAACTAAGTTTGACATTAAATTTACATCCTCCAATTTTCCCTTTTACTCAAATAACTTGTTTAACAAAAATCTTACATTGTCGAGACTATTTGTATTCGTTATTATTTAACAAGTTTTTGTGAAATTAAATGTAATTAGTACGAATTTAATTATTTTTATATATGTAATCTTATATATGAAATGAAAGTGTGGAAACAAACTCGATGTTGAAGCAGATTTCTGAAACGTACAGTCCAACATAACAGACACGATTTTTTTAATTCGTTCTACCATTATTTTTTAATAACATTTTTTATGTTTTTTTTATTTTTATATATAATAAAAACATCCTTCTTCAATAATACGTAAGACCATTTGTTGAACTTTCTAGCAATACATCTTTAAAAGTTTTAATTAAAAAATATGAGAATGTTGCAAAATTAAGGATCAAGAACAGCGTAAAATGCTTAGGTTTTAATGGTGGACTTTCAAATTGACTAAAATCGATCGAAAATTCGAATTTTCGATTTTAGTGCATAGTGAAAGAATATGTCATTAGGAATACGGAGCAAAAAGTATTTTTTCATTCCCATCATTTTATCATTACTTATTTGTATAGCAATAATAACTTCAAAGGCTGTTTACTCAGAAGTAAAATTTTCATGTATTTCAAATATTTAAAGTACTCCAGGCGCATTGAAAATAGATCACTGTCTCTGAAATTCCAGTATTATTTACGTTCGAGTTTATAAAATAAAGTCTAGTTGAAACGGGTATGTTTTGAAGCATATAATATGTTAGTTATGCATTTTAATTAACCGCTATAGCTGTTTATTATGCAAAATATGGGTATCATCATCATAATTATTCTTTTCTCTTTATATTTTCTATGAATGTTTATGGAAACAACTACATTTTTTGTAAAGTCTATAAGGTATACTTAAAATTTTTTTTATAATATTTTGTGCAAAATTGATACGCCTGAAGCATTTTCAATTAAGCTAATTATGAAACAATTAATAATTAATAACTCCAAAACTAATTAATATTTTGCCTTCAAATTTTAAAAATATTTATATATCAATAGTACTAATAACAGTCAATCTTCAAGGAAATTCATTTAAAAGAAAAAAAAGTTTGCTCTAAAGGTCCATTGTCGCCTTAAATGAATTCCAAAGACAAAAAATGTTTTTCAATAGGGAATCCTCCAACTGTAAAAGTTCTAGAACCCTTGAAATAGAACATTAAAAAAATTCTGTTGCTTCTAATATATTGATTATATTGATCCCAAATCGTTCAAAAATGCGCGGACAATCTCTATAATGAGGGGGATAATAGTATTTTAATTACGGAAAATAACTTACTTTAAACCCTTTATTTTATTTCCTATTTTTCTTTTAAGGCTTTAATGGATTTTTATAGTTGTCAGACAATACTCTGTTTTTAATTTTGTGTTAATTGGGTCGAGAACCATTTAATGGACAATTATAATCGTATATTCCCTACTTGATTTACGGTTCATTCCTTTTTAAGAGAGAAATGTTGAGACTAAGTCTTTGTACATCTTGCCTTTTAAATAATGTTTTTTTAAACAGGATTTGTCATTATTAGGAATGTTGAGATCTTAGTATTTTCACGCATACAACAAGATAGAGCGATATCTTTCGATACCTGAATGGGCTCGAATCCCATTAATGGTTATCTACATTCTTTAAAACAAAAATTTTTATTTTCTTAAACCATTTAAAGACGCTAAAAAATAATATGAAGTAATTTGTATTTGGCCTCAGACAGTAACATTTTTATACAAAAAATTTTTTTCTTCGTATTTGTAAGAGTGGTACCATGTCACAGTAAGATTTTCTAGAATATAAATTACGGAACATATAAAACTTTTATATTTGTTAAACATATTGTTAAGAATGCTGTAAGCATGTAATTTGTATGGTATCTCGTCAAATTTGCGATATATTGGCTCCTTGGCGAAGTTTTGGGGAGACTCATTTTTGGCGACAAATTTGGCGATAGATCGCTAAATTTAAATCGGAAGAAAAGAAGTTTGGCGGGCCAAGATAAATTTTTCTAAAATTTTAAGAACAATATACAAGTACCTAACAGTTTAAATACGTTAATGAGATGAATGAAATTGCGATTTCATTTTTAAAAGTTCCTTATACTGAATTTCCAAGTGACATGTACTGATTTTAAGGAACCATCTGTCAGTCTACTTCTGAAATTATTCTTCCTAAGGTTCAAAATTGAAAACACTTGTTTATATTATAAGAAGCAAATATACCGCTGATCTTCTGGGCGTGAGATAATAAATTTGGGATATAATATTTAAGCAAAGTAGAAATGGAGATGGATATGTAATGTATAAATATATATTTCTTTTAATTGGCCTCGGACCGGCAACTTAAAACTCTATCCGCTGGCCGGATAAAACCGTCCGGCTGGACGGAGTTGGCCCACGGGCAGTAGTTTGCCCATCTCTTATTTAGATCCTGGGAAGGATTCAGACAGGTCAGATGGATTTAAGGTCAAATAATAGGAAAGATAAAAGGCTTCTGTAAATTCCATGTGTTTGTTCCATAAAACTCAGGCTGTCTAGATGGAACTTTCATCCTGACTTCAAATTATAGCTATACCGTTTTCAAATACATGGAAAATTTGCAAGCTGTAACATCAGTAGTTAGTTTATTAGTTCTTTAGGATTGCATAAACAATGACAGAAGTTAAAAGGTGGATATCATATTAAGCAAACTAATATATGAGAGGAATTTTTTTATTACCGGGTTAGTTTAACAAAGCAAAGAAATAGACTGAGTAATAAAAACATACATTTCTTATGTTTTCTAAAATCCTACTGTAAAAATGAATAATTAATGTATTTATTTCTATTCTGTAGCTCAATATGTAAAGAAGTATAAATGTTTGAAATTACGAACATCATTATTTTATGTAATTATTATTAATATCAATTTAAAATAAATTATTAGATTTTTTTCAAGTATTAATGATTTCAATTATTAATTTCAATTATATTTTTTTCAGATATAATTTCAAATATTACTGGTAATCTCGGAAATGGCTGTTGTGTACCTGGGATTTCTTTGAAATTCTCGGGAAGGAAATTAAGCCTAGAAATCAACACCCCTAGTTCCCTACACAAGAAACTAAACAGAAACCCCGTTACTTAGTTTTGAGTAGCATGTGCCGATGACACTCTGTGTCATTTCTATCATTTCTTATGTTGCCCAGTTCCTTCTCGGGCAGGAAATTAAGCCTGGAAATCATGAAACTTAGTTCCCTATGCGGAAAATTAAAAGGAAACCTCGTTATCTACTTTTCAGTAGCATTTGCCGAAGACACTCAGTGTCATCCCGTACTTTAGACAACATATGAATCCGAGCAGATTGGAACTCTGAAGACACTGAAAGTCATATCGTACACCAATACATAAATACTTCATTTGATTTTAAAAGAATCATTTATTTTGTGTGTTTGTGTTCGGAATCGAGAGGAAAGGGGGGCTTTCCTCAACTTGAAATGAGCCTTAATGAGCATCGAGCCTTCTGGAACTGCTAGTGGAAACTTGTTCATTTTTTTCCTTATTTCGGACGAGGGGTGGTGATGAAGTTCTAGGACACGGAACCAAATAGCCGAATCGCGTGACACCCTGGACAAAACATTTGCACCTTCTCCTAACGATTACTTTCTAGAAATTCTCTCAAAGTAATCAGAACTCCATCGTATTAACACTAAACATACCATAACCAGTTAAATGACCGATGATGCATATGTAAAAAAAAAATGCGATGGGTAAAAAATTAAAATAGAAATAAAAGAAATAGGTATATAGTAAGTTGATAAAATAAACAAAATAAAAGACATAAAAGAAATGGGTATGTATTAAGTGTTGGTATGTTTAATGTTAAGGTCTTATCCCACGTCAACTTACGCTTGTTCAGAAAAAATCCACTTTACTATTCCTTTTAACGCTGATCGGATTTTTCGTGGGGATAGCGAAAAGTTTTCAAACAGTTAAAGGTCATATCACTTGTCAACTTAATCCAAATTAAATCGATTAAAAATTTTTCGCTATCACACGAGAAATTCGAATTCTCATCGGTAAAAGAAATTGTGAACTGATTCTGTTGCTCCTACAACGCAGGTCTCCGTGTGATAAGACCTTTATTATACTAGCCGCTTTGCACCCAGCTTTCGATCTCGGTCAACATAATTACAGACGCAAAGTGGTCTTTTGAAAACAATTCTGTGGTCTATTTTAATTTCAAATAAATTTTCCCATATAAAAATGTCCTATTTGGAGATTTATCATTGCACTTGGCTAATGGAAATGTTCCCCTTTTTTTAATATAATCACATCCAATTAGCAGGATGTTTTTCTTTGAATACACCCAGTTCACTGTTAAGCCGCCAGAAGATGTGCAAAAGTTCATCCAGAATAAGTGTACTAATATTTAGCGACTGTTACTGAGAACTTGTCGCGCGAATTGAAATTCCTTTTAAGCTGTCGATTTGTGACAGTTGCCGTTATACTACGCTTATAAATTGAATTTTTTATTTACATCTTAATGTATAAATTAATGTATAATTTAAGGTATGTAATTAATGTAATAATGTAATTAATGTACTTCAATATTTTTAAAACACGATATAAACATTTTTACATTTAGATAAATTACTCTTTGCTATGTTTCAAATGAGCCACATTATTTTTTATTTATTTATTTTGTTAACACGGTAAAATGGATCATTAACTTGTATGTTCTGTTATCCGTTTTTGATCGGTAACTTTAATGTCTTTTATACTGTCATATCGCGTTATAGAATGAGGTAGAGAGGTTTTAATGATAAAAGGAACCTTCAGGTGATATTCAAAAATGCCTGTTCAAAATGATTTGGCGTAAGTAAAATTGTATTCATTTATATAAAACACAAAGGGACATTCTCATATATATATATATATATATATATATATATATATATATATATATATATATATATATATATATATATATATATATATATATATATATATATATATATATATATATATATATATATATATATATATATATATATATATATATATATATATATGTATATATGTATATAAATATACATATATATGTAATCCAATTTTTTATAAAACTCCTTGACAAGGAGAAAGCTCAACAGCTAGCAGTAATAAAAATGCAGTCGGGCCGACATTGAAGAGAACGGCACAAGTCTAATTGAAACTTTATTCCAGAGCTGCTACAACGCACATCTATTCTACTGAACGACAGACAAAGAAAAGCCACAGAGATCACTCTGATCGAACAGAGGTGCACCCAAGAGCGAAGACAGAAATAATTTTCCCACGTTAAGCGAATTAAATGCAAGATCAGTATAAACTCGGAGCCATTTGCCGACGACAGCTGGGAAACGTGCTGAATAGACAGAAAGTTTACATTTTTAGGATAGAAAGCTTTGGGAAGAATGTTAAGTGGAAAACACTCCTTTGATTAAACTATTTAGAGACTGAGAAAAAGATTTAAAGGAATTAGAATGGGAGAGAAGAGGTTTTTATGGAAATATTAAAGTTAAATAATTTTGATATATTACATATATACATATATATATATGTGTGTGTGTGTACATGCTCATTACACACACATGTATATATACATGCACATGTGTGTGTGTAATGAGTGTTTTACACCCCACTAAAAATGAAAACAGGTATCAATGCTGGATATGGTGTAGTCGTAGGTTAGAAAGTAAACATCAAAATTTGGAATTAAAAAATAATACGATTTATTGAGGCATCTCGTTTTTTGGTGTTTCTCTCGCCAAAACGTGTACTTCGGGTTTTATAGGGTTGTGGGGCGCTAGTAAGCCAGCCAATTATAGTGTTAATATTAATTACATGATGATGCGTAAAAAGCGAAACTAAGTTACCTAAAGTAATTATATAAGAATAGTTATGCTAAACAGGAAGTAGTTTTGGTGTCTGCCCAATCATAAGAAAAACAAATCTGTTTCTAGTAAAAGATTGTTATTTTATAGATGGAATCGCCGGAAATGTATTTTAGAATACAATTTTAATTAAGTTAATTAGTTAAAATTTAATTAGGATTAAAAACAGTATGTATGTGTGTCTGTGTTCGTGTGTGTAACCTGTAAAAGTTATTCTTCACCTATTATAACTGTAAAATAGCTTGCATTTTTCTGTTTTCAAGGCTTGATGACAACGCAAATTCACTGCATTCATATCGTGGAAAGCAACTCATTCCAGGATGAGGCAAAATACTTAACAATCAAAATACTTAACAGCCTTAATCTGAAAATTTTAATCTGAAAATTGGAAAACTCATGGACACATCTTACACAAGAGATAAATACATCTGTTGGTTTGTGAAAATGCTAATTCGGAAAACGGAAAAATCACGTGAGTTGCTTTTTACGAGACTGAGACTTAAGTCAGAGGCTCTTTTGTAACTTGTCAAAAGCTGCCGTGAACGGAAAAAAATGCATATACTGGCATAAAGATAGCAAGGATTCTCGGTTATCTCTGGACGAATTAACAGCTGGTCTTAAAAAGAAATTATTATTTCACTATTCACACGTAGCAATTATTATTTCACTATTTGATTTTGAGAGGTGTGGAAGGACTGCAGTCAAAAGAAATCTCGCACTTGAGTTTAATTTGAGTGGTGGGAAAAGTTAAGATTTGAAAAACAGAACGTAAAATGAGAGCATTTTGAAGAATTTAGGCGAAATAATTTTTTATACATAACATAATACATAGACAGATAAATAGTTACATAGCTAGAAAAGTGTAACGCCCTTCTTTGTATACAATTGGTTTTGATACTGTCTTTTTTTCTATTTCGAAGTAAAAGAAGGCTTCCCTTCTACGGCTCAAGTAATCGTATACACATTGACACAAGTTTTTGTAAAGGCCATATAATAGTTCGGCATTCCACGGGAGCATCAGCCAAATACACCTAAAAAAATATCAAATGAAAGCTCAGGAAAAGTAAATTTGAAAATATTTAAGAAATCTCTGAAGTAATTATATTTAAATGTAACGAAGCAGTTGTTACGCTAATAATATTTATGTATAGTGATCCTTCTTTTAGTAATACACTTTATAAAAGAGAGAGAGAGAAAATAATGTCTCACTGTATAACGCAGGTACGTTGGTAAAATGTAACTTTTTTTATCTCGAAATCCTGCATCTTATGAGTTGAAAATATTACAATAAATTAATACAGTAATACTTTTCACCCTCTTTTTGTTGTGACTCAT
>CM063505.1:183976850-184261850 GCA_032207245.1 Pardosa pseudoannulata | reverse complement strand
ATCACTTTTATTTAAATAGAAATCTGATCTAATTTCATTTGCCGAAATAATTATATGAGCATTTATAAAATTATATACTTATAAACTTCCTATACTTATATCAGTATACACCAAAGAGCCATTACATTGTGACCACCCTATTAATAACTTGTAGGACCACCTTTGCCCTCAAAACCACCAGCACCCGGCACGTACAATTGGACCTCCAAAAACGTTCCAAAATGGTGTATTGTACATTTCTGCCAGCGCTTTCACCAAATGATTTTTGAGGTAGGAGGTTCATGTCCGATTGTTTCCAGGAACTGCACCCCTCTTTATGATTTATTGACGCATGACACTATTCTGAGACACAAAGACGCTGATAGCTTCTCATGGCTTTGTCAATCTCTATTTCGAATAATTTCGTTTGCGGTAACAGATGTATCTCTAATTGCACCACTTTAATATCTTGGATGACTTTCGTTAAAAAAAATATAAATATTTCTTTTAAAGAATATTATTATTCGTACTTTTAGAATCCATTATTTCTTATGGGACGATCTTCGAGACTTGACGAGCTTTATGTGTATTAAAAATTAACAATCTATAATGTCTATTTATATATCTATTTATAACCGGAAGTAAAGGGGCAATAACGAGGGTAGTATTACCGTATTTCAATCTGGTCGACAAAGGCTGAAGTAAAAAATCGTAAAACACTTTGGTCACTGACAAAATAAAACTTTAGCGTATTTTTTGGAGACTTTTTTTTCTCGGTGTGTTCCACTCGGGGGGTTAATAACTTGTAGGACCACCTTTGCCCTCAAAACCGCCAGCACCCTGCGAGGCATTGTCTCCACAAGGTGCTTATAGGTAATCTGAGGTAGCAGGTACCAAGCGCTCACCAAATGATCCTGTAATTCGAGGGGGTAGCTTGATGTCACGAATTTGGTTTTCCAGGTGGACACCACAATTTTGGATACCACAAATGCTCTATTGAATTGATGTCAGGAGAATTTGGAGGCCAAAGTATAACTTGAAAATCACTAAAATGTTCCTCGAACCACTCCCTGACAATTCGACCCTTATGATCTGGTGCATTATCCTGTCGATAAATACCCAGATGAAATGTTGTTGTCATGAATGAAGAAACTTGGACTAAAACGATGTTCACGTACATCGCACGCGCAACATTGCACGCGTAGTGGTTTTGTTACTGGGCGGGTACATTGTTATAAATAGAGGGTGGTCATAATGTAATGGCTCTTCAGTTTATGTTTGCATAATTATAAAATATAAATAAATTGGTATCATTTATTATTTCTAAAAAATTACATGAAAGTTCCTTTCACCCCAATTAAGAAAAGTGCCTTCAAAGTTTATTTTCATACATACATAGCTTTTTAAACATAATAGCATCATTCGCATACACAATTTCCTAAAAATTAATGTAAAATAATCAATTTAAATAAATGAGTAATTTACCTGTATAGTTGGCTTTCTGTGAGTCATAAATCATTAGACTTTGGAGTCAATTCACACTAACTATAAATATAAATCTTAGAATACCTAGCTTTTATCTTGAATTAAATTTTATTTATATCCTTTGCATTTACATAAATATTTATGAAATTATAAATCAAAATTTGATCATGTAGGATACAATCGGAAACACGGTACTGCACAGAGTCCAACATCTCAATCTGGACAGTTGAACCTTGTTTCTCTCCTTACCTTCTTCCCTCTGCTGTCTCTCTTCGAGCAGCAAATAATCTAGTAACCATAAAAATTTTAGTGTAAGCATATCGCATACATCATTACCTATAAAGTACATGTTAGCTTCGGTAAAAGACTGGTTGAGTTTCACAGTGCCCGAACTACACTCGGGATAAGCCAGGATTGTACAATTCACCTGCCCGAGTTCAACTCGGGAAAAACCGGGAAAGGGTTAAAATAACTTCAAAATTTAATCTGCTTGTTTTAAACGTTTGTATTTTCACTTCTTGTTACCCCTTATGTAACAAATTTCACGAACCACCTCTTCTCCTCAAAGCTTGACATCATTTGTGGACTGCCCTTTGTAGCTCATTTTATACTACAAGAGAGATCATTAGACTGGGAAATACTGCTTATTGCTGATTCCGTCTCCATATTAGTCGCAGGATACGAACCTGCAGTGTAATACCGGAACGCAGTGCCCTACCTGATCAGCTATCATCTGGCCCAGTTTATATATTAGCTCTTAAGATTTAGTTTGGGGCTTGAGTTGACCTAGTAGTCACCCTATGGGGTTAATATCTCAGGTTGCCGGGCTTTTGTGGCCGCACAAGCATTCCAAAAATGTTTGTTTCCTTCGAGTCAGTTTCCAGAATTTTTCGGCCTTTCGTATATGGTGCAATCCCATCTAGTTGGGTAGGAACCGATTGCTAAAATATCTATATTATTAAAAACAACAATTTTTTTCTTAAAGTGATTAACCTCTTAACTGACAGTGGTTTAGCAGTGAAACCACCTGTTACTTTCTTATCTTTTTTTAAAGACATATGATCTTTACGATTTTCTATGTTTTTGACACTCCAAACTATCAATAGATATCTATATACTCAAACTTTCAATGGACTACACTTAATTTAGATTTCTGATTGAAATATAGGAGTTTAAACTTTCTTTCCATAGAAACATCAAAAATTTGATTTTATCCCATACGATCCGAAACAGCACTTATAAATTGTTTAGATATTTATTCTAATCATTCTCATCATTATATAATTTTAATGATAGTTATTCTTAGCTTTTACCATTATAATTCTATAAGAGAGTATTATTTTTATGCTGTTCATATTAATAAATTCAACCACTTCCCAAATCTTCGCCCTCCTAAGTTATATAAATTTTATTTCATATATTTCGAATTTCTAAGGTTCATAGATAACATTTATAACATAATTCCTGTAAATTCCAAAGAATTTGTACTAGGGAGCTTTAAAGGGTTAAAAACGATAAAAAAATAAAATTAAGTAATTAGTGTTTTGGTTACCGATGGTAATATAAAAAAAAGTTTTAGTCATTTATAATAGATCTTACCTACAGAGGGCAGGGCACTACTTGTTCGGCTATCATCTGGCTTACCTCATGACCAGTTGATCTGTTAGCTTTCAAGGTATAGCTTTGGGGTTTGAGTTGGCCTAGGGGTCACTCTGAGGAGTTAGTATACCGAGTTGCCGGGCTCGACCCTAGCGGGCACACGAAACAGTTCCCTGTATACTCAAAGAACGTGAAGTATAAATCTGTGGGTCTGAGGTCAACTTCAGTTGTTGATCGGCATTTGGGAGAGAAGTGCGGAATCGGAGTTTAAATACCCCCTCCTGGGAATGATCAAAATGGACAGTATTTTCCATCGTAGAACACCACAAGGTAGGCAACTCGCTGCTCGGTTTGTTTGGATCACTACGGTTTATGAGACTGAAACTACTTAAGGTCGATTCCGGAAGGCTGTAAATACTCAAATCCACAAATATGAACATCCACGAATTTAAATCCATGACTCCAGTACAGAAAGTTAGTTCTCTATCGACTAATCTGTCATAGAAAAAAGAAGAATCATTTCAAAAATGATCTTTATCGAATTTATCGGAGGCATCTCCCTTCATCGGACAGGCAGGTTTGAAAATGTTGACAATGATACTCCTTTTTCTGTACCCGAAACTAGAATTGATATGAAAGGTCTCTTGTTCCCTTAAAAGTCTTTCAACCAACTTTTCGCTCCCAATCAAAACAAACAAACAATCAAATCAATAAACCCGAGTCTCTCCCGAAAGGTTACGGCGCAACGAGTTCGGAGAGCCCTCCCGTCTCGCTCTTCCCGGGATACGTGATAGCGTTAGACCACGACATCTGTTTATCCAAAGGAAAAAAGCCTGCCAGTCGGGATCATTGATTTATTGTGTGCCGGAGATCCATTAAAAAGCGGGTTTCAAAAACGGATCAAATGTCATTTGACAGAATCTCTTAGAAGGTCATTTTTCATTCTTCGTCAGCCGGAGGAGAAAAGGGATTAGACAGGTTGGGGGGCTGTATTTTTAATACCGACATCGAGAAAAATCATTTTTTTTTATATTCTTTAAGACAATATAAATGCCCTTGCCACTTTTCCAATTTTGCCCGTATGCCGTAAGGTCATTGTGTGCGGGTTGCTACTCATTTTCCCGCACGGCATACGGACAGTCTTGTTTCTCTCTTGCTTGTATTATTTTTACATTTTCTATTTTTTAATAAAATTCACATATAGATGACTACTAAAGGAGTGGTTGACTTCTGCTGTGTTTTCTCTTCCGATTGGCAAGATTTTTTCACATGTTTTGTATCAGCAGACGAATTTTTATATTAACGTATATATAAATATATATATAATATATATATATATATATATATATATATATTATTTGCACATATATATATATGTATGTATGTATGTATATGTATATATAAATATATATGTATATGACATGGTCCAGTGTTAAGGCGAAGGGAATAATTAGTCCTTCTTAGTTAAAACACTTCTTTATTTAATTTGGATTTTCCGTTTCAGGCATGGCTTGCGCCGTTTGCATTTATTCGTGGCGAAGACACGCGTAGAGTGTGTTGACAGCTCCATGATCACGCTCTAACTAATTCTTCTCGCTTGATTAGTCATCAACTTCCAGTGAAAAATCTCTGTGTCTAACCACATTACTCCAAAAGGTTACGCAAGCGTGAGTCTTTGTCATTTATTTTATTATTATAAAAGAGTTCCCTTTTTAATATCGTTTATAACTCACGTAATTTCCAACTACCACTTTTTAGACCTCACATATACATATACATATGTGTATGTATTTGTAATATACACTAAAAATCACAAAGAGAAATATCACAAAGAAAAATAAACTTGAATAGTCCTCCCAAAATTTTTCTAGGTATGGTCCTGAACTATAGTGAAGTTTAAAAAGAAAATTTTAAAAGATTAAAAAAGTAAAACCTGATATGCTTGACATACATTATATAAGTTATATTATTTATAATTAAAAATATATTTTAAGACATGGTCTAAATTTAATTAATATTCCAAATATCCAAGACATAAAAGAGAAATGAATTGGCAGAGTAAACTTTTAACTCTAGTAATAAAGTGAAAACTGAAGAAGAAATATATTAATTTATTCTTGTCGTCCATGAGTCTAGCTAAATGGAAACCGTGTGAGGCACAATTGCCCTGGCTATCCGAAGCAATTGAGAGATTCTCTTGAAGACAATCACTGATCGGCAGTATTGCAACCATTAAGGCAGAGCAAAAAAATATATGATCTTGTCCAGGCTCGGTCGTTTTGGGGGGTTATTTCTACAGAGAGTATAGATCCTTGTTCCAGCTGGCCAAATATTCATCCCCCTGAAGTGGCGAGTTCTTAGTTTTTGTGATTTTTCTGTTGGCGTTGAGTTTACGAATCTGATATTTGGGCCCGATAGTCATTTTTTAAATTTTGACTAGACAACAGAATTTATGTCGAAAAGTGAGACAGGCTGTAAATATTCTTCAATTTGTTATCTCGCTTCTTTGACCAAGGCATCTGCTGCGTCGTTCTCATCTATGCCATAGTGCGCTGATATCCATTGCATGATGCAGTATCTATTCTGTTGATATGGCTTAGAGCATTATATGTCTTTCTTGAGAAGCCCTACTGAATTGCTTGGCGGGCAATCCTAGAGTCGTTGAAGATCGTTATTCCTCAGGCATTCCTCGTGTCTTCCAGATTGATAAAGATATTTTAGGGCCAACAGGTGTAATTTTAGACACTTTTAGGCTATTTTGTGCTCGCGTCTGTAAAAATGATTCTCATATGCTAACTCCACCATTAATTAAAATCATCTATGAAGACACTTATGTAACCATGCTATGATAAAGATTCTATGACTCTGATTCCTTTCGTTTAGATATTAGTAGCTAGCTCTTTTTAAAGCATTGTTCAAGATGATCACTTGAAATTGTGGTGTTTTGAGGGAGCAGAGATAATAAGATGGACTGCTGCAAAATGGTGTAAGTATTATGTTTAATGTCAGTTTGCTGCCTAATCTCTATATCTTACACTAGGGGGTAAGATCTTTTTCTCCTTTCACTTCCGCTACTCGCCTTTAAAGGTTTGTTCCTATTGTGATCTTCGTTGTAGCTTTTGGTCTTGTTGAAGAATTTTAGAATTAACATTCTAATTTCTTCCTTTTACTAAAGGCTTCAGGTCCCAATCTTGCGGTGCCTTCTGATTATTAGTGTAAGAGACTGCACGAATGATTATTTTTGCAACCCTTGTTTGTATGTTATCGATTATTTGCAATGCCGATTTCGAAGCTTATTCCATGATGGGTCAGATTAGAGTGGTATAGGTAGATTTTATGGTTTAATATTTCTTTCCTAATCCATACCACAATGATTCTTAATGTTAATTCTTTTCAGGATTCTTAATGTTGAAAGTGACTTATTTGCACATTTCCTCATATGCTCAGTAGAATGTAGTTTTGCATCTGAAATATATCCTAAATAAACTGTGTTTTCTGTCTTTATGAAGGGTTGTAGGGCAGTAACTAGGGCTTTGCAAAAGTGATATTTGCTATGGGTGCATCAGTCATAGGGGCGCAGCACCATCATGGAAATGGAATCCGAAAGAGGATGATTCGCCCAGAGTAGTAATGCGAGAAGCATTTTGTGTCTCTAACACTTCTTTAATGTCTTCCACGGGACTTAGGATTAATGTCCGCATTTACATAAAAATGGTCAGGGTACATTTAAGAAAAAGGAAACTGAAAAAAAAATCAAATGAAATTTTTATTAAGTAAAAGGACTCTTTGGGATTATTTATCAGTAAAGTATATATAATGCGTAAAAATGGAGTATTCCAAATCTCTATGAAAAATACAGGGCGCAATGTATATGTATTCGATGAAGGGCAGGATGCGGTGCCTTTTCTACCGCTTTTGCCACAAATCGTTCTACATTATTAACAATACGCTCAACTTAAACGGTTCAGGGCTCCAATATGATCTTCTAAATCTTCTAAATCTATTTTTGTCTGTAATTTTGAGTTTGTGTCGCAGTTAAAAAGGGAAATAGTAACTGTGCAAAACTGCAAATTCCTTGTTAAATGGATTTTGGCATTGATCAATGGAAGTAGGATCGATTTGTAGCTGAATTGTTCGAGAAGTGGGGGAAGGGTAAATAGTGTATTCTATCATCAATATAAATTTTATAGCAAAGACATACAGAAACTGGTCACTTCTCAAAGACGAAATTGACTGGCAAGGAAGATATATAGGCACATTATGGGTTGCGGTGAGCATTGGAACAACACTGATTAAAGAGCTATTTACCCAAAATAACCAACGTCTTGAAAAGATCTTTTTCTCTTTGAAGAAAGAATTGCACATGTGGTCGGGATAAGTATCGTAACCTAAAGCTCCATTATTCTTGGAATCATTTGCAAGACTGACCTAAGTATTTTAACTAAGCCATTAAATAAGTGTCATATAATCTTAAATAGGGAAAGCATAATTCAAAAGTTTTAAGCATATGAAATTCATAAAAATCTCCAAGCATACTTTACAGCTGTAGTTCATTATCGGACTAGTGAGCGATTTATGTAATAAAATTTTAAGTGACATACTTAACTTGAGAAAAGGCCCCGGGAGTCCAATAGCCGGTACGTCTAGAGAGACAACGACGGTGCAGGTCTAGCTAAGCCATCATTGAAAAGTGACATTGAAAAGATAATAGCAGCTTTCGACAATTTCAGATTTCTAAATTATACTTATTTAAAATTTTTACACTGGAACGCAAATAGGGTCATTGAACTGAAAAACATGGGCAGAAAAGGTCATAATCTTTTTGATATTTTCCCTTTAATTTTAATATATTTAGTTTTAATTTTTCTGTATCTATATATACTTACAAACTTCACATTTTGGGGCACAAAATGAAAAAAGACAGGATTTGAATAGTCATCAAAAGTTATTAAAAACTATCTGAATTAGTGAAATCCTTGAAGCTATTAACGTTAAACTAGGTCATATAAAAAATTATTTTTAAAAATATGTAAATTTCTTAATTTTTCTTATGACGCATTTTGCTTAATGAAATGATTTCCAGATTCTTGGTATTATTTCTTCCATTTGATCGCATCGATGGCTGAATGATAAGGTTCTGCTATTCGACACCGGAGTACGCGGGTTCGAATCCCGCTGCTTTCATGGATGTACGGATTTGACTTTAAGCAGTATGTCCTTGTCTCGCGAAGCTAAACAGTAGACCGTAGCCTTCCAAACAGAACCGCCTTGTTAATCTGTGGAGGAAAATCGTTGTACATCTGGGAGGTTTTTATTGAAATAATTATTTAAAATCTTTTCATACAGCGAAAAATTCTACAAGTTATGCAGGAAACTATGTTTTATTAAAAGCGTGAATAATAGAGTTTAATTTTAATTTTAAATGGAAGTCTTTCATCTAATTGTCACATTTTTTACTTGTTACTAATAACTGTAAAAACAAAATGGTAACGTGCACCCTTTTAGAGAACTGTAAAACGCTAGAATGGCTCCACTATAAAAAAATTCTAAATTTATTTTTATCCTAATGATGTCATCTCTTTTTAAAATAAAAAAGTGAATGTGACAAATCAAGGATGCATTGCATAACAGTTGATTAGAAATAACCGTAGATTAAAATCTATGCAATTTAACTCCGTGATACCTTAACATTTATTTTACAATTATATCTAATTCGCTATGATTAAATGAGTAATTAATCTCGTTAAGATATGCCTTAGTTCTATTTTTTATAAAGTGAAAATGTTTTTATAACGTGTTTAGCACTTTTGTTGATATTGGTTATCTCTAAATTTTGTTGAAAAGAAGAATATACTTGTATGCAAGCTCCAAACAACTCAGTTGTTGCACACTTCTCGACTTGTTCTCGACTCATCACTGCAAAGGGTACAGAAAAATAAAAATTTGGTGGCATTAACAGTTGAAAAAGGTTAAATTTAATGATTATTTCTTTTATGGTTGAACGAGTGAAAGCTTCTTGAACGAGTGAAAGACGTTTTCAATGGTCGGATATCAGGCTGACACTAATAGATAAGTAATTCTTTTATAAAGTTTGTGAATTCTTATACTGTTTCCCAATTTAACTTTTGGAAGTAAATCGAAGAGGGCTTAACCTTAAGCATATCGAATTGTTTCAATTGGGTCATAGCGTTCTCACATTTACAAACATGTATGGAAAAAATATATCTGGAATTTAACTATTTTGAAAGTTACTCGTACATATAATTTATATCATTTTTTGGCAATTGTAAACTGTAAATGTCTTTTTACCTTATTTTGTTTTCACTCAAATTCTATGCATTACAAACTTTCTGTGAAGTTTGAGGCAATTTCACGCAGTAGGGGAAAATCTCAAATTATGATAATTCTGGCTTTAGTTTCAAACGGAATTGTAGTTTGTTTGCCCGTTGGCTGTAGTAAACATGAAAATGAATGGAAAGGGCACTATAGTAGGTCGTGACGTTGCGACAAATTGCTCTATAGGATAAAACTGTGACTGGAATGAATAAAAAGTTAACTAATTTTGTTATACACAAGTATATAAAAAAACTATCAAAATTCATTGCACTTAATTGTCAATGTTTTTTATTTATATATATAATTCTATGGGTATCTAAAAATTCCTACACAGATTAACGTAGAAAGCATTTATAGAACACATATAAAGTACTCTGGAGATGTAAAAATTATAAAAACATTTTACAGGTTAAAAAATTAAATGATTTTATTAGACTTTAATCTCTAAAATTGCTTTAAATTGGATTACAAATTACAAAATTCCAATGTTTACTGGGATAACTGTTTTCTTTTACAGGAGTACCATGTTCCCTTAAAATAGAATGATGTTTATGGCCATTTTGAGGATTTTCAAACAAGTTTACTGGAACAATTGTATATTAAATTGCTTTACGTATGCATTCTAGTTTCATTACACGATTAAAGGTTTATATTCTGTAAATAAGTATATGTTAATACTTAACGGTCTGAATTTAAATATTTACGCGATTATAAAAGCTTTCAACTAGGGATTTTTTATGCCTATTAACAGATTTGAGACATTAAATTGGTACTGTAAAAAACTATTTTCTTTTAAACGGTGTTTAGGTCCCATTTACTGTTTTTCAAACGAGCTTTTACTTGAAGAAATTTATATTAAATTGCTTTAAGTGGGCATTCCAGTTTAATTGCAAGGTTAAACGATTTTATTCTATAGATAAGTATATATTAATACTTTTACAATCTGAATTTTTTATACGAGTGTAAATGTTTTTAACAAGAGATGTTTTTATTTTTTTATTCAAGACATGTGTTTTATATTTGTGATAACAAACGTGATCTAAATGAGTCTCGTTAGATTATAGCCATTTTTTATTGACCATTAATATATAAACCAATAGTCATTCAAAAATGGGACACTTCAGATTTTGTCAGCTTATTACCATTTCAAAATTTTAACTTTTTAAGAGCGCGTTAAAACTACGATCTAACAGGTTTAGTTGTCAATGCTTTGATCAATTTTTTACTAATCGGATGACAGTGGGAATAAGGCATCCTATTCATCCTCATAGAATTTAGTTACAAATAACGAATTCCACTTTTTTTTTTAATTTTCTTCATATATATTACTTTCATTTGTTTGGCGATTTATATTTTACTTGGCTAATTTCTTGTGTGTTTGTGAAAAGGTATCTGCAAAAATGTAAATGATCATTGAATTTCTTTAATCAACCGATTGAATGCTTTGTGCCCTTATTTTCAAGTAATATATTTTCATTTATTAATAATGATATCCCTTGGTAGTGACCTATTTGATGCTGTATGATTTTTATAAGTGATTGGAAATTTAAAAGCTTCCATATCATCCATAAAAGGTCGCCTTTTTTAATACAAATTAACTTACGCGTGCATGTCACTCGTTGTGACAATCCTAAAAAATTTTATACACTTAGAAATTTGGTGGTATTTGTCTGTCCATTTCATGAACTAATACTAAAAAATTAGAATTCTTTTAGTTTCTATTTATGTAAATCTGGTATGAAGTTCTCTTTTTTAATAAGAGAAAGGTTTTTAGAAACCATTTATTACTATTTACAATGTGTTGAACTTTTCTATCAACTGTATTTTATCAATGGATAAAATAATGGTTAAGAATTTTGTATATTCATAATTATTATTGAATTTGTTATAATTGAGCTAATGTTTATTTCAGATCCAATTGTACCCAATGGAGATTTATTAGTGTATGTGTCTGCTCTAAATGCACATATCTAACCAATCTCTTTTCGGTTGTATGGATCATTTTTTTTTGTATTTAGAAAGGTAAGTAGGATACATTTTAAACCTGCTCTCTCCATTAAATGCCTGATTATTTTTACCCACTTAATACAAGTCATTTTATAAACTTTTAAGATATACTTCGGAATATTTGAAAAAACGTTGTCAGCTTCCGTATATCCAAATCTGATTTGTGGAAAGTTTCTATATGAAAAGGAAATGCTCATTTTTACCTTCTAAAAAGTAATCAAAAACTGTCTTTTTAAAACCACGATTTAAAAATTTGCCGCAATGAAGAAAATGCTTCCGATTTTGGTAATTTAACACTTCGCGTGAGAACAACGTATTTTTACCTTTTTTGCAGTCTGGCACTGGAGCGCGGCTCACATAAAAATACGTATTTAGTAGATTTGTTGTGGATACCCGATAACTGCCACAAATCAACTAATTACGTATAATTGTATGTATGTGTGACATACGCGTGTTTGCGTTGCTATGCAACGCTTTGCATTTTTTCTTTCTACAAGTTATGATTGTCGAGTTACTCGGTCTTTTGTTGCGTTATTTCTTCTTCAATCAAATTCCTAGTTCCAGAACGTACAAGTCGTGTTTTGTCAATTTGCAGATTGGTTTTTTTTTATTTTTGAATACAAAATTGATAAAATGAGCCGTTGTGATGAAGAAATATGCGCTGACAGTTTATCGGACTTTAATTTTAAAAATCATTTATTTTTGTGATTTCGTAAGAATATTGGGGGTTTTTCTGTTAAATAATCATACAGTATATATTAAAGTGTAAAATAAAAGTTTAGTTCATAAAAACAAAGTAGTTTTCGATTTAAGCCTAGTGGCGTTGTGGTCGCGTTCCCATTCCACCGATCCTTGGGCTGGGCAAGGTTGACTCAGCCTTTCATTCCTTCAGTGGGTAGAGAAATTGAGGACAAAGCATGCTTGGGAACTAAACACTGTGGGTTCTGCGTAAGGCTGACCACCTAACCGGAACATATGCTTCGCACCCCAGGGCTAGAAAACTGAGATTGGCACCGTAGGCCTTGGCCCCTAGGGGCTGTTGAGCCGAGGAGTTTAATTTCTTGTTTTTGATTTACTGCGATTTTTCTGAATAACTAAACTTTCGCGCGATTCACGAAAAAAATGCCCACTGCAAGCGTAAGTTACCGGTAAAGTATACCCGCATGCCAAGTGTTAAAAGCTTTTTTTAAAACAAGGTATGGGGTGTCACTTTTTGTTACCCTCCTCTCCAAGGGCAATAAGTTTCTTGCAGCAAAACAGTAGACTGTAGCACTCCATACTTTCCTATTCCTTCCTGCTATTTATTATTATAGCCTTATCTTTCTTAATATTAATCGGAGGTTTTTTTCCCAATTAGTAGAGTTCCGCAATGAATGACGCCCGGTTTGGAGCTAAACAGTGTACTTTTAGGCTAATAAGACTCTGAAAGGTTTCATCGCCAGGGACGGGTTTAAAACCGGTGAAAGGCCATCATAATGTGTAAAATGAAGGTTTCGTACGAAAATTATATTATTAACCTTCGAGTTTTTATTCTTAGATTCTGATCGAAAACCTAGATTTCAAGGATTGTTTTAGATATCGGACCTGTTGTGAATATATAGCTATTATACTAACTTTGAGTACTTTTGAAAGAAATTCTCAATTTCTAAGAAATGTTTAGATTTTAATATATTTCATTGCACGTGTAGTCTTCCCCGATTTCTGAAAAGACAGCCATATTGGATTTCTTTAATGCAAAAATGGTGGACATTCTATAGTCTACGTAAATTGCCACCTTAAGTCACAGCAAGAATAATTATAAATATAATTGACAACAGTTAAATCTTTCACCATATTGAAAGGGAGGAAGTGGTCTATCCTTTAGTAACCCCCTTGTGGTCAGTATTCCAATTATTAATACAATTCTTACGCCCTCTACAGAAGAAGAGTTCAAATGGTTGAAGGTATGGATGAAATATAGAGGATTCTGAGAAGAGGCCGTTCAACATCGTAAAACAAGAATGTAACCAGAAAGATGAGGCCTGGAAAACTCCCAACCCGCCCTCCGTTATAGGTGTAGTACTTTTATACCTTTTTACTCTGTCAAAGCGCCCTCTAGCAGCTATCAAGAAATTCCACAACAGCGCCATCTAGTAGTGTTAAAAAAAGATCCTACATCGTAAGACTAGAATGTAGTTAGAGGAATGGGGCAACTGTATAGCAAGAATGTCGACAATGAAACTCACTATAGCAATGCGCTCTGTTAGTTTTAATAATAGTTAGATTGATACACAGTCGGAAAAGGCTTCAATTTCAGAATCAGAGGGTTACGAGTTCTAGCCAAAGATCCGTCGTATTTATTAATGGCACGTAAAATAGGATCATAATTTCGATGCCCTCTGAGTTGGGGGTCATTCCTTAAGTTACATGTGTTCTCCGGTTGGTGCTAAATGATTAACAGCTTTCCAGCCGTGTTTAGCATTAAGATATGTCTGCATTCCTAGCCTCAGTGAAAAAAAATAAAATATTGGCCACCAGAAAAGTATAAAAATTTATTAGCAATTTAGGGCTTTTTTAACATTGTTTTCTACAAAGCTGCAGATTTTGATGACCGTTTTATTATCAGAACGACCAACATTGTTCCTTATGAGGGGACAGCAAAAATGCATCCAAGCCAGACTCGATAATGAGACCAGAGCACAATATACTAACCACTACACAACCTGGGCAGTTGAAAGTATAAAATAAGTATCCTAGCAAGGGGAACATTCTTACACTGATTTTTCTGGATATTATAAGCTTTATTCATATTCTGCTATATTATAACAAATTGGGGAATTTTCAAAATGACATCGTTAATTGATAAATATTAGCTCAATGATAGTACTTTATTGTGGTCTCCAGGATATTTACGTCGATTTCGTAAGTTATAAAGTCGATAGACAGGGGATTTCGGTACACTATTCTAAAAATGGTCGACCCTTACTCGATCGGTTGAGATATTTATAATAAGGCGTATATAAAAACAATCAAATGTTAGTGAAGAAATCAGTATTAAAATATCTAATACTTACCTTTCGAAATATAGAACAGTTCTGAAAGTGATTCAACCGAAAAGAGATTTGTTAGATATGTGCATTTGGAGTAGACACATATACTAATAAATCCCCATTGGGTACATTTGAGTGCGAAATGCTTTCTGAAACATCGAAATAAATCGTAGCTCAGTTATAAAAGAAATTTTTTTTAGTGTTAGTTCTCCTAAACATGAAATTGACAGACAAATATCAAATTTCTAAATGCATAAAAACTTTTAGGGTTATTTCAAAGAATGAAACACACTAGAAAGTTATTGTAATTTAAGTTTTCTATAAAAATTTTCTGACCCACACATGTTAAGGATATGGAAGCTTTCAGAAGGCCAATCAGTTCTAAAAATCACAGTAAGTAAATAGGTCAATACCAACTAATATCATTACTAACAAATAAAAATATATCAATAAAAACGATACAACGGATTCAATAAGTTGATTAAAGAAATTCAATGAACATTAATATTTCTACAGATACCTTTTTACAAACGGGCAAGAAATGTAGTTAAAGTAGAAAGACCAATTGCAACGTATATTGTACATGAAGAAAAAATTTTTTTAATGTGCAATTAGTTTTTTATTACCAAATTCTATGACGACAATTATGATGCTGCACACTGTCAAGATGTCATCTGCACCTTTAAGCTGGTGATGTATATCCCATTAGTGAAAAATTGTTCAAAACGTTACCAACACTTCTTACTAAATAAGTTGGATCTTAGTTTTAAAGTGCTTTACCTTAAAAATTTAGAAATGTTTATTTTTGTCTCCATGCTGAAAATAAAATCTGGAGCGCTCGTTAAATTTTGAATGCCACTGTTTTATAGATTAATGATCATTGAAAAAATAATGGCTAAATTACACAATGATTCGTTCATATCACGCTTGTTAACACAATTTAAACCTAACAAGTCTTGAATTTGTTAATGGACAAAAAATAAAGAGTCTTGTTAGAAGCATTTATATCCATATAAATACTTAATTCTAGATGGAAACCTATTAATATATATCTACAGAATACAAACATTTAACCTGGAGATATTTGTGAAAGCTTCCAACACATACAAAACATTATAAAACTAAATATTTACTAAAGGAAAAGTGAATTACCTTAAGAATATGCAGTGTTTTCAATACCTTGGTAGAATTTAAGATCACTTCCACATAAAATAAAAATGTTACAAAATCCACACTAACTTTTTTAAGAAAAGAAATTACTTGCATTAAAAAGAAAGATAAAAATGCAATAAATTAGTGTTCCCAAAGACACATTGACCACATAGCATACTTACATAATGTCTTTTGTCTTTTCAGTAAATTGAGCTCATTAAAATAAAGCTTTTTGAAACTAGCGTGACAGACTAAAGCAAGAAAAAACATAACAAATATTTTGTTTATAGACACTTGGGACAGATCTCAATTTCAAGGGGACATGATGCATTCTTTCAAAAGAAATATTTTTTCGAAGTATTACAGAAAATATCGGAATCGTTTTGTATTTTAGGTTCCAATTTAAAGAAATTCAAGAAATAAAATTTATTGAAACATCTTTTCTTTTAATCTGTAAAAAGTTTTTAAAATCTCAAGTATTAATCTTTTACTCAAATCCTCTTTGAGATTTATTAAAGCTGCCTACATAAGTATATAAATGAAGTTTTAGGCATCTCTAAATTTATATTTTATAAAAAAAAAGTGAAACCAAGCATTTTGACAGTTTTTTTCTTTATATCACTGAATAACATAATGAGGCAACTTTTTGTTTATTCCCAGTGTTATCCTCTGTATTATAAAAAAGCTCTAAACAAAACTTAACGCTTGTATCTTCAATACATAATAAATAGAATAGCTTTAGAATTATGAACGCATAAAATAAAAAAAAAACCATTTACAGTGGTCATAAGTTATTTTTTTTTAAAAAAAGGGCTCGCATAAATGAAATGATATGCATAAGTTTAAAAACATCGAAGATACAGATTTCAAATTTTTCATCCCTGTTTATAATATGGGCCAGTTTAAACAATTCGATGTTTTTAATTGTTACCATCCTCTTAAATTGACATAGTCGTATGAAAACGGGGAAACAGTGTAAGAATTCACCATTTTTTTTAAAAGAATTAGTGTGAATTTACCTTAGATGTCTGTTTGATAAATGACCATCAGAAACCTCCTGTATCACAGTAATAGAACCCCGTAGCTCAGAATGACACTTTGTCGAATTGCTGAGTGAATAAAATAATAAACATGACACCATACTGTCGAGAAACTACATTACCATTAGAGGACACATCATATTAAATATCCTTACACCTGTTAAAATCTATTTAAAACCGTTAATGCCACAAAATTCAAACTTTTCTGTACCATTTTCAATTCGTTGCTGCGAGGTTGAGAACAGATTTTAAAAGTCAAGAGGTGTGTGTGCAAGTTCAAGACAACTAATTTGTTGCCACAATTATATTTTTTTCAACAAAAATTAGGGGTAACAAAACTTAACAACAGTGCAAAGAACTTTCTAAACACCTTTCTCATGTTATAAAAATGGAACAAAGGCCAGGTCTTACCGTTATAACTAATCGGAGATCTACCACATATTTAATGATGACGAATTAAAGGTAATCGTAAAGCAAATTTTATCTCACGGAGATTAACTATCCAGTTCAATTACAAAGTGTTTAATCTTCGATTAGCTTTAATCGCTAATTAAGCAATACAGCCTTAATTTGCAACACGCAGTTTGAGGTGGAATCTTTAGGTTTAAACTTAATAAAAATAAATTTAGAATTTTTTGTAAAGTGGAGCCATAAAATTTTTCTTTTAATTCTCACGTTCAAAGTCCTCTAAAAAGGCTCATGTTTCCTTTTTGCTTTATAATTCTAACTTTGGCTAGTGAAGAGCAAAAAATACATGAGAATTACATGGAAAACCTTCTCAATATTTCAAAAATTGAATATATGTGTGTTTTAAAAAAATAACAAGGAACCCAAATCTCATAGTAACACAAGCATTTAATTTTGAACAAAAATAAAATAAAATAAATAAATACAAAACGTTTTAAAACATTGTCGTTTCGATTTAGCCACAACAACCATCATTGTTAAACATTCTTTTTCACTCTGGAGATCGTTTTCCACAATCCAATTTTAAGTTGTCGGTAGGTTTGAAAACCATGAAGCACTGGAAGCTTCGTCTTTGACTGTTGCACCTCCTTCACACTCTGCTGTCCTGTCCTGGAGCTGCACGCGGCGACAATGGAAACTAAACTTCATCGCCATGTTCAGAGTAGAGCCCAAGGAAATAAAATAAAGAAGGAAACAGAAGAGGTTGTGAGTTTAGACTTAAAATTAGAGTCCTTATTCTGTAGTCATCGTATTTTCGTCGTTGCCTTTATTCTGTATTCTTGCAAACATTTACATGTGTGTGAGACAACCAGCGTCATTAAAGGTTAATCACGTAGTAACCAGGAGGAAGCGAAACTAGTTATATAAAGCGTTATATAAAAAGTGCTGATTGAAGCAGGAATTAATTCTGGTGTTTTCAGAATTGCCAATTCGATAAAAAGAACAAAAGATAGTAACCATGTTTGGTCATAAGAGAATAGAACGCCCGAAAATTATTTTAAGTTAGACTTGATTACGTTAGTTAGTGTTTTAGTTTAAAATATCATTCCATATATACGTATATATAAGTGTATGTATATATATATATGTGTGTGTGTGTGTGTGTAATATATCAAAATTATTTTATTTTTATATCTGTTTAAAAACCTCCTCTCTCCCATTTTAATTCCTTAAAATCTATTTTCCCAGCCACAAAATGTCTTAATCACAGGAGTGTCCTCGACTTAAAATCTTTCCAACACATTTTCTGTCCATTCAACACATTTCCCAGTTGTCGCCAGCAAATGGCTTAGTTTTTCCCCTGATCTAACAGTTAAATTCGATTATTAAGTTTCTTGTCCCTTGGAAAAGTTCTATCTGTTTCGCTCTGGGGTACACCTGTGTTCCAATAAAGTGTATTTCTTATCATTCTCTTGTCTGCCGTTGACTGGCAAAGATATCTTTTTAGCAGCTCCTCAGTAAAGAGTTCAGTTGTTATCAAAATTGTGCTTCTCTTCAATGCAATGAATGCAATGAATAATGTTGACCCACTGCAACATTATTCATTGTCTAGCTGACTAGCTTTTTTCTTGCCCAGTAGCCCGGGCAAGTAAAAACAATAGGGGTTACATAATTATTGAGACCAGGAATTATTATTTTGCTGGATTACATATATGTGTGTATATAAATGTATAGAGGTGGCCCAATACTTGTCATCTACCTACCACCGCCGGAACGCATCTGGAGGAGCCTCACAGGCATATGGGCCTGGATCCGTGCTTGAATGTATATATGTGTGTGTAAGCAGATATATAAAAACATATATGCATGTATATGTGAGTATATGTAATGGTATTCTAACCACTTAATTCTGATTGTATTGTAAAATAAATTTCTGGCGATTCTATTCGTAAAATGATAACATTTGGCGAGATGGCAAGCTTTGGCGACTTTGAGAACACCCAAATTCACATCCGCTGAGCTCATCTATTTTTATATAAGTCCTAGGCGTAATTTAGCTTTGATTCTCGTGTCCCTCCTGTGACTAACGCTTAACAATTTCATTGCCCATTCAATACTACAGAACACCAAAGATGGAATAAACTTGACATTTTTATCTACACATTTAGATATTTTCTTTCAAAGCCAACAACTGATATATATTCACCATGAATACTATTTTCCATTTGTAGACACCCATTACATATGTGGTGATCACAGGACACAACAGATGGCACCACTAGACCACCGTGTACCACAGACTGACCGGTACTAACTAGTTTGACCAGTTCACGACTGGTACTACAAGCTGTAGGTACTCTCTTAGATGCGCGCTCTCCACTTGGATGTTATGCACATGTTTTTCTCCCTATTTGGTGATATATTCGATGCAGAATAAAATTGTTAAGTTTTTATTAATGTTGTGCTTATTTATAACAGTTCTCTCAAACATATCTGCTTTGCCCAACACGAACCGTTATAAGTGGTGACCCTTAAGATTTTCGTAACCTTCGGCAGATTTTTTGCATCGAATTTGCAACCATGTGCATTTTTTACGCCATGTTCTGAAATCCTTTTCAATCCTGCTATTGCCAATAAGTTTCACGTCGTTGCCGTTTTCCACGAAGAATTATATATCATTCCTGTTACTTCAAGCACGATATTTCATCATTTTTTTAAAAAATGTGTTTTTTTTGAAGCTACTTGTGTTTAACGCTAGAAACGCGCTTGTGCCAACTTGGATTATTGTGTGCCATTTTTCATCACCAGTAAGGACCATGTGATCTTCAAAATCTTTCTGCATCTTCATTCTGAGTTTTAGTGTTATGCCACCACAGTGTTCAATTGAAAATTTAAATATTCAGCGATCATCCTGAACGGATATTCCTTGTTCCCGGCAAAATGCATTTTTCCTACATCACTTCTACTTTGTGTTACATTTTTGTGCTCATACATATCAGTGCTTTTCTATTTTTGGATTACCTCGTCGATTCGTCGTTTTCACAGTAAGCAAAATATATTTTTTTCTTTTCAAAATTTTCTTTATATTATTTAATGCATTTTTATTGCATATCACATGTATTGCCAGCAGTTCCCTACCGCAATTAAATTCAACTACTACGTTCACAATAACTGAGCCATAGCTAAATGTAAAATATTTTTGTGTATTTATTCTGCATTGCTCTATTTTGTGTTTATATTTTATATATTGTATTGCACTGTGTACCTATATATATAGTATACCAAGTTATTTTTATTTTTTGTCTTTATAATTTACCTTTTCTCATTGTGCAAAATGACTGAACCAATTCCTAAGGCAGAACAGGTGATGCCTGCCGAAGTCGCGCGCGTTGCGGTCAAACCACCGCCATTTTGGAAGACGAATCCAAAGCTTTGGTTCATCCAGCTTGAATCCCAATTCGTTCTGGCTAATATCACGGCAGATGACACCAAATTTCACTACGTTGTATCAGCTATGGACTCAGAGATGCTAAATTCGGTTTGTGACATTCTCGTTAATCCACCAAAAGGAGATTCTTATAACAGATTAAAAGCTAAACTCATAGAATTACATTCAGAGAGTGAGACTTCCAAAATTAGAACTCTACTACAAGGCCTCGAACTTGGTGACCAACGCCCATCTCAACTGCTCACACGCATGCGGGCACTGGCCGGAGACACTGTTGGGGAGCCGTTACTCAAATCCTTATGGATGAACCGATTACCTACCACAATGCAATCTATTATTGCCGCGCTTAATGAATCCCTAAATGGCCTTGCATCGGTGGCAGATAAAATCCATGAACTGTCAGCGGGATCTAACATTCAGGCTCTCGATAGTGCTCCGGTAGCACAAAATGATAACACTAGAATAGCGCGTTTGGAAACGAAAATTGAAGAGTTAACTGGGCTAATCGGCGAACTGAGTACCAGTGCTAGGAGAAACTCTCGCTCTCGATACAGGAGAGATAGCGCTAAGAGGCATTCAAGAAGTCGCTCAAAAGTACGCACCAATCCTGATATTTGCTTCTACCACGCAAAATTTGGTAAAAACGCCAGAAATTGTCGTCTCCCTTGCAATTTTTCCCAGCAGGAAAACTAGAACGGCGATCGCTCAACGGCCGAGAACGCGACCGCCAAATTCGCCGAATTCTGTTGGCCGACCGCACGACTAATTGTAAATTTTTGATAGACACAGGCGCAGATTTATCCGTTTTGCCGAGATCATTTGTTCCACAAACGCAGCCATCAAAAAATTTAATTTTGTTTGCCGCGAATGGATCCCAGATCGCCACATTTGGCACCAAACGCTTAAAACTTGATTTAAAACCTTCGCCGACCATTCACATGGTCATTCGTAGTTGCGGATGTTAAACAGCCTATCATTGGTGTCGATTTTCTGAAACATTATAACCTTTTGGTGGACGTAAAAAATGAGAGATTAATCGACTCTATTACTAAACTGACCTCAGGAGGCATTTCGGTGAATTACAAAACAGATAATCCAAACATATCAATTTTACTTGGTACCTCGGATTTTGATAAACTTTTGAATTATTTCCCCGGATTGACTAATCCTTCACAGCCAATCAAGTCGATAGAAACAAATGTAACGTTTCATCATATTGAAACAACTGGTCCCCCTGTTTTTTCAAAACCTAGACGTCTATCGCCCGAATTACTTAAAATCGCGCGTCAGGAATTTGAATACCTCATGACTCAGGGCATCATTCGACCTTCTAACAGCCCGTGGGCAAGCCCGTTACATATGGTAAAAAAAACCCAATGGTGAGTGGCGTCCTTGCGGTGACTACCGACGCTTAAACGCCAATACTATTCCGGATCGTTACCCACTGCCCCATATCCAGGATTGTACGCAGATTTTTCATAACAAACAAATTTTTTCGACTGTAGATCTCACGCGAGCGTACCACCAAATTCCAGTAAATCCTGCGGATATTACCAAGACTGCTGTTACGACTCCGTTTGGCTTATTTGAATATGTGTTCATGCCTTTCGGATTGCGTAACGCAGCACAAACATTCCAACGTTTTATTCACCAGGTACTTTCTGGTTTAGATTATTGTGTGCCGTATCTTGACGATGTTTTAATTGCTTCCTCGACGCCGGAAGAACATAAAATGCATCTACAACAAGTTTTCACCCGTTTGTCTCACCATGGCTTAAAAATTAATCCCGCTAAGTGTGTTTTAGGAAAACCTTCTGTAACCTTTCTAGGATGCCTCATTACACCAGAAGGCGTTAAACCTCTGCCCGAAAAAGTGCAGGCTATCAGGGAATTTCCTAAACCACAAACTTTTGTGGAACTAAAACGGTTCTTAGCAATGTTAAATTTCTATCGCCGTTTTTTGCCTCATGCCGCACATATGCAAGCTCCCTTACACGAGTATTTAAAAGATTCGAAGAAGAATGACAGGAGACAAATTCCCTGGACAGATGATGCTACGTCCGCATTTAATAATTGTAAAACATCCTTAGCCAACGCTGTTACTTTAAGTTATCAGGAGCCAAATCAAAGTATCTGTCTCATGGTTGACGCATCAGACTCCGCCATAGGGGCAGCCTTGCATGTTATTAAAGACGGTAACATGAAACCCTTAGCATTTTTTTCGCGTAAGTTATCCCCTACCGAAAAACGTTATAGCACTTACGATAGGGAACTACTGGCAATATACGCAGCGGTGAAACACTTTAAACACAACTTGGAAGGACGCACCTTTACAATTTTCACGGACCATCGCCCTCTAACGTATTTATTTACAAAAAATTCTGACTCGGCATCTCCACGACAAATCCGTCAATCGAGCTATATTGCTCAATTCTGTACAGATATACAGCACATCAGCGGCAAGGACAATGTTGTGGCTGATGCATTATCTCGAGTCTGCGAAATCAAGAGTTCGTCGATTGGTCTTGAGTCCATTGCCAGAGCTCAACAAGACGATGAGGAGTTACAAAATCTCCTGCGTGATAAAGACCACTCGCTAAATTTACAACCGATGCCTGTTACTTCTAAACTTAGTGTATTGTGTGATGTTGCAAACAACAAAATCCGTCCATTTATCCCTACGGCCCTGCGACGAACGATTTTTCAACAATTGCATAATCTTGCACACCCTGGTATCCGTGCTACAAAAAAGTTGATCTTGGACCGGTATGTTTGGCCGGCAAGTTCTAAAGATGTTACCGAATGGACACGGGCATGCAAAGACTGCCAAACTTCGAAAGTGGTGCGACATACAAAAAGTCCACACCAACAATTTCCCCTTGTGTCAGACAGATTTGAACATGTACATCTTGACTTGGTGGGACCCTTACCGCCATCCGACGGATTCAACTATTTGTTGACATGCATTGATCGATTTTCACGTTGGCCAGAAGCCATCCCAATCACTGACATGTCAGCTGAAACAGTAGCCAAAGCATTTCTACACCACTGGATCGCCAGATTTGGAGTCCCGACCACCATCACGACCGACCAGGGTCGTCAATTTGAATCATTCCTTTTTACCAACCTGAACAAGATGCTCGGCATTCGCCGAATAAGGACAACTCCATATCATCCTTGTGCGAATGGAATGATTGAACGTTTCCATCGTTCACTTAAGCAAGCCCTCAAGTGTCACAACAATAATAAGTGGACAGAAAGTTTGCCACTTGTACTTTTAGGTCTCCGCTCTGCCTTTAAAGAGGACCTGGGAGGTACGTGTGCTGAGATGCTCTATGGCATCCCCCTTAGGCTACCTGCAGATTTTTTTCAACATTCAACGACCAACTACAACAACAACCCGTCGACGTTCCTCAAATCTCTGTCTGAACAAATGCATCGATTGGCACCTGTACCCACAACAAATCATAACCGACAGACCTCATTTGTGCATCCAGCGCTGACGACGTGCACTCACGTCTTCGTGAGGAACGATGCTGTCAAATCTCCTCTTACTCGTCCATATGATGGTCCTTTTCGTGTCATCGAAAGAAATTCAAAACACTTCACCCTGTTTATTCATGGAAAAAATTCGGTGATAAGTGTTGACCGACTGAAACCTGCTTTTCATCTCGGAGAATCAACTTCACACTCTAATACTTCAACTACAGATGTGTCACCGAATCCTACAGCTGATGGTCCATCGTCATCTACAACAGTTCCTGGACACCTTGACCAACGTCAACAGACTCCTTCTTCACCTGATCCGGGTCAGCTGGAGCAGAAGCCTCAACTTGGACGTAAGAAATGGACATTTAAAGACCCGATGTCTGCAGCTCCAACTGTTACTCGTTCCGGACGTCACGTCAGATTCAATCCACGGTACCTTCCCAGTTAGCCTCTCGTGTCTTTGACACTTGGGGGGGAGTACTGTGGTGATCACAGGACACAACAGATGGCACCACTAGACCACCGTGTACCACAGACTGACCGGTACTAACTAGTTTGACCAGTTCACGACTGGTACTACAAGCTGTAGGTACTCTCTTAGATGCGCGCTCTCCACTTGGATGTTATGCACATGTTTTTCTCCCTATTTGGTGATATATTCGATGCAGAATAAAATTGTTAAGTTTTTATTAATGTTGTGCTTATTTATAACAGTTCTCTCAAACATATCTGCTTTGCCCAACACGAACCGTTATACATATATATATACATATATATACATATATATATACATATATATACATATATATATACATATATATACATATATATACA
Organism: Pardosa pseudoannulata; assembly: GCA_032207245.1. Classification (NCBI taxonomy): domain Eukaryota; kingdom Metazoa; phylum Arthropoda; class Arachnida; order Araneae; family Lycosidae; genus Pardosa; species Pardosa pseudoannulata. The sequence goes on along the minus strand of CM063505.1, from coordinate 184,237,044 downwards.
TATATATATATATATGTGTGTGTGTGTGTGTTAAAGCTTATACCTTATATTCTCGTCCTATATTTAAAATAATTTCGTGTAGTAATTTTTTTCTGCCCTTCCGAAACACAAAAACAAACTGTGTAACAGGCTAAAAATAAAATAAATAAATGGCTAATTCAATTTTAAAAAAAAAGAATTTGTAATCTGTAGCGGAAGAAGCTTGAAAATATTTAGGAGCAAAGCATCTTAAACGGACCATATAAGAAAAAATCAGAAAGTTTTCCTAACTTCTTAATGGATACCTTTCAGATACAAATTATAAAAGATTCTCAATTTGAAATCATAAAAATCTAGACTTTCGGATATTGAAATGCAATTTGAGAATATTCGAAAATATTATTTATGTTCTTAACAATTTTTACATTCACGATTTGAAATCTTAAAAAATTTGAGCAAAAGGTTACACTAAAATATAATTTGGAATTCTCGTAATAGATGGCAGCACTATTAAAGGTGCTCCCGATGACAACTGAAAATAAGTCTAATAAAACCTTTACTTTATATTGTTGCGCCATCTATTGTCTCAAATTAGTTTTTTAAATATCTTTATTATTTAGAAAATTTTTCATACAAACTTATAATTTTACAATTCGGAAACTTGTAATTTATTTTATTTTTCTTATCTTCAATTATTAAATATCGAATTTTGTTAATTGTTTTAAATTTCGTTTTTAAGTTTTTAAGCATAAAATAAGTGACATAATAATTAAAATATACATAATTTTTTTCAACTCCATCGATATGCTTTGCTAAATTAAATATGTAATAACCCAGATAGTTTTTATTTGTTCTCAATTTTTATATCCTGCTACTGTATATATACATGTATATGTGTTGTATACATTTATACACTGAAGGACAAAAAAAACTGATACACCTACCAAATATCGGGAGGGCCACCACGAGCACACATAAGTGACGCAACACAACACGGAATGAACTCGACTAATGTCTGAAGTAGTACTGGAGGTAACTGTCACCATGAATCCTGCAGTCCTGTTCATAAATCCCTAACAGTACAAAGTGGGGGCTCTCATCTGAACAGCAAGTTGTCATGCATCAAGGATATGCTCAATAATGTTCATGTGGGGGATTTTGGTGGCCAGCAGATGTGTTAAAAGTCAGAAGTGTGATCTTAAAGTCGGTCTTTGGGTATTCTTTTGGGTATTTGGGAGTGTCGCACCACCCTGCTGGAATCCCCCAAAATTCATCAGAAAGCATAATGGACATGAATGGGTGCAGGTGATCAGACAGGATGCTTATGTACATGTCACCTGTCAGAGTCGTATCTTGAGATATCAGGGGTCCCATATGACTCCAACTGCACACACTCCATACCATCACAGAGCCTCCACCAGCTTCAACAGTCCCCTGTTGACATGCAGGGTCCAGGGATTCATAATGAATCAAGTCTATATGAATCAAGTATGCAGGCCATCGTTCGGCATACACATATAGTTATGTATTAAGTTATGTTGGTTGACAGAATATTTAAGAATACATATCGCTTTCAAGATTTTTTTTTTTTTATTTATTATTATTTTTACTGTACTTACTATAATGCATTGTATATTAAAGAGCTGCTGTGGATTGTACACCCGGGGACACCCAAAACATCTTAAACCTTTGCTTTAAGGTAGATGGTCTTCATTGGTGCAGCCAATAAAACGTTGATGTGTTGATTGTAATAAATTATTTAAATAAATATTTTAACTGTTAAATTTTTTATTCTTATTTCTCAAAGTAAAATATAAAAGGTTATTTTAAAATCATAAAAAAAAAGTTTTAAAACTACATTTCAATTTAATTATAAATTAAAATTGAATCTTAATTCAATACAGAATACAAATTATTTTTGTATTCAGTGCATGTAAATTAAGATTATTTATAATATATATTGTACTTATATAAAAGTACTGAACTCCCAAATTTAATAAGGTAAAGAGACTAAGAAAATTTTTTCACAAATGTTTATTTTTCTGATGGCAGTTATATTCTGTTTCAGTATATCTTAAGGAAAATGTGAAATCAGCTACTGAATTAAAAGCTGTTTCAACCCGTTTGAAAAACTGCTTAAATATTAGTTTGAAGATGTATTTACTGATTAGGTGAGTTGAAAATGTCACAGACAAGGAATGTAATTTAAATCCATTGTTATTAATACATTAAATATATCAATTATAGATCTTTGATTCCTGGGCAAAGTCCTGATTTAATCATGTCTTTCTTAAAAAAAAAAATACTAATTGCTATAGGGAATCACTACCCTATAACTGCATTATCATGATACAAGCAAAAAGTACTCTTTAGTTTTTAATACTCTCCTCCAGAAGAAATATGTACAAATTTAATTAGCAGTTATTTGTAAAATTCAAGAATTTTTAATGTACCTTAAAGATTTTTCAAAGATTTCCTGAGACCAGATTTAACTTAGTGAAATTCTAGTACTTCAAAGGCTATGGTTGACCTGTACATACACTGCAAGCAATTGATTTTTCCCCAATGTGAAAACAATAATGAACATCTGAGTAATATTTCATACAAATAGATATTATTCAATTAAAAATTAGGTACCTTTTTATTTTCTTGTACGAAGTAAAACAAAGTGTGTTTACGACAAATTTCAGAGATAACATTTTAATGAGAATATTTACTTTCACCATAACTAAATAAAGTTTGAACTTTTAAGTGTTACGTTTCAATCTTATGCCTAATTTCTTCTTGATGTCTACAAAACTATTTACATGCATATGCATCTTGCATAGGTCAAAAAAGATTTTTTAAGCTGTTTAATAAAATGTGAAACTACTTTTTGTAAATTTGAAATGAATTTCAAAGTTGGTTTTCTTTGAATTTTCAGTTATACCAAATTCACAATTGTAAATAATTTTATCCTAAAATAAATTCTAAAAAAGTATTCCAATCATTGTCAGAGAAAGAGAGGAAAGTCTCTCTGATTTCTGCAAACATTTAAAAGTACTCTGATATTTACCTGAATTATAAAATACCCTGATTTACCAGATGTATACCCACTTCTTGTAAATAATCTGTTGTAATTTTGCATTTAATGTTCTGCTTCCAATGTTATCCGTTCAATTACTGTTAAAAATGTTAAATCAAAGATTCTCCAGACTGAAATTTTATAAAAACAGCACATGATTCCACATTTTTTTAATGATTTTGCAAAGATATATATACACAAAAATAAGAATTTTATTTTTAATATGCTCACAATCTGATAGCTCTTCTGTTAAACTATCCTATTACATTTCATTTCCAAGCTAACAGAGCATTTGTTAAAACATCAAGGTTGATTTTGTTATACTCCACCTTTACAATCTCCCAGTCTATCCAATGTTTTTTTATGCTGCTGATAAAGAGCTTGTTTTGACAGTCTAAATGCACAGTAATCCATAGAAGACACATTAGGTCAGAGGAATTTGAAGGGAATAGCTTCAATAATAGTTTAATTTTCTCATTGTTTTAAAAAATAGGGTAGTAGATTTAGGGATATGCAGCCATATTCTACTTGAAGGTAATGCAGTAATGATTGGGTAATAGAATGTAATTTTAAAAAAAAAAATAGGTGTTAAAACATTTTTGATAGAAATCCAATTTAGTTTTTATATTTTTTTATTTTTTTTCATTTTAAGTTTTCTGTGTCAGAGAATTTGCTTAATAACCATAAAATCTTTACAAAACATTCCTTGTTTTCTCTGAACCAAAATTTTAAGTCTTTTACTCTATTTTTCCGATTTTCTTCTATTACAATCCGGTAAGTAAATTCAAGCCTCCTAATTTTTAGCTATATATTTCCATGTTTCATATGCTAAATACTTATCCTACAACAATCCATACTCAGTCTTACCCTAAGAAACATGTTTCAGCATTAGGAGATCATATATTTTTGTTTTGACTGACTAAAATCAGATCTTATAAATCTGTTTCCAGTTTTTACAGAGGTACTTAAATAATTTGCAGTAGCACCTTTGGGATTGAATTTTCTTTTAAAACGTGATGCAATATTAGATACAGACATATATACTCATTTTAGGTATGCATTTTTTACCTTTTTCCAAATCCAATGTAAATTTTAACATTTCTTTCCTCTTTTATTTGCTATGTTACTTATTTTATTAAAACCATGTACATTAAATTATATAAAAACCATTTTATTAAAACCAGTATTAAAACCATGCTTTTCATATTTATTTTAATAAGCTTAAAAAAGTAATTTCATTCAGAAAGTGCAAAAATATAGTTTTCAATCTATTGCTTCTCTTCTAGCAACATTTTGAAAAGCAGAATATTTTAAATGCTACAGACAATATTGAAACTTTATTTCAATTTGATGTCAAAATTGTTACAAAAATATGTAACAACTCCTATACTATTTTCTTAATAAAATTCAAACTGAAATATTTTACCAAGAAAAATTTCTACAGGGAACATGTTTGGCAATCTATGTTTAATAGCTCTTTGCCTCAAAAAAATTACTGGCCAGAGAATTGAAAGACATTTTTTATAGGTGAAAGGAAGAGAGAAGTGTCAAATTAAAATCTCCCTGTTGCTTTATTTCTAGAAAAGAAACCGACATCAATTAATGGAAGATCACTTATTTTACATATCCATAAAAATTTGGGTTTACAATAGAAAAGCGCAAGTTAGATTTCGGATATTTTCCCACTCTTTTTTTTTCTCCATGAATCCAATCATAACATGATTTATAAATAAGAAGAGTGCTGATAAGCAACACTAAGTTGAGATTCCACAGCTGGCATAGATTTTAAAGCCTTTCAGAATGTGATGCATGCACCATATTCTAGCCTTTATAGAGTGTATCTATTGAATTGCTTAAAGTCTATTTCCTGAAATTTTAGGAACAACTTTCAAAAGAATATCCTGCCATATTTTTTTTTAACCTAGAAAAAATTACATATGCACATATATATATGTTATTGAATAATAGTATATCTGTGCATGATTAATGGATTTTGACACTGACTGTTCAGTATGAAAGCTGGCACATATGTATTTTTTTTTCATATGGAGTGGAGAAGATTTTTATTCTATTCACTTTGTTATAACTGGAAGAGTTTTCTGTCCCTTGAATTTTAAGGTTTACACAAGATTATGGTTAATGAGGCAAGCTTTTTTAAGTCTGTATTTATCTAAGTTGTAATACTTCGATTGATAATGAAAATTCAATATATGATGAGGACCGATGCATGAATATTTTCCAAACCAAAAAGGAACCTGTTAAAACTTGAACAGATTAATGAAATTTTAATTTTGAAAATCACATATTAATCCTATAGAGAAAAATTTTCCCATTGGAAAATGACACTTGGGACAAAACTGAGAAGTACAAAAATCAACACTCTATATGGATTAGGTAGATCTTTTGATTATAAACAAATCTAGCTTTGTGACCTTCAATATAACAAACGTCATCCAACAACTACTTTTTTAAAATTTTACATTTAGCTCAGCTTTTATAATGCCAAAAATAATGGTATATTCATTGGCATGAATCTCTAATAAGTAACTAAACAATGAACTGAAATCAAGATGAGTATAGTTAAGTTGCAAATAATATCCCAAACCAGGATTTAGCACCATGCCAGTAGTCAAACAATGTCTTATAAATATTGAGTTAGCAATAGCCTATTGAAATTATTTAATTTACATAGTTAAGCTAAAATAGTATTAGCTCAATTTATTTTAGGTTTGTTCTATACAAAAAAAAAAATTATTGCTCATTGACATAAATTATTGTAAATAAAATAGTATTAAATTCATCTACAACCAAGAAAAGTAATGAATTCTCAATCCCATGATCTATCTTTAATTTTTCTGCACTTTATTACAACATGAATTATATATTACATACAAATCATCCATTTTTATGTACAGAAAGGTAAATAAATATTTACAGGCAGGACATAGTCTGCCAAGTTTTGCTAGTATAAGAATTATATTTTAACTTAAGAAGAAAATATGAAAAAATTGGAACTATCCAAGGTTAAAAAATAAATGACAATTTAAAGGATATTTTTACAATGCTTTCTTTTGTTGAAAATACTATCAATAATAACAAAAAAAAGAGAGAGAACAGTCAATTACCAATATTTCAATTCCCATTTTTCATTTTACTTGTTAAATAGTTTAACTTTTTTTTTTCAGTGTTAAAAATAATAATAATACAAAACTGTTAAGGAGAGGATTATGAAAACTAATCATTGTATGTGACTTATTTTCTTGACATTTCTGATTGTAGCTAGATTGTAGGTCTGATTGCACCCTATGGTACAGCCAAACCTCTGAGATTTTAGCACTTATGATTGAAATCTCGGGTAGTGTTTGACAGTTTGAAAAAATTATCTTTCAGAGATGACCATAATAAACCCTATTATAAATATAAAATATAATTTATAAAATACATATCCAACTTATTGGGTTTAAAAAAAACTTTTGTTTCAGAATGTATAAAGATATGTGCATTCAAATTAATTTGGGTGAAAATTTCTTTAGAAATATTAAATAGAACTGGCATTCTCAAAATGGTGGTTAAGAAAATAATCATTGAAAATGAATTTTTGATAAATAAAACACATTAGAAGCAAAAGATTTCACACTAATGAATATGAAGGCAAACATCTCAGTTGTCATTTTAGCAAAATGGGGTTTTTTTTTTAGTTTTATTGAAAATGTAAAGTTCATTCCATACCAATGTTAAAAAGAACATTCCAGCAACAACATTCAGAAACACCTCTATGCAAATCAATTTCCTGATTATATAAATATGAACAAAAGCTGTCATATATATTGATGTGAACACAAAGATAGCTATTGAATTTCACTTCTCATTTAATCTAAAGTAGTTTAATCATTTTAATTGCAAGTGGTGGTCTGATATAATAACAGTCTGTGATATAATGGATATATAAATATTTTGGATGAAAAACAAGTACATAAAACCTGTGTCAAGTGCTCAAGGTCATATCTAACATATACCTGGATCACTAACTCAGAAATTTTTTATGTTTTCTGTGCATCTAATAGCTAACCAACTGTGATAAGTATAGGTTTAATTTTTGATAATACATTATTTTCATTCTTGACTGTCCCATATGTTTTTTAGCCCTACAAAAAACTGACATTTATTTAAAGGTCAGCATTTATTTATTATGCTTACCTACTGCCTAACACTTTTGACTTTTATAAGAAAAGTGATAGAATCATTTTTTTAACTACTTAATAATTTCACTTTTCTGCCATATTTGATTAAAAAAAATAAACATACTTTTAATAATTAAAAGAATTACTAGTATCAATTTCATAAAAGCTCTAAACCGGAGTTAGATCATCTTAATTTTCTATTTTGTCACCACTAGAGAAGTCTGATAATAAACTTCCCCAAATGCCACAATTATTTACAGATATTTCTACTTTTACAATCTGATCCAATATCAGAATTATATTCTGTTAAGAATCATTCAATTTCAGTCACTTGTATTTTATTTTAGCACAAATTAAATTGGAAAGATATATTTGCAATGTGCAACACATTGAGTAAGTGCAAATAAACCTTGCTCAATTTTCTGCCTAAACAAAAAAAAAATCTGTCCTTAAACTAGTTTTAGAATCCAATCTCTCGTGGACTACTAGAGACATTCAAGCACTATTTGACCATGCGACTCTTGAGGTATATACCAGGGGTGGTGGGCAAATTGCATGTACTAAGCAGCTCTACTTGGCCAACCCAGTACTAGAGACACCTATTAGATGCAATGTAAATTTTAAAAAATGAAAAAGCCAGGAAAATTGAGGCATTCATATATGTCAAAGTACTGACCAAGCATTGTTTAGGCAAATCATGGAAGTTCCCTCTCGAAACCCAAAAGGTGTTTTAACAACGAATTAGAAAAACAAAAACCCAAATATAATTTCTTAGTTGCCCAAGATATTCCATGATAAAATAATAAAATAAATACAAACTATTGACATATGCATGAGTTACATTAAGTATTTTGAGAAAAAGAGACACAAAAATTGTGAAATTCATGTCGATTAGTACTGCTGCATAATTTATTAATTACTTCATATTTTTTTGTAATGACAATGGATAATGTATAGTAGTTGGAGGACATGTAATGAGTGGAAAATGATTTTTTACAATAACATGAAAAAGGTTTTATATGTGGTGGGAGAAATAAAATATTTTTAAGAAAGTTTTAAGAAATGTTTATGCATACACAGGATTCCCTGCAAAACTTGTCAACTAAAATCCTTGACTTTTCCTGATCTAAACTCCTAAAATTGCCTGAACAAATGATGTGAAATTTTAGCTCAGATGTAATTAAATTTAAAGTGTATTAGTTATTATCTATATTAGCAGACCTATTAATTTAAAAGCATTATTAACTAAAAATTGTTACATTCTAGTAGCTTTTTAGATTGATTTTTATAAAATTAACAAAAAATAAGCTTATAAGAAGCAGCTTTAAAAACATAAATCTAGATAACTGTAGCACGTACTTTTAAGAAAACTATAAAAAAAAAATTATATTTAACACTCTTTTGCAGGCATTTTATGAAGTGAGACTTTTCTAAACTTTTCTTCCAAACAATATTTGATTACAATTTTAAACTAATTGATTGTTCAGTATGAAAGTAATTTGAAAAAGGGAATAAAATTATTCAATTTAATTAACACAGAACCAAATCAAATTTAAAAATAATTTAAATTATTAATAAAATCTCAGACACTTTTTCAAAACAGAGATCAACAAACTAAACTAATGAAAGTGTCTCTTAAAATTTAAAACCTCTATTTTTTTAAGTTTTTAAATTCTTTTAATGATTAATAAGTTTTTTGATAGATTGTATGTTACCAAAATGGAATGATTGCTTGTAGTAAAATTATGTAATAAATTTTCCATTATTTAAATTTAATATAAAATTTGTTGTTATAAAAGCAGAAGTAGCATGGATCTCATAATCGGACAGTTGTCAGTTTAAGACTCTAGCTAGCCAAAGATCTGCCATGTTTATTAATAGGCACATAAAATAGGTTTGTGGTTGCAATGTCCTCCAAGTTCACACCATACCTCTAGGGGCAAGCCAAGGGTGGGTATCTTCTGCTTGCCATTGTTCATAAATTAAGAAGACCCAGCTGGGGCAATTTTATTTTTTTCCATAGTATGCATTAAGATACATATGCTCCCCGAGTAGAGCTAAATGAATAACAGCTATTCAGCCATGTTTAGAACAAAGATAGCTGTATGTATTACCAGCTGCATAGGAAAAAAATCTGTTATGAAACAGCAATTAAAATCTAATTTCGTTGAAATATATTAGCATTTTAATTTGTACAAAATGCTTGAAATGTATGTAAAATTGGTCAGGTGTCAGAATAAAATAGATATTTTATACAATGATTTTTACATAAATTAATGTCTAGGGATAAAGTATAAATAATAATATTAAGTAGCCATGAAAGGAACTTTTATTCCAAACTAAATATGATTATAATTATAATTTCATATTATATTAAAAGTGCTTTGTTTTGTAATAGTTTATGCTTTATACTTTTACATTAATAATATTATCAGTTTTATTTATTGTTTAAAATTTTTAAGTTTAGAAAAAATGTCCACTAATAAAATTGCTACTGGTAAAAAAATTTCCTAATTTTGTTCTGTAGTACAAGCAAATGGTTTTTCCCCTGGGTGAGTACGAAAATGAATTCTCAAATTGTTCCTATTAGAAAATGCTTTGTTACATACACTACAAGCAAACGGTTTCTCACCAGTGTGGGAGCGGATATGAACCCCTAGGTACCTTTTGTCAGAAAATGCTTTGTGACAGACATTGCAAGTGAAGGGTTTCTCCCCTGTGTGGGTTCGAAAATGAGCATCCAAATGCCATTTTTGAGGAAATGATTTCCTACACACACCGCAAGCAAATGGTTTTTCTCCAGTGTGGGATTGAAGATGAATATCTAAGCGATGTTTTTGAAAAAAAGATTTCTTGCATACATTGCAAACAAATGGTTTTTCCCCTGTGTGGGTCCGAAAATGGACATCTAAATTGGTTTTTTGAGAAAATGATTTCTGGCATACACTGCAATTGTATGGTTTTTCCCCAGTGTGGGACTGAAGATGAACATCTAGATGGTGTTTTTGGGAAAATGCTTTCTTACATACATTACACACATAAGGTTTTTCCCCTGTATGGGAACGAAGATGAAAATCTAAGTTACTTTTATAAGAGAATGCTTTGTTACAGATATTGCAAGTATATGGTTTCTCTCCAGTGTGAGAACGAAGATGAACTTTCAAGTTTGAGCGATTGGTAAAAGCTTTGTTACATACATTACAAACAAAGGGTTTTTCTCCTGTATGAGAACGAAGATGAAGATCTAAGTGGCTTTTAGTAGAAAATGCTTTTTCACATATATTGCAAGCATAGGGTTTTTCTCCAGTGTGGATTCGATAGTGACGAATTAATGTACATTTGTGAGAGAATGATTTCTTACATACACCACAAGTAAAAGGTCTTTCCTTAGAATCTGTGGAACTAAATAAATCCAATGTACTTTTATCCATGTCAACAACAAAGAAAATTTCAATTTATATTACTTTCTTAATTTATTTTCAAGAGAATCCCTTTTAAATAATGCATAGACTCATAGTTCCTAAAGTGTAAAAGATTTCACTTTATTTACTTGATATAACAATTTCTAATTTTAGAAGATGAATATTTTTTTAAATTTCTTTTGAATATGTGTCTGATACTCACTTTCTTGTATAAAATGGTCTAACTGGCAAGTCACGAAAGTGAATCGTCATTTCCATTCCTTAATATGTTCACTAATACAGATAAGAACTTCTGATGAAAAAGAAGTCCATACTAGAACTATACTTGTTTTAATACTTTCAATATCAAAAGCATGTGATAGAACTTTACCATTTGCAAGATTTTACATTGTACACATTTCTACTGTACACACCTCTACAAGCTGTTTGTGAATAAAGACATTAATACAATAGTTGATGCACTCAGAAATGCTCTAAAATAAATGGAACCTGTAAAATAGTAAAAGAAAAAAGATATAGTACAGGATAAAAAATAAAATACAGATAACTATACTTTACAAAAGTAAAGATTTATTTTTAATATGCTATTTTGTTAAACTTTACAGTACTGCAACTTTAACCCATTAGTGCACAGTGATCTATTTTTAGATCGCTAAACATAGTGTGGGAAAGTCGATTTTAGATGACCTTCAACCTATCCCACACATTCTACACTGCACAGGGGGCAAGACAAGGCATGCACCTGTTTACCAACACATGGATTTCTTGTTTTGTTTGGTGATTGATCTAAAGCAATAAGAGAAAGTTTGTATCATCAATTTGTTCTGCAGTTTTCAACGTTTCTTAGCATAAACCCTGAAAACAGCTAAGTGATACCAGTAAGTTAAACTGTTTTTGGTGTTTTATTATCTTTATAGATGTAGCTATTAGAATATAAAGCGATGCGATCTTAAAATAAATATAAATAGTAAAAATTTGTGTTGAAATATTGCTGATCTAGAAATAGATCACTGAGCGTTTGGGCGTGTTTTCCCTGACTCTGGTAATATTGTGTTTTTTTACCTTTAGATGAAAATATGAATCAAAAAGTATTTAATAACGTTCAGGATGTAGTTGATTATCTGTTTTCTGAACAAATTGAAGAGGATATTATTGTCATACCACCTCATATGGATGAATTGGCAGATGAAGAGGAAATAGATGATGATAAGTTACACACTCCATTTGTAAATGATATTGTTGGTAAAATAAAAGTAATATCAAAAGATGAGTGTGATCAAGCAGATTTACCTTCAAAGTCTGAGAAAAAACCTAAAAAATTAAAAACAGAAAAGCCAAAAATTGTTTGGGAAAACAAAAAACCAAATTATACCAAATGGTCGGAATCAGGGGACTTATAAGGATAATATTTTGGCAATGGAAAATGATCTTGCAAATGCATCTAGTTAATTGCTTTGTAAAACTTTTTTCTGATGAAGTGTATAACGTAATTGTGGATGAGACTATAAGCTATGCTAAAAATGTTAAAAACAATCATGATTTTATTATCACTAAAGAAGATATAAAGATATTTATAAGGTTTTTTATATTTACTGGCTATCATACTATTTCAAGTGAAAAAGATTATTGGAGTGATGCAGAAAATTTAGGGATAGGTCTTTTACAGGACACTTTTAGTTGAAATGCTTATCTAAAAATAAAGTCATATATTCATTTCTAAGACAATTAAAAAGCGGCTGAACATAAGAATGACAAATCATTCAAGATATAACCCCTTTTGGAGATAGTAAATGAAACTTTTAAACAGTAGGGGATATTTAACAAGTACCTTTCTATAGATGAATTGATTGTAAGGTATTATGGACTTTACTCTTTAAAACAATTTATAAGAGCTAAACCAATATGGTTTGATAACAAATTATGGCCAATGTGTGGTGATACTGGATACTGCTATAAATTTTCATTACATTGTGGTAAAGAACTATCTGAGACTTGTTTATTAGGATCCCTGGGAGAAAGAGTTGTACTAAATGTTATCTATTGTAGAAAATCCATCTAGCCAAGTAATTTTTTTTTATAACTTTTTCACTAGCCATCTTTTATTGCATAATTTACAAGAAAAAGGCTTCTGAGCTACTGGTACTATAAGAGACAATAGAACTGAGAAATGCACATCAAAGTCTTCAAAGGAGTTTCATAAAATGCAACATGGTACATATAATTTTTGGTTCGATGAAAAAATGAAATTATGATAGTTAGATGGAAAGATAATAAAAGCATGGCTGTTGCTACAAATGTTAGCATTGAGTGTACATCAAAAATACAAAGATGGTCTTCTGAGAAAAAAGAAAAAGTATCAATTCCACAACTAAATTTAATAAATAATTATAACAAACATATGGGGGTGTAAACCATCATGACTGGCTTCTAGAGAAATACAACACAGCAATAAGAGGTAAAAAATGGTACTGCTGTCTATTCACTCAAATAATTGATATGACTGTAGTGAATGCAAGTATTCTGCACAGAAATGGTTATAAAGATGATTCTATATCCGTAAAAGAAGAGCTGTTGCTGTAAAATATCTAAAATTGGAAAAAAAGTTTTGACAGGTCGATCTTACAGTTTTCCTTCATCCTCAAAAGCTAATCTCAGTGATGATGTTCACTTTGATAGAATGGATCACAATATGGGACAAAGAAAGGGCCAAAGATGCTGTCGACTTGTAAGGTGCCAGGGAAGGAATGCAAAATTTTTAGTTGATTAATCTAATCGCCCAAACGTAACCTAGTAATGTTATTAAATTTGTTATTATTAATTACATATTTTCGAACCGAATATATTATAAAACACTATGCAATTGTGGTTAGAAACTGAATGTATATTCACTTGGCTTCTTTTCGGTAAACATTTCCAAAAGTCACCAAGAAAGAGCCCACAAAAATTGTTTACTACACTATTTGTAACCGATTTCAGTACCTCCCTTTTCGAGACACATTGCAATAAAATGTACTTACTATCTTTGCAATATACTACTCCCCATTGACTCCAATCAATACAAAAGTTCCGTTACGTCAAGAAAGAAAAAAAAACTTCTCACAAATTAAACAAACTATTAGAAATTCTCGTCACAAACCGTACATACGAAATAGAAAGTAAACAACAAATTCTTGTTGCCAAATAAGATACAGCAAGTCTTGTATTGCCATTATAAGGATGTTATATTTATTAATACTAAGTTTTCTAGGATTATTGGATGTGAACACCTTTATCTCTATAAAGACGGCGTTACCCACATACCTAAATAACTAGGACAGTTTTGTAGCGGTAGTTCAGTCTATATTCATTTCTCGAACAAATAACTGACTATTGCTTAGATGTTTTTTAAAATTTACCTATATTTCATAAATTTTAGGAAACGATTAACTGAAATATTCGGAGCTTTAAAGTATAACATAAATAGGAATCTCAAAATCATACGCTCGACATCATATTAACATCAAATTTTTTTAAAACCTCCATTCATTAAGTTCCATAGTCTTCACGAAATGTACAGAGAAACCCAAACAGAACTATCATTTTATTTAAATACCATTTTAACTAATAAATGTTATATCATTTCTCAGAATAAAAATGTTTAAATAGTAAAATTGTACAAAAAAACCAATATTTTAAAATCGAAACTTTAAATATCTATTTTGACTATCCCTCAATCTATTTTGACTTCACGTGTGTACATAATCTCTCACAACTCAAAAATAAATGGTGACAAAAATATTTAAACTGAGGATGAAGATATTCCCTGGAAATGCTTGTAAATACCTAGATGTTATCTTTTATTACAAATTAAATTGGAGATATCATGTTGAGAACACGGTACGAAAGCTGCAATGTTTAAAACCTGCCCATTAAAACGATGCTATTATTACATAAAAACTATATCAGACCCATCATGATGGTTGACCTATTTGGAGAACTGCCTCCATTAAGCATCTTAAGTGTCTTCAAGTTGTTCAAAATTCATCTTCATAAGCACAATAACCCTTTGCAGACCTTGATGCCCTGCACATTTTCCAGCGTCTTCCGTCCCCGACGACTCCCCTCCAGTTTTGTACCTTCAGAGAGAACATCCAAATCTTTTTCCCCATTGTCCAGCAAACTGGTTGGGAGGCCTTTCTCTGATTTATGTTCCCACAGGATTTTTGAAAGTGGACATTTTAAAGGCACTGTTATCTGAGCTTCTCCAAATATCTTAACCTGTTGTTTCGGATGATCTGAGGTATCTGTGGCTGCCTGTAAAGTTGGTATAATTCGAATTTAAATCGAGTACTTCAGCATGTGCTCTCCTTTACTGTGCAAAGGATAGTTGAGTATATTTCTCTAAATATGTTGAGAGAACGCTGATTGTCCCAAATTACGCCTTAAAAATATGTATTTCTGCTCCTTGGTATTTGAGGAATGATGCGATTCATAAATAACTCACAGTCAGGCCTATTAATTCTGAATTTAAAAAGCTAGATGTACGTTTTAATCATAGCATTGATTTTATTCCAAATCTCTGCATCACAATACTCCTTACAATCGTCCTTAAATCGCCAAAAGTTTCGCTAAAAGGTAAAGAGCTTTGCTCTAGAGCAGGGGTCTCCAAACTTTCCAGCCTTAGGGCCATACTGATTATTCCAGTAAGTTCCGAGGGCCAAAACCATATTATCATTGTTGCCGGTGGTAAAAAGTGAAATAGTCCACTGATGAAAAAAAAAAGTCCGAAAAAGTACGCAACGTTTAAAAAAGGCTGCAAATCGGACTGAAGTCCGCAAAACAGCAACACTGCATAGTATTAATTTTCCTGTCATTATCTGTAATTTCTAGATTAGTCGTAGAGTACGAGCTATGAGGAGTAACGTGACACGACATCTGGTGGACATAAGTGGAAATAGGTAGTACCTTCTATCGCTAACAGATGGCGCTAATAGCACGTACAGAATAATCTCGTTGGTTCGAGAAAGTTCTGGTGTCTTCCACTCACTTCTAGATGGCAGTAATTGCAATATATAAGAAGACTAGTGGCGCAACCCCAAGTCAGTTCCTATGACACTGTTGTGAAATAAAATTGATGCCATTGCGAATCAAATTAAGATTTTTCAGAATCCTTTTAATACTGACATAAACCCTAGACCCGGAACTTCAAATGGAAATGATTGATATACAGTGCAGTGATATAATTAAGAACAAATATCAAAACTCATCTTTGTTGGAATTTTATAAGAGTCTTCCACTGACACAATTTGATAATTTGCATAAATTTGCTCGTGGGCTGTTTTCTGTTTTTGGTACTACTTATTTGTGTGAGAAGACCTTCTCCAAAATGAAGTACACAAAAAATGTTTACAGATCTAAATGAACTGAGTAGCATCTTAAATCTCTTTTAATAATTGGTACAAGTAAAATTAGTCCACAACTACAAACTATTGTCAGTGGAAAATCTCAATTACATAAATCTCATTAGTATTTCATATGTCATTATGTTTTTATTTAAAATGTATAAAATGTTAGTTGGATTCATTTCAATAATTTGTTAGTTATTATATACTGAAGTTAAATTTTCTGCATATTATACATGTCTTTACTCATTACAATTCTGTATTTCTTTATCCAACTTATCACAAAAACAATAACAATAAGCCTACAACAATGTTATGAGTAGTTAGCCCATGACCATATCAATGTAGATGTCATATTAATAATTATTTAACATAAAATTAGAATACTTCAGTAAACTAAGTTTAATTTGCTATAAAAAATATGTTCTCTAAAAGGAGTTTTCAAGTATGCTAGCTCTCCGCGGGCCGGACAAAATCTGTCCGCGGGCAGGATGTGGCCCTCGGGCCGTAGTTTGGAGACCCCTGCTCTAGAGGTTGAACATGTCCCTTCCTCCTTCTGAAAAAGTGAGCGGACATTAAAGTACCGTTTTCGGGTTTTTTTTATTTTTTAATTTTCCTCTCTTTTTCGCACTTGTTCATTATTTAGCTCTCTATCTTAATGTACTTGTGACTGAGCATTTTCTCAGCTTCAACTTTCTCATTTTTGCTACCAATTTTTTGGGAATCACATCATTCAGCTATTTTGCTAACACAATTATTTTTCTTTCGAATGATGTTGTCCTTACCTGTCTTTTTTTAAAAGAAAATTACACCTCCAATAAATCTTTAACTATAAACAACTATTTGCCGTACATATTCTTAGGTCAGGTGCACTTGACCTTATTTCCCGTTTGGGCACATCTGACAAACAGGAAATTGCTGGGGGGCGCAGTTAAAAAAATATGATTGTTAATATTTCTTTAATTATTGCAACTATAAGCATCATAAAAAAATATTCTATACTAAAAAGGTAACAAAAAATTCAAAATAGTTACATTTAATGCGATTTTTAATATTGCATATTATCCACTAATTTTTCGAATGAGGCGTATAAGATAATGTTTCTAATCTTATAGCATCTTCGAGATTGCTATCGTTAAGTCGAGATCTGATTATTGTTAAAAGTGTTCATTGTTGAAAACAACGATATATATAAATATGTGGAACCGAAACAAGATTTTAATTTGTAAGTTCCTTTTTTCAAACGGGGATATTTTTTTATCTTCAGCTGCATTTCAAATATTTTCATTAAGTCGACACGATTTTAATACAATATTAGTCTGAATATTCAAAATCTAATCTTCAATTGGCGATGTTCTAAATAATTTTCCCCATGCAATTTAGAAACTTTAGAAAAATTAAGGATTGAATGGTTTTACAAAAAATGAAGCCACTGGCTCAATAATCGAAAATTGCTGGAATCTATTGTGAAATTGTTACAGCGGGTTAGCGGGCAGGGGTTTAAAAACCTGTCCTAGGCCTTTCTTGAAATCGCATTGATGCAATTTGTAAAATAAGATTCAATTCCTTGTCTACATAATATGGATCATATGATTTATTTTGTGTACATTTGTCCTTTAAGCGCTTCCTTACTTTTATTACAGCTAGATCCTTTAATTGTTTGTGAAACGAATTTGCGATCGTTAGTTCCTCCGTCGTTATTTGTATTTTCCCTAAATTTGCACTGGATATTTTTAACTTCATAACTGTCGTTCTGTCTGTATTGTCAAAAGTTTTGCGCGATAGAAAATCGGCTTATACATTATTTCGTTTTCTTACAAATTGTATTTCAAATTTAAATTCCGATAATTCGTATATCCAGCGATTGATGACCGAGTAATGTTTTTGAATTTTAAATTCATGTGATAATGGTTTATGAACTGACAATATTGTTAACCTTCGACTATACAAGTAGTCTTTAAAACTAAATGTACCATAACCAGAAAACTGGCCGGTAATATATATGTAATAAATGCGATGATTTATGAATTAAAAATTCTTATTCTTTGTGTTATAATACACAATCTTACAAATGACAAACAATTCAGCCTTAAAAGCGGGACGTTTATTTAGCACACCGCAATGCTAGGATAATAGTACGCGATAGGCAATATTTTGTTGTCATATTCCTGAGCTAAAAATGCATTGATATTCTTTCCACTACCGTACATACATAAATAAAATTATCTTTCCAAGTTAATTGTTTCAGAACTGGTTTCTTAAAAAAAGAAAAAAAACCTTTCTAAAGTGTGGAAGGCATGCTACTGTTTACTAGCCCAGTGAAATTTATTATTTTTATGGATTAACTTAGCCAAAGTGTCGTTACACCTGCATATCGCGAAATGAGTGTGCGGTAAAAACTGCATAAACCAAGAAATTGTTTAATCTTCTAATTGTAGTTAGTTGGTCTGTGTTACACTAGACTCAATACGCGTGTCTTCGAGGAATGGACACTTGTAATTTTTTTTACGGCGCTAGAAAATGGTCACAACAAAAGAGAGTAGAAGTGCCTCGTTGACTGCAAAGAAAAATTAGACAAAGGACGACATTTGGAGGTCTTGCGTCATACATGGGCATCAGATTATTCTTTAGAATAGCACCTCCATGGTTTATTTTTGGAGTAGGAAGAAGATACAGACATAGCATTATGTAAAATACTTTATTTTATACGAAAGAAAATGTTTGAATTACAAAAGGAAAAAACAATACTTTCTCAACATACACTTAGAAGGTTTCTAATTATATCCTATCACCACACTAGTGGCAAGTCTGTGCGACAATTTTAAGACTTGTATCACACCGGCGTGGATATAAAATCTCTTCCGATTGAGATGTAACAAATCAAAATCATGAAGGAGGCGAACCTCGCTGCCTTTAACAGTTACAACCCACTGCAATTGTAGATAAAGTTTTTGAGAAATTTTACAAGATAACACAGTTTAAAATCACTTTAGAAAAACCGTAATATAAATAGTTTTTACAAAAAAAGAGAAAACAATTACCTTAGAATACATAAACATCATGTGGGTATTGCTGTTTAATTTCAGAGCAAAGGTTCCTAACTTGCATTCTTACACTATTAGTTCAGAAAATAAGCATTTAGATAAAAAAACAATTTAAGAAATAATATGTACTGAAAACAAAAGATTTGTTATTCATATGCTTGAATTCCCGTATATACGTTGCTCTTTTGGGAAAAAGATTTTTCCTTCCACTGAAAGTGATTTCACTTTCACACTGGGTGAGATAAACTTTCAAGTAGTGCAAATAACTTCTCTGCACTGAAATGGCATTTTAAAGAGAAAAAGCTTTTATTCGTTGCAAGCCTAAGAAGTTGTGAATCCCAATTGTCATTTTTTGCGTACAATGCTGAAAAAAGGTTATTGCTTTGTGTGGGTACGAAGATGAAGAGTTAAATGATATTTTCGATAAAATGCTTTTGTACATACAGTACAAGTATGTGGTTTTTCTCCTGTATGGATCCGTTCATGATCTTTCAAAGTTGAACGCTTAATAAATGCTTTGTTACATACGCTGCAAGCATACGGCTTTTCTCCCGTGTGGGTACGACGATGAACTTTTAAGACTCCGCTGTGAGCAAAAGTTTTGTTACATACGTCACAAGCATGTGGTTTCTCCCCGGTATGAATACGAAGATGAGTAGTTAATCTACCTTTACTAGGAAAAGCTTTGTTACATACATGACATGTGAAGGGTTTCTCCCCAGTATGGGTACGATGATGAATAATTAATGTGGCTCTATCAGTAAATGCTTTATTGCACACATTGCAAACGTGTGGTTTTTCCCCAGTATGAATACGAAGGTGAACATACAAGTTGGTATAAGTAGCAAATGTTTTATTGCACACATTACAAAATGGCTTTTCCCCTGAATGGGAAAGAAGGTGGTTATCTAGCTTGTATTTTAGATTAAATGCTTCGTTACAAAACTTGCAAGTATACGGTTTCACCCCAGTGTGAGAACGAAAATGAACGTCCAGGCCACCTTTTTGAGTGAAGGTTTTGTTACATACACTGCAAGCATATGGTTTTTCCCCAGTATGGATGCGAATATGAACATCTAATGAGCTTTTTTCAGGAAATGCTTTGTTACATATATTGCACTTGTATGGTTTATTCCCAGTATGGGAACGAAGATGAACTACTAAGGACCCATTTGAAGGATATGATTTGTTACATATATTGCATGCGTATGGTTTCTCGCCAGTATGGGAACGAAGATGCACATTCAAGGTGGCAGTGCTAGAAAGTGTTTTGTTGCATACACTGCAAACTGGTTTCTCCTCAGCATGGGAACGAAGATGAACATTCAGACTGCTTTTCTGAATAAATGCTTTGTTACATACACTGCAAGAATACGGTTTCTCACCAGTATGAGAACGGAGATGAACTTTTAAGTTGTGCTTTTGAACAAATCCTTTGTTGCATATACTACAAAGATATGGTTTCTCCCCAGTGTGAGAACGAAGATGAACAACCAAGTTGCTTTTTTGAGGAAATGTCTTGTGACATATATTGCAACGAAATGGTTTCTCCTCAGGAGAGGATTGAACATCAACTTGCATGGTTAAATATCCAGAAAATGTCTTACATACACTGCAAAGATGTGCCTTCTTCGCACTGTAGAATAAAAGTTGGCGATCTAAATGTTATTTTCGAAAAAAAAATTATTTTGTATGTACACTTCAAACAAATGGTAGCTTTTAGAAAATGATTTTCTACGTACATTGCCAGCCAGTTGTTTTTCTTACTATGGGACTGAAGATCAGCATCTAAATGGTGTCTTTTAGAAAATGATTTCGTACAGAGACTGCACGCAAATGGTTGTCCCGATGGTATTTCAAGTAAGAAAAAATGTCTTGCAAACACTACAAGAAGACCTTTCTTTGCAGCCTATAGAACTACATTTATCACTGTCGACAGGAAACAGAATTTCCCCTAATACGCTTTTCTTAATTTAATTTACTGTCACTTTTCAGTAAAAATGATCTTTTCAAAAATACATGAACTTTTGCTTCCTAAAATATACATTCAATCATATTTTACTATCTCCATATAACAATTTTTGCTTTAGTAGATTGGTTATTTTTAAATCTCTTTTGAAAATGAATGTGATACTTACGGTTTCACCAATAAAATGCTTCAACTATCAGTCACAAAGAGTTATCTTCTCTTATATTTCTCTCAACTAGTTAACTAATACAAATACGAGGCTCTGTTTAAAGGATTCTATAAAAGAACTATACTTTTTCTGATATTTAAAATTTTTAAAGCCTGTAAACTAACTTTATTATTTTGAAGATTTTACAGGTGTGCAAACTTCTACTACTAAAATGCAAGCTCCTTGTGCACTAAGACATCCGTGCACTTATCAGTTCAACTGCCAAGCACCCGTTGTAGAGAAATTCTCTAGAATAAATGGAACCTGTAAAATAATAAAAGAAGGTATAATACAAGTTTTGTCGAAGTGTACATGGTTGTGGATAGGGAGAATAAGTTTCATTCTGTGTGACACTGGTTAACCTTAAACTCAACTGTAACTTTAAGTGAAATAACTTTAAAAAAATTTCCCGTTATGTCATGTCCTGTTTGACTTCAATTATTTGTTCTTAACAACCATGTTTTTAATTATGCAGCTTTGTTTATGATTTAACAACTGGGTAAGTTTAAAATAACCGTTTGTTCATCAGTTCAGTTATTTTCGTTATAAATTCTTGTTAGGAAATCGTGTTAATCTCAGCTTGGCAGCTGGGGCGTCACCTTCTGAATATTCTCTTCCTCTATCATTTACTTGTCGCCCAGTGGTTACTAAGATCCAATATGATTTGTTCATAGTAATATATATTGGGTGTAACCCATGCTATTTGCTTGCTATGAACATTCTTACCCCTCACTCGAGATGCATCCCAGAATCTTATATTAATTTCCCATTCAAGTTGCAGGTGGCCACAGGTCCTGACCTTTTGGCCTTACGTGACCCCTGTATACTTAATGCATCTAAACGTGCCATTCATCAACTTGACCGGTTGCGTTCATTGAAATAGGTTGACGGAGTCCGTGAATTAAGTTATTACTTCTACTTTCACAACTCTCCTAAACAGTCACCACCTGCTACGGACACATTTTTGCACATATTACCTTTAAGATTTTTACTTTTGTCAGGGTTAACCTGCTTTGATTGTAATAAGTATTTGTGGTAAATTACACTACATTGTAACAGGAACATTATAACACCTAGTTACACATCTCTTAAATTTTACTATTTCACAAGAATAAAGATTAATTAAAAAAATTCTCCAAAACGTAAATAAAGTTGTATTTGATATGGCACAAACTTATACAAGAAAAAGAATTCAGTTAAAGCACATACAAGATTACTTGAATAGTGTTAGTTTATATATGAGTTAATAGATGGCGACAATCTATTGAGCAAGTTTCCCCTCAAACCTTTGGAGCATAAACACTGTCCCGATCCAGTCCTCATATAATTCACCTGTTGATCCTACCATCTGTTGTGTTCTTTTTCAACCAATTTTGTGGAAATAAAAAAATTCAAATAAGTCTAAAACTTAATTTTTAAACTTTTTATTTGTAATATGGTAAGATTTAAATCGCCCCGGTAGTTTGGGAGAAAACCCTGGAATCTTCGAAAACTCAATACACAAACATACTGGAAATGACCTCAAACAACTTGTACAATTACTTTATGGCAGACGAACAGTAAAAAATACAAACAATAGATTTTACCGGTTATTTGATGTTCCCTTTAATCAAGGTAAAAATTATCTAAATTGGAATATTTAGGGAGCAATCCTTGTAATCTACGAAAACCCACTATACACACATGCTGAATGACAACTGAGGAAAGGAGCTGAATTGACTTTTGAAACTGGACAGTACAACTGAACGTTAGAGGTAGAAACAACAGATTTCACGTGTTTTGCTCATTGATGCCTTCCTGTTAAAAGAAGGGCTACAAAGGGTTAAACAGGAAAGAGGCCATAAAGGTAAAAATTATCCCATTATATGCGGCTACATCAGACATAAACAGCGAAATCAAAATTAAGGACTAAATTTGAAGGACTTGCGTCATACATGGACATAAGGTTTTCATCAGAATAGTACCTCCATAGTTTATTTTTGTGGTAGAAAAGAAGATATACACATAGCGTTATGTAGAATACTTTATTTTATACGTAAGAAATATTTTGAATTACAGGAGGAAAGAGCAGTGCTTTCGCAACATGACATTGAAGGTATCTAACGATATCCTACCCAGTACTAGTGGTAATACTGCGATGAGACAATTCGAAGCCCTGAATCATATCGGCATGAATATGAAATATGTTTTGATTGAGACGTAGCAGATGAGAGTCCTGCTGGAAGCGAAACTCGCTGACTTTAAATGTTACAACCAATTAAAATTGTAGATACAGTTTTTGAGAAAGCCATTTTTATAAGATAATACAGTTTAAAATCACTTTGGGAAAACCCTAATATAGAGTTTCTACAAAAAGGAGATAAAATGTTTTACTTCAGAATGCATAAAATCGTGTGGGTATTCCTCTTTATTTTCAGAGCATAGGTTTCTAACTTGCTTTCTTACAGTATTAAGAAAATAGGCATTTAGAAGGAATTTTTAAGAAATGGTATACACTGAAAAAGAAAGATTTGTTATTCATATGCTTGAATTTCCGTATCTCGTTGCTCTTTTGAGAAAAAGACTTCACAGTTATGGATCCCAATTATGATTTTTTATGTACAAAGCCCCCAAATGGTTATTCCTTTGTGTGGGTACGAAGATGCATAGTTAAGTGATATTTTCGAGAAAATGCTTTTGTACATATAGTACAAGTATGTGGTTTTTCCCCTGTATGGATTCGTTCATGATCTTTTAAAGTGGAACGCTTATTAAATGCTTTGTTACATACGCTGCAAGCATATGGCTTTTCTCCCGTGTGAGTACGACGATGAACTTTTAAGACTCCGCTGTGGGCAAAAGCTTTGTTACATATGTCACAAAAATGTGGTCTCTCCCCAGTATGGGTACGAAGATGAACAGTTAATCCACCTTTACTAGGAAATGCCTTATTACATACATCACACGGGTAGGGTTTCTCTCCAGTATGGATACGATGATGAACAACTAATGTGCCTTTATCAGAAAATGCTTTATTACACACATTGCAAGCATATGATTTTTCACCAGTATGAATACGAACATGAGCATACAAGTTGCTATAAGTAGTAAATGTTTTCTTGCATACACTACAAAATGGTTTCTTCCCAGAATGGAAAAGTATATGATTATCTAGCTTGTATTTTACATTGAATGCTTCATTACAAATCCTGCAAGCATACGGTTTCTCCCCAGTGTGAGAGCGAAAATGAGCATCTAGGTTACATTTTTGAGTAAATGCTTTGTTACATACACTGCATAAAAACGGTTTCTCGCCAGTGTGAGAACGAAGATGAACTGTTAAATGTTGCTCTTGAGAAAATACTTTGTTACACACACTACAAAGATATGGTTTCTCCCCAGTATGAGAACGAAGATGAACAACTAATTTGCTCTT
The DNA here is from genome assembly GCA_032207245.1 of Pardosa pseudoannulata. NCBI lineage: Eukaryota > Metazoa > Arthropoda > Arachnida > Araneae > Lycosidae > Pardosa > Pardosa pseudoannulata. The sequence goes on along the minus strand of CM063505.1, from coordinate 184,212,381 downwards.
TTGAGAAAATGTCTTGTCACATATATTGCAATAAGTTCGTTTCTCCTCAGAAGAGGAACAGATACCAACTTGCATGGTGGAATCTCCAGAAAATGTCTTCTTACATACACTGGAATGATGTGGCTTCTTCGCACTGTAGAAATGAAGATAGCGATCTAAATGTTATTTTCGGAAGAAAAAAAATTGTTCGTACACTTCCAGCAAATGGTATTATTCCCAAGAGTGGGAATGAAGACGAGCATCTAATTGGTATCTATTATGTCAGCAAGTTGTTTTTCTCACTGTGGGACTGAAGATCATTATCTGTAAATAGTGCCTTTTATAAAATGATTTTGTAAATAGACTGCACTTAAATTGTTGTCCCAATGTGTGGATACAATGATCTTTTAAATAAGAACCATGAGAAAATAATATCTTGCTCATACTACAAATCAAAGACCTTTCTTTGCAGCCTACAGAACTACATTTATCACTATCGACAAGAAACAGAATTTTCCCTATTACGTATCTCTTAATTTTATTTCGAGGCACATTTTAGTGAAAATGCTGCTTTTAAAAATACACAAACTTTTGCTTCCTAAAATATACATTCGACCATATTTCACTTTCACCATACAACAATTTTTAATTTCAGTAGATTATGTATTTTGAAATATCTTTCGTAAATGTGTGCGATACCTACTGCTTCATCAATACAGTACTACAGTCACAAAGAGTTATACTGATTTATATTTTTCTGGACAAGTTAACTAATAAAAATACGTGGCTCTGTTTAAAATTTTCTATAAAAGAACTGTATTTTTTCTGATATTTTAAATTTTTAAAGCCTGTATACTAACTTTATTATTTTCAAGATTTACAAGTGTCCAAACTTGTCTTACTAAAATGCATTTTCCTTGTGCACTAAGACATCCATACACTGATCACATCAACAGCCATACACTCGTTGTAGAGAAATTCTCTAGAATAAGTGGAACCTGTAAAATAATAAAAGAAAAAAATAACAAGTTTTGTCTAAGTGTACAAGGCTTTGGCTGGGAAGAGTAAGATTCAACCTGTGAAACATTGGTTAACCTTAAATTAAACTGTAATTTTAAATGAAAGAATACTTTAAAACTTTATTTCCATTATATAATATCCTGTTAGATTTAATTTTTCCGTTCTCAACAAATATGTTTCTAATTCTAAGGCTTTGTAATTTAACAAATGGGTAAATTTAAAATAACTATTTATGATTTGTTAATTTCGTTATAAATTCTTGTTAGGGAATCGGGTGAAGCCCAGCCGAAACTTAGCAACAGGGAAGCTGAGTGTCACCTCCAGAAATCACTCTTTTCCAGTCTCATACAGACCTCTTTTTCCATGAGATTCTCTCTTCCGCTCTCATTTCCTTGTTGTCCAGTCGTTACTAAATGCAATCTGAATTAGCCCATAGTTATAAATATATATTGGGTGTAACTCTTTTGCTATTTTCTTTATATGAACAATCTGGATTCCCCCACCCCTCCCAGATGTATCCCAGAGTCCTAAGTTAATTTCGCATAGAAAATTCTTGGATTTGCAGGTAGCCACATGTTCTGGCCTTACGTGACCCCCGTATACTCACTGCATCTTAACTTTCTACTCATCAACTCGTCCGTTTGCGTTGATTGCAATAGGCCTCCCACGGAGTCTGTCAATCAAGTCCTTCCTTCTGCCTTAACAGTCACCACCTGCTACTGACACATTTGTGCACGTGTTACCTCTAAGATTTTTACTTTTGTCAGGGTAATTTTGCCATGATTGTAGCTCAATGTTATGAGTATGTGAGGTAAATTACACGTACATTGTAACAGAAACACTATAACATCTAGTTGTGAACCTCCCGTTCTGATTGCAATCTGCACTTTATATAAAAGAAACTTACAGTATATCGTATATTAATACTATGGAGCACACCTCAAATACGATTAGTCAAAAAATGTTGTGAACCTTAAATTTTTATTGCAATTCGAACTGAGTACGGAAAATATCAGTATAACTGACATGAACGCTACCAGTCGACTGCAATGCAACTCAGAAATATCGACGTACCTATACGCAGTTCTAACAGTATAAAGAGTGTAAACAATGATTTTAATGTTCATATTTAGAAAACAAAAATAAAAATATATTATCTGCAGTGAATGATGGAATTTTTATTATTTATTACTTCCTCGTACGAAATGAAGGAAGTACTGTAGTCGTGAGAAATTTTTGCTTAGAAAAATATATCTATATAGCAAAAAATGTCCTTTTGGCAAGCATTAATTCTTCGGGTCTCTACCAGATGGCAGTAATTAAGCTGTACACATACAACATGGATACCATGAGAAACAAAACCTTCTTTGAATCTTGGAGAGAATGTACAAAAATTAATTCTGATGACGCATTATATAAGTAAATAACCTTCAAAATTTTACAAGAGCATAAAAAATATGAGATTTTTTTTTTTTTTTTTTTTTTTTAAACCACGAGTCAGTATTTTAACTTTCCCTAAGTCACTTTTGAATTTTAGTTTGAGATTTTAGTTACACCGCCTGCTAACAGATGGCGATACAAGTTTAAAATCTCTGCAGTTGCAATGCCAAATACTCTAAACTGCCTTTTGCCTTATTAAACTAATTTTTTTTCTCCAATCTAATTTTTCATGATTGAATTGTCACAAGAAATGAACCTATGAACAAAATTTAAGATATCTAGATAGTCAAGAAGGAAATTTAAAATCAATTACAAAGTTTGACCTGACACAAAAGTGAAGTTAAATAAAAGGGATTAAAAATAAACACAATATAAAAGACGTAAAAGAAAATCTTGCAGTGCCCACTTAAGATTTTCTTTACAAATTCACAATGTAAAATTATTAATTTATTTAGTGTTTGCAAAAAACCATTTTTATTATAATAAAATGTCGACACCATTAATTTGCTAATAAAACATGTATGCCTATAATTTTTGTTAGTCATTTCGGAACAATTTTTATGTTAGATTTCAAAAATATTTATTAAAAAATGTGATTCAGAAAATTACATTCGAAAAGAAAATTTCCCCATAATATTGAAGCTTTTACTTAAGAGTGAACTTGCCACTTATCTTTTATACAATTTCAACACATAAATGTTACATTAGTATAAATTACAGTATACATTTTAAAATAAGAAGTAACATTTCATAAAGTTTATACACATTTATAGTACAGAAATGTTTTACGTATATAAAAATACGGAATATATTATAAAAATACAAATAATAAAATATAGAACATAGTAAATATAATAAAGCGAAGGATAAAATGAGAAAATTATAAATAATTTAAACACATTTCTATCTCTTTTCATATTAATAGAGTTTCTGAATAAGAATGAGGAATTTGCACATGTGGGGATTTGAACAACTTAGTATTTTTCTGATAATTCCAGACTCGTAGATTCCAATAATGTTCTCAAAATGTAAAAAACTGGGTCCATCATTTAAAAAATTAATTTTAAAGTTAAGCGAAAATCACGTGACATCAAAACGCTCCATGATTAGTTGTGACGTCATCGTTCACGTTGTCCAATATTTTCTTATTGCTTGCAAGCGCGCACTATTTTCCGATTTTGTTTTTGCAAGTTCCTGAAATTTTCTAGCTATCAAAATTTATTTTTATTTAAACCCGAAGGTTTATTTTAGCGATCTAGATAGCTTAGTTATCTCAATTTGTCATAAATGTCTCTTCTACCTGGATTTACCAAAGGACAGTCGGACAACCTCCGGAAAATTGACAGCATGCCAATGTTTTCATTCTTGGAAAAAAACCTGGATTTTATGGAAGCAGAAATACGGGGAATTAAAACCCAAAGGTATGTAAAATCATTTATATATTTATCCAATTTTACTTAACATGTATTAATATTTTATTCATGCTAATCACAGCTCTTTTGTTTGTAGACATAGACAAGCCAAATAAATATACATCTATCATATACACACATATGTAGTCGCATCGCTTTTTATAAATAGAGATAGACGTAATATATTAAAATAAAAATCAGAGGAGGTATTTATTGTGAGACCGGGACCTGTAGCCCAAGTGATGCAAAAAGTAGACCGTAGCGCTCCAAAACCAAACCAATTCTTAAGTATTTTAAATTTGATGAAATGAAATTTAAAATCTTTAAAAGGCTTTACTTAATTATTTATGCTTTTTTTAATAGCAATACAATTTTATTGCCTTTAAGATTAATGTTAAATTAAAAAATGTATAAAGTTTCTGAAACTAAATTTAATTTTTAAAGTAATATCATTAAGTATTTTAAAAATATTATATAGTTTTTTCAAATTAGTCACTAATTTAATCGAAAAATATCACTGTGAATTGAAACACTTAAGAAAGTATGCGTCACTGAAGAAAATATTTATAATACCTTGAAAATACATAACCTTACCCTCGCCCGAGTTATTTATTAGATAATTATATGCTTTAGACTTTTATATGTTTTACGATATTTATATGCTTTATCAAACATTTATTGTAGTTGAACTCTGTAATAATACTCGAAAATTAGCAATTTTAAAAGTTAAATAGCACTGGTTAATCAACAGTCCTTTTAAAGTTATAGATGTATTTTTATATACTTTAATTGTTCTAAATTAGTAATATTTAAACAAAAGCAGCATTTATTTACCGAAAAATGGTCTTCACAAACCCATACAGATAATTTATATGATAACTTGAGGTTTAATTCTTCATCCCTTTTCATCGCATTTGTCCAGATTTTACGTGTTAGTGGATCTTTGGAAAGGCTGAATAATATTTCTCATTGCAATTAGTTGCTGTATTTTTACAGAGTGGCACAATACAATATTTATAATACGATTTTTTAATGCCAGACATAATAAAAAAATATCTATTATATGCGATACTTTACACAGAAATAAATTTAAATGTCGCCTTTTAACATGTAAACAACATAGGCGGTCGGTGTTGGCGTGAACGATGACGTCACAAACTCGGCGGAGGAAAAGTGTCGTTTTTGAGAGAAGCTAAAGAGTCCGCTATAAAACCTATTAGAAATCACTAATTAGGCCCTCAAATAAAAGAAAAATATGTACTGTCCTGCTTACTTTTTTGTCTTCTATTGTTTAAAATTAAAATTAGAAAACGGGAAAATTCCTCAATGTTGGAAGCTCCTTACGCTGTGTTTCCTCTTTCTTTACTTCTTTGCAAAAAGTAAAAGAAAGTATTGTACTCAAAATAAATTTCAGTGTTCAGATTTCAAAGAAAATACTTTGCCTTGCTGAATTTTCAACAGTGTCAGTACTAAGTCTGTAAGGACGGATGTCAAAAGTTTAATTTTGAAACTTTCCAGAACTAATTATTACTAGTTTACTCTTGACTCTGTAAGTACGTAATATCTCGTTTAACTCAATAATTAGCCGTACAAGATAGATATTTTGTATTTAGGACTGTTATAACATATAATTGTGCACCTTCCCTTTTCACAGCAATTCTTATTCTATAAAACGAAAAATTTCAATATAACAATAATAACGCTGTGAGATACGACTCTAAAACAATTAATCGTAAAATATTGAAATCTTGCATTTAAGATTCCTATAATAGCTTGTTTTGCTTCTCCTTCTTTGACTACCCTCTGCACTCTATATATCGGAAAAAGTTCATTATAACGTATATTGACGGTGTGAGGCATCACTTCAAAGCAATTAACCGTTGATTGTTGAAATTCTGTAATATGACGTCTTGTTGTGCCCCTCTATTATTAACTGCAATCTGCACTCTATAAACGAAATATTTCAAAATATAATAACGTAGTAGAATGTAACTCAAAAATGATTAGTCGTAAAATATCGAACATTTGCGTTTTAGAACTGTTATAACATCTATTTCTGCAGCTCCATTTTTTATTTCAATCTACACTTTGTACAGCAAAAAGTCTCAACAGTCGTTAATGCTACCGATGTACAACAATGTAAAGAACAATGTACAACAATGCAATGCTTATTCACACGCAGTTTTAACAACGCTATTTAAAGAATTAAAACAATTCTTTTAAAGTCCATTTGTGCACCATTTGTTGAAAATACAAATCTATTTCGTGCAGAGAGTAATTCTGAATATCTGCTGCTTATTACCATTTTCTAATATAGAATAAAAGAAGCATCGTGATATCGAAAAAAATCTTTTCAGAATCTGTATTACAAAAAGTCTTATTATAAAGAATATTAACGCTGCGAGTCTCCGCTAAATGGCAGTACTTATCTCTAATCATAAAAGATGGATATCTTAAGAAACGGAACGTACTTTGAATGTTAGAGATTGTGTAAACGGTATTTCTAATGACGCTTCACAAAAATTAACTGAAGTTATATAACATAGTAGAAGTATAAGGAAGTAACAACAGATTTTTAAAAATAAAAAAGAGCCAAAAGAGCGATAAACAAGATTCTTTGGTAACTACGCACGACTTATTATATGCATCCCAATAGTAATAATTCTGTTTTAGCTGAAGGCAAACAATAATTTGATCTAAAAATACCGATGTTAAAAGGATTTTCATTTATACAGATAAATCAGTAGTAGAAAGTCTTAAAGAATGAGTTCGTAAGTTTAAAATAGTAAAACAAATACAAAATGTTTGATGAAAAAAAAAATTTTTTATATTAACTACATTCGGAGTCACAGTGGTATGTTGGTTAATGAATACGCTGATTTTTTGGAGAAGTTAGCATATGAAAATAAGAAATAATTGACATTCCTTTTCCAAATTCTATTTTGAAAACTATAAAACAGTCAAACATAGAAATAATTATTGGATTAATTCAGAAAAAGGCGTTATACATATAAATCAATCTCTGAATTTTAAAAGAATTTTACACACGGGATTTTTCGAACTATCTTTTTAAAATTAAAACACTTAATTTTTTAATAATCAGGATATAACAAAAGAATATATATATATACACACACACACACACACACATACATATATATATATATATATCATATACATGTGCCATTTAGCATTCTTAGCATTAGCAATTAGCAAGTTCATTTGTAGTAGTGTTAATACATAGAATAATATACGTATGCTGATTGTAATAAAAATATTGTAAATATAAGTTTTTATAACAATTTATGTATCATAAAATATGAATATGACTGTAGTAATATTGTGCATTTTGTGTTGAAAGTATTGCTATGTTTATTTATTAAAAATTAAAGTTAAATAAAAAAAATATTGAAAAAATTATAAATATTTAATATTAAGAATCGTTTTCAATAATTTTTCCAGGCACTTTATAAAGATGAATTGGCATTAATGTAAAAGTGAAATTTTTTAAATAAGAGTCCCAATTTTCTGTAGGATTTTATGACCAGGATAGGTTTTGCTGGTTTGTGGAAGGGTTCCTTTTTTATGGCTTTGAATTCTATTATGTTAGCTGCAGGTAAGAGTGAAAATAACCTAGACTTTGCACCGAACAACTTTCACATCTTTTCTTTACATGAACAACAGGGAGGCCAGCTAATGATTAACTTCAAATAGCATGGGACAATGTGGCTGAACATACAAGGACATCATTTTTACAAGGAGAGAATATTCAAACTCATCACCCAAATGTGACCAAGTGCATAAATGAATATGGAGACTATGCAAAATATAACCTCTATATGCTATCAGTTGGCTGTATTAATTGTACAATAAACATTGAATATTCATGTTGCACTGTACACTTTGGAAAAAGAGGATATATCCTATATATATATATATATATATATATATATATATATATATATATATATATATATATATATATATATATATATATATATATATCAGAGTTGGCATGATTTAAATCAGTTGATTTTTTTTAAATCATTGATTTAAATCATTTTTTTCACTTCTTTTAAAATTTATATTCCAAAGGAGAATTGGGAATCAGTCAGCACAGAAATACAAGTAAATAAGAGTAAATAGATAGCATGTTTTCCAAGAATTTAGGGGTTGTTATCAGAAAGTATGTAGTAGGGGTAAGAAAAATGACTAGTTATGACTAGTGGAATTCATTTTATGTAATGGGAGGTAAGGCTTCATCTCCTAGAATGGAAAGACAGTTTTGTTCTTTTGGTATTGTTCATTCTAGCCTTCGGTACGAATTAGGAGTGGATAAAGCATAGAAACTAGTGTTTTTATTGAAACAGTTAAATCCATAATTCGTTGCTTAAAAGAATATTGAAATAATTGTGATTTTTTTTTAAATAAATAGTTTGCCTTAAATGAATATTTAATTCATTCTTTAAATTGATATATTTAATTTTCAGTAATCAGTGTGTAGAATATACAAGATGGATAAGTTGTTACTTATAACAAACTATTCCATGTATTTTGCATAAAATAAAAACACACAACAATAGTTAAAATTAGAATTCAGAAAAAAACAACAAGTAAATCTGATTTAAATCGAAAAAATCTGATTTAAATCAAATAAATTGATTTTTTTTATTTAAAAAAAAAATCATGATTTTTTTCCAACCCTGATATATATATTAGTTCTCAAAATATTCGATAAATACTGAGTTATCAAAAGCAAATTTAAAATTTTTTCAAAGTAAAATAAAAGCTGTTCTGTAATGCTAATTAATAGTATGCATTAAGGGGATTGACTGTAGTATTTTTTCAAATAACAGCATCCTTTTTGATAGTCTCTCTTACAAAAACAAAAAATAATGGCTAAAATATTGTTCCAGGTGAAAGATATTTCCTATAGATAAATGGAAGAAACATTAAGATATTTTTGAAATTTTTCTAAGATTGTTTTATCTAGTACAGAAGAAATATATAACTGTTAATATTAAAGAGTTTATTTTATGCATCAGAAAAATTTTGGTTAACAGAACTACTTTTCAGATTTTTTTTCATCTGAAGTTATGAGAGGATGGCTAGTTAGATAAGTTGGTACATTTTGGTATCCAATACCAAGATAAAGATTTCCCTAGCGATATGAATTTTAATCTTATTCATATGAGATACACGCAACAAATCCAAGCCAGTTAAACAATGCTGACTTTAGTTCCTCAGACATATGCTTGACATATATATATGTATGATATGGTCCAGTGTTAAGACGAATGGAAAAAAGTCTTTCTTGATAATAATAAGTTTATTAAATCATCATTTCATTTAAAAGCAAAACTGGCATCATTTTCATTTATTTGTGAAGGAGCTAAGAATGGAAAGGTGTTGACAGCTCCGCTCCATGTCCATATGCTAACTGCCTCAAATTGGTTCGCTTAATAATCAAATTCTTCAAATATCTTTCCACTTGACTGGATTACTCCAAAAGGTTATGCAAGCATGGGTCTTTTTCATTTATTTTATTAATTATTATTTATAAAAGAGTTCCCTTTTTAAAATCGTTTTTAACTCACGTATTTCCAACTACCCCTTTTTTAGACCTGACATGTATATATACATAAGTCAGGCTCAGTGCCTGCAAAGATAAAACATTTCGATTCTAGACATTAAAAGTTTATTAGAACATCTTATTCCCTATTTGCCATTTTGTTTTGAATGTAAGATTTAATCCAACAGCCCATAAGATTAACATATTTTCTCAAGAAATTTGCTCAGCTCTGCTCATAGTGTCATTTTCCTTTGATATTTTTTTGCTTCACAAAGAGTTTGTTCTCTTTTTATGAATTAATGCTTTATTTCAACTTTAAAATTCAAAACCTGATATTTACATACAGATATATTAGGGGGGATTTTTTATATACGGCTTTTATGTTGTTGTTGATATATATATATATATATATATATATATATATATCAACACCAACAACAGCTATGTGTACACACACATATATATATATATATATGTGTGTGTGTGTGTGTGTGTGTGTGTGTACACATAGCTGTCGACACCCCAAATTTGAAATTCTTACAATTTCACATACTAAATGAGTAAGCTAAATATCTAGACTGAACACACATTCAAAGGTTTATATATACAATTTTAATGCATAACACTTTAACAAATTCTCCTCAAAGAAAACTGATTAAAAATTATACGCAAAGTAATTTTTACTGTTTATGCAATTAGTTATTACATGCTTACTCCACTTTTTCTCTAGAAAGAAGAAAGATATATCAACAAAGAATGTTATACACACATTATTCTTATATCTTAAGTGATCACATTTCCATGTGTTTATAAACAACTTTGTATCATAGTCAATAGTAAACAAATGAAATCTTTAAAAAAAAAAAAGTGCTTGAGATAAAAATTGGAATGTGTAACAAAACAAATTTTTCCATTTACAAACATCTTTTTATCATGGGCCAGTTTAAAAAAAAAAACATTGCTCATATTGTTTTAGTTATGTTATATCTTTTAAATTTTTATAAGGATGGAACTTCTAAATTCAGTTTTTGCCTTTCCACCTTTCAGATGCTGAAACATCTTGAACTATAGAAAAACTTGATGGATATGGCATAGATTCAGTTTCAAAGGGCAATTGGAGGAGCTTAGTTTCATTTTATATAGCATATATAAGCATTTTTTTTCTTTTGTCACCAAATAGCTCATAAACTGTAAGTCTAACTTTAAATAACAAAATGGTAAAAACTTATAGAATACTGATATTAAATCCATATTTAATATAATAAAATAATAAATTTTGTACATAAACTTTAGTTTTAAAAGAAATATTTTAGTACTTTGCATATTTTGTCCTTTTTCATAGAATGAAGCACATAATTTATAAATAAAACATTTAAAAATTATTGTAGTTCAAGTATTGAATTACTTAAACAAAATTCTTAGTTAATTTGAATTAAAATGCATCAGATATTGTTATCTGAAACTTTGGCAAAGGTCCATATCAGGTTCAAAACTAGTTTTTGATGTCAAAAACCTAATACTGGTTAAATAATTTCTTAGCAAAGCTAATATCTCAGTTTTCACTTTGGGCCAGACCTGCCAACTCAAAAAAGTTCAAAATACTGTAACTCATCACTTATAATAATTGATGTAAAAAGCTTAAAAATAAAAATAAACTGTATAAAAGAATGCCAAATAGCATAACATTAAATTTTTATATATTTTTAATTTTATACAATATCTGAAGATCAAGATAGAAAAATACTGGAAAAAACAACGAAAATGATATTACAAATGACATTAAACAAAGAAAAGTTATTTAATAACTACATTATCTATTTAAAATATTTATAACTGTTTCTTTTAAACTACATTTACTGTTGCAGATTTTACTTTCTTTAAAAAATTAGAATAGAATTATTTCACTAACTTTCCCAGAGATTTTTCAGTTGCTTAGAATCCTGGTTTCGTTAAAAAATAATTTTAAAAGAATAAAACAAAATTCAAATACTTAATTAAAGTACAAACACTTGTAAAGTGTTTAACTGTATGACTAATTTTTCAACAGATACAGGCTATACAGACTAAATTCTCAAAATACCTACCTATCAGAAAAATAAAACTTTTACTGGCCATTTTTCAGCTCTGATGTCACTCAAAAGATGAGTCTATTCCAAATTAAATACTTTATCATTGTTATTGGTTATCTCAGTTCATTGAAAGTGTGAGGGGATTTGTTTAAGATAAGATGGAGACTAAAATTAAAGTCTTCATACCCTCCCCGTTTTTTATGGAATTGGCATGGGATTTTGTAAGGCACATAAATTTACTTTGTTTTTGAAAGTCATTATATATATAAACAGAATTTGTAATAATATGAGAGTAAGATAGAATAGAGTATTATAATACCACTAGCATATAACATGTCATATTACGGGATCAGTAAAATTTTTAATTTTCCAGAATTGTAAAGATCCCTAAGAGACAGGTAAAAAAATGGTTTATTTTTTTGGCTGAGAATTACCTTTCAAAAAAAATAATCGATTAAAATTATCACATATGTACTTAATCTATTATTTAAGTCAAATAAAAAAGAAAACTATTTATGTAATATCTAGGTTTAGTGATAAAACATATGGAAATAGTGCAGAACAAATTTAAGTAATTTAAAATAAGAAATGATTAAATGAGATGGTTAAAGGAATGAAGTCATAATGCTAGAAAAAAAATGTTATTTTTACCTATTTATTATGTGATAAATTGATAAATTTAATCGCTTGCTCTTAAAATGGGGCTTGATATAATCGCATTAAACGCTTGAAAAGGGGACGGGGTGGATTTCGAACGTTTTAAAGAGGACAGTATTTTTTGCTGTGATACGAAGCTTATTCATACCAATTTATTTCAGAATCAGATCTATAGTTTAGGAAAAAATAAACTTTACTTGCTTTGAATTTTGCAAACCCTAACTCATCAAAAATCCAATATGGATGCTCTATCCATTCCAGGTCCATAAGCTTCATAACTTTATAACAGACAGGCAGATAACTTAGGCTACTATTACATTACGAGAAGAAAGTTTAAGGATACACAACATGAAATGTTTATGTGGCCATCCATAAAGCAATACGTGAATTTAATAAAATAAAAATTATAAAAAGTTGAAAAAATAGTAAAAATTTATTTTAAAAATAATAAAACAACTTTCGGAATAAGAACTTAAAAGAAAATGCAGAAGATATATTAAATTTATTAGACATTAAAAAAAATTGACTGCGTCGGGGATAGAACTATCAACCCGAAAAGTACAATGATCACGTGGGCGAACATTCTACCAAATGTACAACGCCTGCACGCTATGAGCCAACTAATCAGAGTATATGAAGGTTCAAGTAGAAACAGTCCAGAAATTTAAATATTACTCTCTGCCTTTGCCATCCTATCAAGAATGAATTTCGTATAGAATAAGAGGAAGGATAAGGCTTGAAATAATAGCATTAAATGCTCGAAAAGGGGGGATGGGGTGGATTTCGAACTCGCTTTGAATTTTGCTAACCCTAACTCATGAAAAATCCAATATAGATGCCTGTATCCATTCCAGGTCCAATCGCTTCAGAAATTCGCGGACAGACAACTTAGGCTATTATTATATAAGGGATAATGTAGTATTTAAGTTAAAGGAACTGCAATATACAACAGAAAATGGAAACTGTGCTTTGAGTCTGAAGTTTGGAATTCAAAGTTAATTACAGTGTTGCTAACAGTATTGCATAAAAGAAGAAAAATACAAATAAAATATATATGCAGCGTCTAAAAAATTACTGATTTTACAGACCATTTTTCATTTCTGCGGTCCATGAGGTCTTTCCAGACATGGTCCTGTTTGTCTAAAACCTAACCACAATTTTATGAAATTGAAACTGGAATTAAATATGGTTCAGATTTTCAAATAATATACATATTTATAAATCTAAAATTGATACTAACTTCCATTTTTATAAAAGTCTTGTTTAAAAAGTCCACATATTTATAATATATGTATAAACAATATAATGAAATCATAAATAAACATTGCATTTATTTAAGGACTCTTTTATTTATTCAAAAGGTTAATTTTTCAGATGAGTCCATTCACAAACAATTTTTCTTAAACAGATCCCTAGTTCTAAATACAAAATGTTAACAATCTACGGCTAATCACTTTCAAGTTCTGCGAGATATGCAGGTATGTACAGTCATCATGATAAAGCTTGTCAAAATGTACTCAGACATGGTCAAAATGTACGTTATCTTGTATCAAATGTAAGTTATCTTGTACTTATGTACAAACATAACACAGAAACTTATCAATTCAGTCATATGTGGGTTGAAATCTTAGCACTGAAATTTTTCAGGATTATAATATTTCTTTCAGTTTGTACAAGGAAGTATAAAGCATACAATAAAAAAAAAAAAAATTTAGTATTAGATATTCATAACCACAAGACAAGGGAGCTGATAGCATGTAATCTATACAACCAACAAAGTGCATTTGTTAGTTATAATAGCAACCAAAAAGAACCAAGAAAAATATATATTTGAACAAATACCTATGGCCAAATATTGTTAGATATTTGCCCCAAAAAATTTCAAGTAATAAAACAAAAAAATATTTCTTAACTGAAATTTAAAATATATTTAAAGAAGAAAAATGGAAAGTTACATCTCATGACAATAATTATACAAAAATCTAATATTGACTCAATTTAAATTCAATTTTGTCAATATTTATTTCATATTCAATTTCAAATTTTGAAAACTATTTTAATTACAAAATTGCAATCAAAAGTGAAACTTTAAATAAAAAGTAAATATTAGGCTGATGAATAAATTAAAATTTTGCTTAATATTTGGAATCTACGAAATCACTGTTCATAATGAAATGTATCTTTCTCCTACAAATGTAAAATTTTTTTATTTATGTTAGTATTTCCTCTAAAAAATTTCCCAAACAGCATTAGAAAAAATATTTTACACATTCAAAGCACGTTTCTATTATATCTTCTCACAAGATGCTGTTATAGAGCAATAAAATATAAATATGGGTAAGTGCAGAACTACATTTAAATATATAAACCCACAAATAAAATTAAGTCTCATTTATTCTCACTGATGATCAACATTTAAATGGCTTTAAATCATAGAAATAATAAGACACCCACATGTTTGTCATTTAAAATTAATTAAGGAAAAATCTATAGAAAAGTTGGTGTTAACAACATCTACAGTTTCTTTAAGATAGCGGGCAGGATGTTGGCTTATGATATTTATGTGGAAGATTATATCATGTCAAACAAAAGAATTTTCATGTAAATGAGAAGGAAGCTAGGCAGAGGTCTTATCATAAGCCAGGATAAAAATAACATATATTTCTGTAACTAAAAATAATAGGCTTGTTCTTTTTTTTTGTTTGTTTGTTTTCTAGAAATTCCGAATTAAAGATTTGGAAATGGTTTAGATTTCACTTATCTGAAATTTAGAAGTTTATATATTTGCTGCTAATAAAAATTTTTTGGAATGAGAAATTAATCAGTCCAACATCATTTCAACTCAAATATAGACCTTAATTACTTTTATTTTTCCTCCATATTCTCAAATAATAAAGTAGATACAAGCGGGCTATAAACAGTGCAATATGCAATCATATAAACTAGACTATATAAAAATCAAATATTACCATTACAGGTCTGTATTTGGTTAAAACTCCACAAGCTTAAAGCAGCAATATAAACAAATTAAAAGGAAAACAACACAGTGTTGATGTGAAATATGACACTCCTATTCAACGTTGCCATATTAAAGATGTTATATTTATTATTACTATGGGTGGAACCATATGGTGTATGTTATAAGCAACACTTCCGACGATTGGATAATTAGGCAACGGCAGAGAGTCGCCATTGACCAATGAAAACGCAGCATCTCGTTTCACTGCCAAACCAATATATTTAAGTTGAGCCAAGACACGCAAAGCACACCGTAGTATAGGCTGATTGATCAGATGGATCGTATATGGAATATATAAAAAATTATATTTGATCAAATAATAAACCTTATTATACGACAACTAAATTTCATCAAAATAAAGAAATTTGGAAATATTAAAACTTCTCACATCCGTTTTTTTAAAAATTTCAATGGCTGTTTCAAGTTGTTAGTTCACTAAAACAATAAACGATTTGAACTTCTTTTGAAATAGATTTTTCCTTTGGTCTCTTATAAGCATTTCAAGGTAGATCTGGATCTGTCTTTATGGAAAAAAGCTAAAATTTTATTTAATCTGTACTTAAAAAAATATCATTGTTGCCTTCATGAGTTAAAATTATTTGATGAAAGAGGTTATTGCATATATGTTTGTAATTTCTTTTATTTATTACTTTAAGAGTGGTATCTTTTAGTCCATATTTGGGGTTTTAAAATATACCCATTATAGTCGTTATATTACAGTAATAAGCACAACTTTAAATATGCTTTTTAAAATTTTCCTTGTTTTTTTTGTTATGTATCTTTTTGTATGTTACAAACAAGGGACCTCCTCTTCCGTCACTGAGTTGACAGAATAAAAACTGCCATGAAGTGTAATGTATATTCATAGAATAATGAGTAAAAAAAAAAAGGTTACATTTATGAGAACCACCACGTTATACATACATACATATATATATATATATATATATATATATATATATATATATATATATATATATATATATATATATATATACAGAGAGATACATGCTGAAAAAGAATAAATGAATAACTATACATCTTATATATGCTTAAGTGCCCAGACGTAACTGGATCCTTTAAGGACCGTGGGAAAAAAACTGACTGGTGGCCCTATCAGCAAATATAGTGAGAAAATATATAAACATGTTATTTTTCTAAATCATATATTCAGAATAAACCCCCCCAAAATTTTGTTAATTCTTAAAATATTCCTACTATATTAATTTTACATTCTTTTCTATATTTACCTTATTAATACTTAAACGTTTTTAAACACTCTGGAGGTATTAAGTGGCTGATAAACTGAATAGTTAATATGAGGTGAATATTTTTATATTTGTACGCTGAATTTTCATAAAAAATGATGAATTTCTAAATTTAATAAGTAGTTAATTTAATAATTAGTTTTAATAATTTTAATAAATTCAAAATTTATAACAAATACCAAAATTTATATTAAGACATGTTAGGAGTGCATGAAACCATTTGTAAAAATCCATATCAAGTTAAGTCGCTAAGATCATTTTAAAAATATGAAAGATTTATAAACAACAGTTTTTAAACAACTCTAGTTTTACATAAAAAAAAATGAATTTACTTATTCTTTAATTTACACGCATAGGAAATTTCATAACTGTGAATTAATATTTTAATAAAAAGTCTTATAACGTCCACCATCTCTTAATTTTAAAACATGAAACAATTTTAATAGCATCAGTATAATATAAATATAAAAACACATATGTGGAAAACTTATAGGTCAAGGTCAAGGTAATGGGTTTTTACGGAGTACCTAGCGGTGACGAAAGTCACCGCTTCAACCTCCGAACGATAAAAAGATCAAAACATAAATTTGGTGCAGATAGAAAAACAGATAAGCCAAACAGGAATTTAATACTCTTACAGCGGCTTCCGTAATGACGAAAGAAAATTGCTGTAAGGTGTAAAAATCGTTCACGTGGAAAACTTATATATTAAATTGAAGGTATTAATAGAAAATACTAGGTATAAAAAATTGGTATACACATCACATTTTTTAAAGAAATTCAAAAATGTTTTAAAGGTTTTTTCAAGGCTATAGTTTACAATTAAAGACATAAAAGGCCCTTATTTTTAAGGACTTCACTAAATCAAATAACTTTTTATGACTTTTGATAACCATTCAAATCCTGTTTTGTTTTTCCCCAAAAATATAAAGCTCAGATACACAAAATTTAAAACTAAAGAAATATATACAAAGTACTAATTCACACGATGTTTACCAATTCACTAATACTCTATACGCTTCAATCTAACAGCTTTAAACACGTATATCTAATTTGGAAATGTGAAACAGTAGAGGGCTGCCAGTATCTTTTCAATGCGTAAATACACTCTCACTTATTTACACGAATAATGGGTTAGTTGGACTCCCTGGGCCTTTCCTCTGGTTAAATCTGCCACTTAAAATTTTATTATTGTACTGATGTACTTTCCCACTATGGACGGCAAGTGCACACTCAGATGTGAACTAGATTTCTATGAAGAATACAGACGCAGCTGTGGGCTTCGAGTTTTAATGGGGACCCCTCAGGAGGAGTTATAGATGATGGGTGCAGAATTTAGGCGGTCAAGCCAAGGCAGGGATGCAGCCATGAGATATGGAGACAGTGGCTATGGAATAATATCAATTATCACCAAAGGGGACATTTTATGTGCCCATCTTTACACCCGAAGCGGATGCAGATGTGGGAAACTTTCAGAGACAAATGACTGAAAAAGGGGCGTTGAACATATGTGTAAAATTGTTGAAAAAAAATTAGAAGAGGAGTCGAAGTCGGAAATCAAGAGTTGCTGGGTACATAGAGAGCCCGTGAGCAAGCCAGAGCCTGGGACATCAAACGGATATATTGCCCAATCCTTCAGCCCACGTCTGAAAAGAAATAAGTGACGACCTTTATGCCCGTACCGACGTTCATTCTGCCTAGAGACCAGCCCGGACACACTGCTTCTCTTTTAGAATGCCTGGAGGTACACTTGGTTCCCGACTTCGACTCCTCTTCTAATTTTTTCAACAATTTTACACCTAGATTCAACGCCCCTTTTTCAATCATTTGTTGCTGAAATTTTCCCAAAACTGCATCCGCTTCGGGTGTGAAGATGGGTACATAAAATGTCCCCTTTAGTGAAAATTGATATTATTCCCTAGCCACTGTCTCCATATCTCACAGCTGCATCCCTGCCTTGGCTTGACCGCTAAAATTCTGCAAGACGACCGGAGTTCATAACCCAATGTAATTTTTGACCGATTGAGTATCCTGTGAACTAACTCATCGGCTGGTAGCGTCTGGAGAACGACTGAGAGTGTCACCCCTTTTCTCTGTACCTGATTACTCGGAGCAGTGACGATTCGGAAAGCTGATTCTTGTAACGATCAACAATTCACTGTATATATCATCATTATATCTGTGAACTTTAACGTATTTGTGTTTCTAATAAAGATCTTTAGTCTGTACGTAGGCTTCTGCTATACTTTTTTCAGCTCACTTAGAGTTGAGTGCGCTCCAACACACACACACACACACACACACACACACACACACACGCATATATATATATATATATATATATATATATATATATACATATATATATATATATATATATATATATATATATATATATATATATAAGAATTTAGTGCAGAGCATCCTCGCAAGGTCGCGCCCTCATCACTGAGTGTGGAAAGTAAGGAACGACAGAGGGACATTCGAGTAGGAGTCGTGGAGAAGGTTGGTTGGTTGGTTGTTTGAAATTTAGTGGCGCTAATTCCACAAGGGACAAACTGCGCCAAACAAGACGAAAAATTCAAAAGAACAACACAATTTTGAAAAAATTTTGATGAAACCGTAAAAATGAAAGATGCCCAAAACCAAAGAAAAACATTTAAAAATAAACAAATTAGTAGAAAATTTAGAAACACAAACAGAACAATACGATAATCAGCAAAGTTTGATTAAAAATTAATTTTTTTAAAAATGTAAAACAGAAAATGAGAAATTGAAAAAGGTACAAAACAACAATGAAATTTATTTATTTAAAAAGATTGAAAATTAATTTAAAATTGAAAAAAATTAAGAATTAAATATTACATAATTGAACATTAAAAGTTAGAAAAATATAAATCAGATTTCAAAGTACAAGCCAGTACAGCGAAGAAATGGGAATAAGCCTGGATGTGGGATTTTTCCAATGATTGAATTAAGATTAGGTGACGAATTTCCAAAGAATTTTATGTACAGAGATTTAAAATATATACAAGAAGTTAAGATATGTGTGACTGTAAAAGTAGTTTTACAATACGCACACTGTTGAGGTGCCTCACCAAGCAAGAGATGTGCATGTGTGAGTCGGCAGTGACTCACACGAAGACGAGTGATAATCACGTCCTGTCTTCTAGAAGGAAGTTGAGGCCACTTGGAAATGTTTTCTTTTACATCTCGCAATTTATTTGATACTGTATCAACCCAAGAATTCTGCCATTTAGAGTGAGCTAAATCTTTGATATAAATTTTCAGGTCAGGATAAGGAAGGCCAGTGTTTAAGTAGTTTTCGGCAGACTTGGCAGCTAAATCCACAAGTTCATTTCCTATTATGCCGACATGAGAGGGAACCCAGCTAAAAATTAACGAGATTCCCATGGAATTAAGATTAGTTATTAAAGTGAGAATTTTGAAAATAATAGGGTTATTACAATTAGGAGAGATTAATGAATTTAAAACACTTTGAGAGTCGGTATAGATAATGAAATTTTTACTATTGTGGTGCGTCATTTCCTCTAAAGCCTTCAAGATAGCAAAGGCTTCAGCAGAAAATATGGAGAGTTTAGAATGTAGTCTATAGCTATTGATGTTTTCTTCGATACTGTATGCACAGCTAACAAAGTTTGTGGATTTGGAGCCATCGGTAAAAACAGGAGTGTAAGTTGTAAAGTATTGTTTGTGATCTTGAAATATTTGTTGGTATATGTTATTATCAGTTGAACTTTTTTCAAATGATTTAAAAGGGTTAATAATACTGAAATTAGGAGTGTACCATGGAGGAATTCTAATATCTGTGGGAATAGTATCAATATTGTCAAAGTTAAGATCTCTTAAAATTCCTTTTATCCTTCCCTGAAAAGGCAGAACACAAGAAGGTCTAGCATCATAGAGGCGTGTGAGGTAAGTATTGAGATTATTCTGATAAATGGGATGATTAACATATGATGCTGTTCTGAAGTAGTACTGTAGACACAGCACCTGACGACGTAATTCCAGAGGAGCCTCACAGCAGTCAACATAGAGACTTTCTATAGGAGATGTTCTGAAAGCCCCTGAGCATAATCTGAGAGCAGAATGGTGAATGGTATTCAGCTTTTTCAGAACAGAAACACGGGCTGACCCATAAACAGGACATCCGTAGTCCAGTTTGGAGCGGATGAGAGCATTATAGATCTTAATTAGGGAAGCCCGATCAGCTCCCCAGTAGGTCTTCGAAAGGACTTTTAGAATGTTGAGCTTCCTTTCGCAATTCTTCCGCAAAGTTGTGATATGAGGTGCAAAAGTAAGTTTTTTGTCAAAGATGACGCCGAGAAATTTCACCTCATTCACAATGGTGATCTTATTACCAAGAAACTGGATTTCAGGGTCGGGGTGCAGACTTCTTTTTTTACAAAAATGCACGCAGGATGTCTTTGAACTAGAAAAGCTGAAACCATTCTCGCTCGCCCACTTACTGATCTTGTTAACTGCAGTTTGAAGTTGTCTATTTATATATCTCATATCAGCTCCATCACATGAGATGTGGAGGTCGTCAACATATAAACTCCCCTTTACAGAGGGAGGTATCTCATTAAGAATCCCATTAATTGCTACGATAAATAAAGTAACACTCAACACGCTTCCCTGAGGAACCCCTTCTTCTTGAGTAAAAGCGCGAGATATGTGATTTCCGATCCGGACTTTGAAAGTCCTTAATGCCAAGAAATTTTGTATGAAAATAGGCATATTTCCACACAGCCCTAAATCATTAAGCTTCCGTAAAATACCATAACGCCAAGTGTGGTCATATGCTTTTTCGATATCGAAGAAAACAGAAACCAGATGGTTTCGTTTAACGAAAGCATTCCGGATTCTGGTTTCCAGGTCAATCAAGTTATCTAGTGTGGCTCTTCCACGACGGAAACCACTCTGAAAATTAGATAGGCAATTATTTTCTTCCAGATAGTACATGAGACGAACATTTATCATTTTTTCAAATATTTTGCAGAGACAGTTCGTCAAAGCAATTGGACGGTAACTGAGAGGATTCGTGGGATCTTTATCAGGTTTTAGAATGGGGATTACAATAACCTCCCTCCACGAGGAAGGAAAGCTATGTTCTTTCCAGATCCTATTGTAAAGTGTTAACAGATTGGACAATGAATTTGTGGAAAGATGTTTTATCATTTCA
The DNA here is from genome assembly GCA_032207245.1 of Pardosa pseudoannulata. NCBI lineage: Eukaryota > Metazoa > Arthropoda > Arachnida > Araneae > Lycosidae > Pardosa > Pardosa pseudoannulata. The sequence continues at coordinate 184,190,739 of CM063505.1, read as the reverse complement.
TAAGAGATATTGTCAGGACCAGCAGAAGTTTTATGGGTATTATGTAGAGCTGTATTTAATTCATAAATGGTAAAATCCCTATTGTAATCAAAGTTTTCTTTAGTTTTAAAATTTATGGGTTTTTTCTCAGCAAGGCTTTTGAGTTTCATAAAAAAGGGTGAGTAATTTGAGGATGAAGAGGTTTCAGCTAGTGATGAGGCTATTGTGTTGGCAATATCAGCAGGAGAAGATATTAAGTCGTTATTATAGCTTAAAATATGAATTTGGTTGTTTGGGTAAACGCCACAACAACGCTTAACTTTTACCCATAAATCTTTACTGGAAATAGATGATGAAATACTGCTAATATAGTTAACCCACGAATCTCTCTGGCTACGTCTTAAAGTGCGACGGAAAATGCTTTTGCACTTTTTATAGGTAATGAAGTTTTCAGTGGTCGGATAACGTTTGAACACTGAAAACGCTTTTCTTTTCTCCTTGTAAGTCAGTCTACAGTCTTCGTTCCACCACGGCTTTGTTTGCTTATAAGGATGACAGGAAGATTTTGGAATAGAAGCGTCGGCTGCCGAAATTATTGTTTTAGAAATTTCATTAACTGCTTGGTCAATGTTGTTATTTTCGACCATGTCTGGAGAGATATTAGATAGGGTGCGGAATTTTTTCCAATCAGCGGAACCAAGTATGTAACGAGGCAACCGCTGACTGCCATGGGAGCCAAAATTATGCGTTAAGATGATCGGAAAGTGATCACTATTGTATAGGTAGGAATCTACACCGAATTTCCAAAAAGGAAATACTTGAGGACTACAGAGTGCCAAATCTATTGAGTGAAAGGTTTTGGTGGGAGAATGGAGGTAAGTTAGTTCGTTTTTATTGAAAATGCACAGATCATGGTCGGAAATAAGTTTTTCTATTTTACGACCCCGTTTATTAAGGCGGGGACTACCCCATAATGGACTGTGGCCATTTAGGTCACCTATTATAATGAAAGGGACTGGAAGTTGTGAAATTAGGTTGTCAAGACTATTGTGGTTGATATTATTATTTGGAGGGAGATAAATATTACAAACAGTTATTAGAGAATGTATGTGTATCTGCACAGCAACAGCTTGAAGTTCGGTATTAATGTTTAAAGTGGTGGTAGGGTAGTCATGGGAAGTGAAGAGGGCAACACCACCAGAGGCCTTACCCCCTTCCACATGATCTTTTCTGGTGGTACTATAACGTTTTAATTTAGCTGTTTTATTGTTATCGAAAAGCGTCTCTTGGAGAGCAAAGCAAATGGGATGGTATTTATTAATAAGATCTCTGATGTCAGGGACGTGACATTTAAAGCCATGGCAGTTCCAAGACAGAAGGGCCATATTAAAAGGCGGAGGAGAAAAGAAGGGGGAATCAGGCAGGGGGATTAACCCACATGCCCTCAGAGTCCGAGTTTTCTGTAACCATTTCCTCTTCAGATGTTAGGTACACTTTTAAGGAGTCATCTTCAGCATTCGAACGGTTTTTTAAAAAGTCTTTTCTGGATAATTTGCACTTTGAAGAATTTTTAGATAATTCGTCGGAATCATCTAAAACACTAAAACTATTGTTTTTTAGTCTTTCTCTAAGTTTTGTAGTTGATAATTTAGCCTTAGATAGTTTCTGTTTAGAGGGAACACTAGTACTTTTAGATTTTGATACTTTAGATATTTGGCTCTTTGGTTGTAACATGTTTTTAGGTAGGCGCTCATTGAGAGGTTTCTGGACAAAAATGTTTTGAACTTGTAGTGGTTTATTTTCGGTGTTAGGAGGATTAGAACGCGAAGATTTAGGACTATTGGTGACAGGTGTCTTATTCTCAGTTTGAGTGCTAATTGATCTGCATTCTTTAACAGCTGCAGCATAAGTAACTCCAGGTCTGGGAGTGCACTCAGTGACACGTTTTTTAGCTTCTGGATAGGAAATTTTTTCTTTTATTTTGATGGCCTGAATTTCTTTTTCTTGATTCCATTTTGGGCAAGTGCGCGAATATGCAGGATGACTCCCTTTGCAATTGATGCATTTAAAGTCAGACTTGCAGTCAATGCCGTCGTGGCCAACTTCTGCGCAACGTGGGCAGGTAATGGATCCACGACATGAGGTTTTGGAATGACCAAAACGTTGGCATTGATAGCAGCGCAACGGATTGGGGATGTAAGGGCGTACAGGACATCTAAGGTAACCTGCAGTTATATGAGAAGGCAATGATGGTGAGTTGAATGTCAAAATGAGGTGTTTGGTGGGTTTGGTTTGGTTTGGAGCGCTACGGTCTACTGTTTTGCACACGAGGGCTAAAGGTGTTTGGTGGGAAGAAGCTTTCCATCTCGACGAATTGTAATACGGCGAACACCACAAACATGTTGATCTTTTAGGCCGTCTAATACTTCCTCCTCAGACACATTAAAAAGTTCTCCCTCCGATATCACACCACGACAAAAGTTCAGGGTGTTATGTGTGGTGACTTGAATACTGATGTCCGCAAATGTGGTACAATTTAACAGTTTTGTTCCTTGTGTACTGTCGGCTACTTCGACTAATAAGTCGCCAGATCGTAACTTTTTGGTAGATTTAACTTGGCCGACAGCACTTTGTATACATTTATGAATGAGGAAGGGAGAGACAGCTGAAAAGCTTCCTTCCTTCCTCTGTACAATAAAAAATCTTGCACGAGTAGTATCTACGATGTGATTTTGTTGCCCCTTATGACCCAAGGGGAGGGGTGGGGGGTTTTGAGATTATCCATATTATGAAGTTTGATGTTCAGATCCTGGCCGCACTACCCACCATGGAGCCCAACAAGGGGGTGCTAAAACGCTCCCAAAAAGGGACATAAACGACGCACCAGTGCTAACCGGGATCTATACGCGCACAGCTACCCCATAAACAGCTTTGACCCAGTAAAGTGCTTAGCAAGTAACCGATTGCTTGGCCCAGGCCAGTGACAAAAGTCGTCCGACCAGCCGATTGATGCAGATGGGACCATTCTACACCTCCCGTTTGCCCGAAGCAGGGGCCAAAGTAATGTGTTGGTTTCCCTCAATTACCAGGATCCCCCTTTCCGGGGACACGGGTCTCCACGCACGGCAAACACGTGGGTGGTTACCAAATCGCGAGATGTTGTGTTCAGAAAGGAACACAACATATCGCAATAAGCCCTCACCTCCGAAAAGGTAACCACAGCGAGGGAGAAAGGAAGAGAAAAGGAAGAGAAGAGGAGAAAGAAAAGAAAAGGAAAAGAACAAAAGATCGCTGGGGTACCTCGGGATTGCGACACCCGTGTTTACCTAAAGTAGGTAAACCCCCTGAGGGGGTCGTGGAGAAGGAGTGACCAGGTCGAGTGAAGAACCCGTGGCCCTTTAGCTCCCTCAATTTATTAAACACCGAGTAGGGTGTATTTTCTATGTCAAACACCAAGTAGGGTGTCTTGCCTATGTTAAGCTTCGAGTAGGAAGTCTTGTGTATACCGCGTCTTCACCGTGATTTAACTATTTGTCTTTGTGCTTAAATGTTTTCTGTGTTGTTACGTCATTAAATGTTTGTTATTGTTAATTTAGTCTGTCATCGAATCTGTCTAACGACACCCCTAGACACCGAACCCTCTCTCTCTCTCTCTCTCTCTCTCTCTCTCTCTCTCTATATATATATATATATATATATATATATATATATATATATATATATATATTTCACAGGAGGAGTGCAGGGAACAAAGGGCACACATCTCCTAACAGATACTCTGCAAGAGTCAGCAAAATCTGTATCATTGAAATAATATTAATGATATATATGAAAATATATGTGTACAAAAAAAATGATACTAAAAGCGATTTTCTTTAATTCATATAAAAAAATATTTATCAACTTGTAACAGATGACAGTTTTAAAATAGTAATTACTATCATTTTTGATTACTACTACATTTTCTTACAGAAATACCACTATTACGAGATAATTTATTAATATTAGAATTTAAAAAAGATTTTAATTAACTTTGTTCTTTACTTTGCAAGAATTTTACATCTTGGAGGAAAAGTTATCTTTTTGCAGTTTATCGATTGCTCTAAATATTTTTATATTTGCAGTAATATCGTTGATTATATGGATTAGGGAAGTAAATTTAGTATGGAAAATGCAGGGCAGTAACAGTCAGGTGAACTTTGTTGTTACAGCGTTTAAGGAATCAATAAAATTATCAAAATTGAATTGATTCAGAAAGACTTCCTTAACATCGTGATGGTTGTGGGGGCTCGATCAATCACTCTTTGAGGTAAGTGTATGTATATCTCATATAACAAATGACATCTCTATGATATTTATAATATCAACACATTTTTAAATTTATTAATTATGCAGCATTTTTTAATCTATTCTGCCTCTTACCCATTTAGTTTTGGATATTTTCCCACACCATATTCTCCGATACTGAAGTTGATTGTAGGAATGTTTTCATTAAAACCTTTAATGTTTCTAGTAAAATCTCAATAGTATTTTGTGAATAACTTTAATAATATGAAGATGTGCAATATATTTATATATAATAAAATTGCATAATTTCGATTAATTAATTCCATTAATGAAGTTTTATTAGGAACACCACCTTGAATTTTATTAGGAACACCACCTTATAGCACACACCACCTTGAATTTTACATGGTCACATCACAACTGCTGCATCACTCTCTCCCTTGCTGCCCACGCTTTTACAACCCACTCAATAGCAACCTGACCTTGTCTTATATAACATGGGGTTATGTAGTAACAGAAGGGATAAAAGGATAGCAGCAGTAGAAGAAAGAGATCTGCTGAGATGAAACTCAGGAATTACAATAAAACAATAGTATTCATAAATTCATAAGTAACATGTAAGAATTTCTCTGTAACATGTAAAAATTTACAAACTTCAAGTAACCAAAGCCGAACGATGGCCGAATGGTTAGGATGCTGACCTTCGGAACCGGAGTTCGTGGGTTCGAGTCCCACAATGGCATGGATGTTCGTAGCCGTTCGGAATCGGCTTTAAGCAGTAGGTCCCGGTCTCATTAGCCCTCGTGTTGCAAAAAGTAGACCGTAGTGCTCCAAACCAAACCAAGTAACCAAAAATTTATATTATTAAAAGTAGCAGAAAATTGTTCAAAGATTAATTTTAATATCTGGTAGCACAGGCCAAAGTCCTAATTTGTTCAAAGAATAGTAGGGGCTGACGGATAAGAAACAATCGTTACATTTTTATAATACTTTTATTAACTAATTTTACATAATTGATATGATTAGAGCAAATAAAATAAAATTTATTCATATGCATACAATGTAATATACATGCACATACAAGTTTGTATCATAATTGTTTTCAAAGAATCTAAATTAACAATATCAGTCAACTCAACTACACAATATTGCTGCATTAACAATAATAACATAGTATGGCATATGTAATGTAAAATGCAACAAAAAATCAGCCACGGTACAATTATGTGAAAGACAAATATCAGATTCTCTTAATTTAAGCACAATACTTAATAAAATAATTCACTTAAGCGATGGATAAAATGTGTTAGTTAACCATTAAATGCTGTGTTACTTACCTATAATAAAATCTTCATGACAGATATATATCATATATGCAACATAAAGAAAATATTGTAATCATCAAAAGTTTTAATCCTGATATCTTTAAGCATGTACTTCAAACGCAGTAGAAAATAAGGAATATTTCAGCCAAAAGGATAGACCATGTAAATTAACCTTGAAAATGCTAAGTGGAAGTCTCCAGTTAAATATAACTCACTAAATTGAAAACGATTCATTCTCCGGTCTAAACATCATAAAAAATACCTTGCCATTGTCACTTGAATCTTGGATGCCTAGACAGGTCTATGCCTGGGGAAAGGGAAAGAAAAAAAACCATGAAGGGGAATAATTTTGTACTACTTTACTTAAAGACTTTTCATGGAGTATTTTCCATTTTTAAGTACTTACAAAATGGCCACTTTTTTCCTATGACTTTTCAAGGTATGTATGAACTCTGATATGTCTGAGTACATGCATATATATTGCCTTTCATATACACTTGTACAACTACATTAAGGCTGAATTATTAAATCCAAGTTACACATTTTAAAACAGTAAAAGTATTTGTTTTATAATACTAATTAATAGTACACATAAAGAAAAGTGGCTGTTTACCGTATATTTCCGTGTATAAACCGAGACCTTTTGAGGCTTTTTATAGATCTAAAGTGGGAGATCGGCTTATATACAGATAAATGAACAAATGTTTCTTAACGACGTTTTTTGCCGTTGGCCACAGAAAAACTCGCCAAATCCGCAAAAATTATCAAAACAGTTTAAAAAGAAAAACGAAGATGTATAGTGGCAAAAAGCAAATAAAGTTTGCAAAAATTCAGCAATGGGAAAAAACAAAAATTGAAAAATAAATTTTAAAAGACTCTTATTTGTGTTCTAATCGTGTCAAAACAACAGTACTATAACTATAGCGAATCGGCTAATAAACACAATTCTACAGAGGCTGGAAGCAATCGATAAAATATCAAAAATATTTTTTTTTACTTATTTAACTTTTTGAAAAAAGTTTACCTTTATGGGGTTACCAGAGTTCATCAAAGTAAATATTGGCCGCATGGTCTAACGCTGCGATTATTAAACTGTGCGACGCGACAGTAATCTAAAAAAGTTAGTATAAAATTGTGAAATTAATAAAGACAGCACGAAATTAGTTAAAATTTAAAATGCAAGTTCTTTTTCCCCGCCTTTGTCGAAACGTGATAAGAGTTGTCCTTATATTGGACTCGAGATGCGGCCAATCTTCTACCGTCGCGGTACTTAAATTGGATATCGTGGAAAAATTGTTTTGAGAAGCATTGATCTAGCTTCTAGTTAGTTTTACTTTAAAGCAATTTGATTGGAAAATATTTCCTTCCTTTTAACTGCTTGGCGACATAGTTGAATGTTACAGAACGTTATTTCGGCTTATATACGAGTTTTGAACTTTGGATAAATTTTTGAAGAAAAATCGTACCTTGGCTTATATACGGAAATATACGGTACTTTAACTACACATTTTTTGCAACAAACGTAATAATTTTCCTCTGAAAAATTTCTTTAGCTGTAGCTTTAATACAGGTAAATGAAATAAATAAAATACATAAGCATTGCCCTTAAAATATTTTTCAGATTAGTATCGCTAAAGTAAATCATGATAAGATAAATATTAAGATATTTTCCAGATTAGTCTGCAATAAATAATTTATTTTATTTATATTTAGAATACTTAGTTATTTTCATTTGCAATAGAAAGGAACAATGTTTTTTATCTACATTTTAAACACAATTACGTTTTAAAATATTGCTCCATGGATAAATTTACATCACCGTGATATGATAGGTAATATCCAACATCAAGGTTTTGGTATCCAACATCGATTCCACTGCTGGCATGGATTGTAAAGATCTTAAGAATGACATATAAGGTACCCTTGCCTTGGTAAAATAAAACTTTTCTCACTTTAGCACTTATAACCCAATCAAACAAGAGATAAATTGCTTTACACTTTCAGAAAATCTATTAAAGATAAGACAACAATGTAGTCTAAATGCAGTTTAATAAAACCATAATTTAAGTAGAAAATATTTATATAAACAAGAAATACCCAACTTATAAAGCAATAATAACAAAACCCTCCATTTGCTTCAAAGTGCATAAGCATATGCATACTCAGGTCCAGTTTCTAAATATAAGTTTTTATTGACATATTAATTACAACTGGCGTTTTGATTTTCAGTTAAGAACATATGCTTTAATAATGAATTTTTCACTATTCAGAAAGATATTTTCCACAAGATACACCCCTCCTTCACTATTAACAGAGAATGTTTTTTTTTTTTTAATTCATTACAACGGCAAGGTCTATGGGTAAGTTGAACATTGTACAGTGATATTCAGTAAATGATCCATTCAAATAAATTATCTTAACTCTAAGAATTAACATCAGAATTTAAGTAGCATTATTTAAATAAAAAAAAGTCTTATTGGTACAATTGGATGTAAATGCATAAAATAGAGATAAAAATTAAGTAGATTTTTCATCTCTATGTGTTCGGAGATGACTCTTGAGGCTGGAACTATAACAAAATGCTTTTGTGCAAATACTGCAAACATATGGTTTTTTCCCATTGTGGGTACGAAGATGAACATCCAAGGCGCATTTTTGAAAATAGGCTTTCTTACAAAAAGTACAAGGAAATGGTTTCTCTCCATAGTGAGAATGAAGATGAGCAGTTAAGTAGCTTCTTCTAGAAAATGATTTCTTACATACGGTACAAGTATGTGGTTTTTCTCCTGTATGGCAACGAAGATGAACATCTAAGTTGCTTTTTTGAGAAAATGCTTTATTACATATACTGCAAGCAAATGGTTTTTCCCCTGTGTGTGAACGAAGATGATCTTTCAAGGTAGATTTTACAGAGAATGCTTTCTTACATATACTGCAAGAAAATGGTTTATCCCCTGTGTGAGAGCGAAGATGTAACAAAAAGGTACATTTTTGAGAAAATGATCTCTGACAAACACTGCAAGCAAATGGTTTATCTCCAGTATGGGAACGAAGATGGTTCAATAAGGTCCATCTTTGAGTAAATTCTTTCTTGCATACACTGCATGAAAATGGTTTTTTCCCTGTATGAGAACGAAGATGAATAACTAATTGCCTTTTGTCTGAAAATCCTTTCTTACATACATTGCAAACGTATGGATTTTCCCCTGTGTGGGACCGATAGTGAACATTTAATTCATACATTCTAGAAAATGCTTTCTCACATTCACTGCAAGCAAATGGCTTTTCCCCAGTATGTGTACGAAGATGAATATCTAAAGTGCCTTTTCGAGAAAAAGATTTCTCACAAAGACTGCATGCAAACGGTTTTTCACCTGTGTGGCATCGAAAATGACGATCTAAATTGCATTTTTCATAAAATGATTTTTGACAAACACTGCAAACAAAAGGTTTCTTCCCAGAATGAGAACGAAAGTGAACATTGAAGGTGTTTTTTCGAGAAAATGCTTTTTGACATATACTGCAAGAATATGGTTTTTCTCCAGTATGGGAACGAAGATGATCATCTAAACTAGCTTTTCTTTTAAATAATTTCATACATACACTGCAAGAAAATGACTTTTCTACATTATGGGAGCGAAGATGAATAACTAAATCCTTTTTATCAGAAAATCCAGTCTGACATACATTGCAGGAATATGGATTTTTCCCATGGCGGGACCGATAATGAACATTTAATGCATATTTTTTATAATATCTTTTTCCACATTCCGTGCAAGCAAAAGGTTTCTCCCCTGAATGGGTACGAATATGTTCAGTTAAGTTGCTTTTTCGAGTAAATGCTTTGTTACATGCACTGCATGTAAAAGGTCGTTCTTTAGAATCTTCTGAACTAAAATGATCTAATGCATTTTTATCCATACTGGAAAAAAATTCAATTGGGACTAAACTTTCCTTAATTTAAAATTGAAATAATATTTCAGGAAGAACATTCTTCTGAATAATGTACAGTCTCATGGCTTTTAAATTGGACATTAGATTACCAATCATTTTCTGAATATAACATTCTTCACTTCTAGTAGATTTTTTTTTTTTTTTTTTTTTTTTTTTTTAAATCACATTTTAATGTGTGTCTGATAACCACCGTATGGAATAAAATGATGTAAATCTAGAGCTGATGAAACACTAAACTTTATTTCTATTTTTCAACTAGTTTACTAATACAGGTGCATGCTGCTGTTTCAAAGTTATTCTGTGCAAAAAATATAAATTCTCTGGTATTTTCTTTTTATAAACCATGCATTAGAACTTTACCATTTTCTACTGCGATTTACAGTTGTACAAACATGTTCCAATGAAGTATAACTTTCTCATGCACAATATCTTCAGTTTTCAGTAGAACTGTCAAGCATATGTCATAGAAGAAAATCTCTAAATTAAATGTAACCTGCAAAGTAATAAAAAAAAGTTATAGTACTGAATAACTTTTGCCTGAGTGTGGGTGGTAAGAATTTTTACAGTAGTAGACATTAGTTAGCTTTTAATTCAAATGTAAGTAACTGTTTTGAAGTAGTGCAATGACTTTTTTTTAACCCAAGTATTAAAATTCGATATGTATCTATCTATGCAAGGCCACAAATGATTAGATACAGAAATAAAGAAAAAATGGAAATTAATCCAAGGAAGCTATTTTGATGATTTAAATTTCAAAATTACAATTAGCTGAACAGATTTAATTAAAAACAGAAATAACTTGTCATGTATGCAATAGAAGGGCAAATAATGGTTGTTTACCTTTCATTTCTGAGTTTATTTGCTCTCTTGTTGGCATCGTTATCAACTAGCATTTTGTGTAGTCTGTGAAATATACATATCACATATAAGCCGAGAATATTTGGGGCTTTTAAAAGACCTAAAGTGGAGGGTCGGCTTCTATACGAATCCACGAAACAGATGTAATACATGTGTTTTATAGCGATGTTTTTTTTTTTTTCTGTTGGTGATAACAGTTACTAAATCGGCAAAAATTAACGAAACGGAAAAAAAAAATTCAGAAAAGAACAAAAAAGAAAATGCATAACGGCGAAAAATAAATAAAGCTTGTAAAATTTTTGAAAGAAGAAAACATAAAAATTGAAAAATAAATTTGAAATGACTCTTACCTGTATTATAATCTCTCCAAAACAACAAATAGTACAATAACAGTAGTGAATCGGCTAACCCTTTAATAAACACAATTCTACATAACTCGGAAGAAATCGATAAATTGCCAAACATAGCATCGTTTTTCCCTTTTTTTTTTCCAAGCTTATACTGCTTAAATTTAAGAAAAAGTTATCTTTATATAAGGTTACCAGAATTGAAACTTGTCTTTAGCGTCTAAAGAAAAATACCATTGGACCAGGGGCGTAAACAAGGGGGGATGTTTAGGGGTTTAAACACCCTCCTTGAGCTCAGACAAAATGGCAAAAATGAAAATTTTAGTAGAAATTATTCGGGCTATTATTTTTTAGAATTAAGACACCCCCCCCCCCTTTGAAAAAATTCTGCGTACGCCACTGCAGTGGACACATGGTCTAGCGCCGAGGTTAACAAACCGTGCTCTGCGGTAGTAATCTAGATAAGTTTGTGTAAATTGTGAAATTAACTAAGACCCATGAAGTTAATTAAAATTTAAAATGTTGTTTTTCCTCCCCACTTTCGGAACGTGCTAAAATATGTCCTTGTGTTTATCTCGAGATACGGCCGATCCTCTACCACTGTGGTATTTAAATTGGATGCTGTGTCAAAAAAGGTACCTTCTTGGAGACATATTTCAACGTTCTAGAAATTGTTTTTTTCACTTCGGCTTATATAAGGGTATTGAACTTTTAGGTAAAATTTTGAAGAAAAATTGTACTCTCGACTTATATTCGGAAATATACGGTATATGAATAAAAAATAACAACAAAACTTCAGTGGATAGAAGATAGTAATACAAAATTTCTATTTTACTTATTCAACTTGAATGTAGGTTCTCTTCTACTGATTAATGATAAGTCGTTTTTAAATATAATAATGATTTTAATAAATGTGTAATATTCAGCCACCGACTATTCAAGTTCATAGTTGTAAATATGGTCAATATTTTTTGTAATCTGTTGACTAGTTACAACTGTCATTTTTAAAGAAGTAAATATTTGAACAGGCTATTTCTACAAGTCTGACATGCAGATTCAAGTGATTGTACGGAATTCAATTTACTACTGCTACCTTATATGTATATTTGAATTATATAACCTTTATCTACGATATTTCTTATTACTTTAAATTATTATTGGTTTATTACCGATACGATAATGTTTTCTTGTCGTCCCATGAGTCGTGCTTCTGTTTTCATTTGATCATCGACCGTTCGCGCGACATGCTCTTTTCGATTTTGATAATTTGAGCAATGAACAAGCAGCAGATAATCAACGACGGAAGAAATTTGCCTTTTAAACACAGGTAGTCCGCGGACTATAAGTGCGAAATTACGGTAGTTTGTTTTGATATGAATTTTATGCAGATAAAACAAACAGTTTCTACTATAACTTTTACAAAACTTTTAAATAATTTGTTTAAAATTCTACATATATTTAACCTGAATAACTATGAAAGTTTTTAAAGGTGACAGTCAGTCATTTTATTAGTTATAACTTAATAATAAAATCAGTCTCTAATTTATTTCTTTTATGTGGAGCCAAAGAGTGAATGCATACTCATACATTGTACTAAATGCTTTGAATAATAACATCATTTATTAACTGAAGTCTATATTTAGAGATTATAATGGTAGAGAATCTTTATTTTTCAAATTGGATACTATTGAATCGAAGTCTTTTAAGTGGGAAATTTTATTACCAATTTAAGAAACAAAATAGAATGTCTAATTTCCTACTCTTTCACACCTGAATAACAATTTAACAATTTTTTTTAATATACAAGAATATTATTCATTAACTAAGAAGAGTCATTCATCTGGTCCTTGTTGAGAACTATAAATTTAAACGATGCACTTGTAAAAGATGAATATCACATTTATTAAAATAAACGCATTTTTTTTTAAATTTCTATATTATCCACATTATTATTCTATATATATCTCAATTGTGAATTTACATATCATTAGATCCATCTTATATCCATTGTAAATTTATGTAGGTTTTTCATCTCTATGTGTTTTAAGATGACTCTTGAGGCTGGAACTATAGCAAAATGCTTTTGAACAAAATTTGCAAACATATGGCTTCTTCCCAGTATGAGTGCGAAGATCATCCAAGGCACATTTTTGGAAATAGGCTTTCTTACAGAAATTACAAGGAAATGGTTTCTCCCCATGAGTACAAAGATGAAGAGTTAAGTAGCGTCTTCGAGAAAATGATTTCTTACATACAATACAAGCATGTGGTTTTTCTCCTGTGTGACAGAGAAGATGAACATCCAAATTTTTCTTTTGAGAAAATTCTTTCTTACATACACTGCAAATAAATGGTTTTTCTCCAGTGTGCAAACGAAGATGATTTGTCAAGGAGGATTTAACAGAGAACGTTTTCTGACATATACTGCAAGAAAATGGTTTTTCTCCTGTGTGAGAGCGAACATGTAACAAAAAGGTACATTTTTGAGAAAATGCTTTCTGACAAATACTGCAAACAAATGGTTTGTCGCCAGTGTGGGAACGAAGATGATAAAATAAGGTCCATCTTTGAGTAAATTCTTTCTTACATACACTACAAGAATATGGTTTTTTCCCTGTATGGGAGCGAAGATGAATAACTAACTGCCTTTTATCTGAAAATCCTATTTTGCATACATTGCAAATATATGAATATTCCCCCGTGTGAGCCCGATAGTGAACATTTAAGTCATACATTCTAGTAAATGTTTTTGCACATTCACTGCAAGCAAATGGTTTTTCTCCAGTATGTGTACGAAGATGAATATCTAACGTGCCTTTAAGAGAAAATGCTTTGCTGCATATACTGCAAGCAAATGGTTTTTCCCCTGTATGGCTCCGATAATGACGATCTAAATTGCATTTCTCAATAAATGACTTTTGACACAGATTGCAAACGAATGGTTTTTTTCCCAGAATGGGAACGAAAGTGAATATTTAAAGCAGCTTTACGAGAAAATGATTTATCACATACGCTGCAGGAAAATGGTTTTTCCCCAGTATGGGAACGAATATGAATATCTAAGGTGCCCTTTCGAGAAAATGATTTCTTACATAGATGGCAAGCAAATGGTTTTTCCCCTGTATGGATGCGCATATGATCAGCTAAGTTGCTTTTTCGAGTAAATGACTTTTTACAAACACTGCAAGCAAATGAGTTTTCAGTAGTATGAGAGCGAAGATGAACAATTAAGGTCTTTTTATCAGAAAATCCTACCTCACATACATTGCAAGAATATGGATTTTTCATGTGGCGGGACCGATAATGAACATTTAATGCATATTTTTTAGAATATGATTTCCCACATTCACTACAAGCAAATGGTTTTTCTCCTGAATGGATACGAATATGTTCAGTTAAATTGCCTTTTCGAGTAAATGCTTTGTTACATATACTGCAAGCAAAAGGTCGTTCTTTAGAATCTTCTGAATTAAAATGATCCAATCCATTTTTATCCATATTGATAAAAAACTTAAATTGGACTAATAAGCTTTTCTAAATTTAAATTGAAGGCATATTTCAATGAGATGAGTGTATGCATATCTCATATAACAAATTACATCTCTATGATATTTATAATATCAACACATTTTTAAAGTTATTAGTCTTTTAAATAATACATTGTCTTATGTTTCTTAGATGAGACATTGGATGAGCTATAATTTACTGGGTAGAATAGTTTTTAAAATTTCTAGTATATATGTGTTATTTTGAAACTGCATTTCAATGTTTGTCTGATACCGGCCATTTCTTGAATAAAATTATCTAACTCTAAGGCAGATGAAAGAGAATAAATCTCATTTGTATTTTTTAACTTTTTCACTAACACAGACATTTACTGTTCCTTCAAAGTTTTCTATACAAAAAGTATAGCTGTTCTGGTATTTTTATTTTAAAACCCTGCATTAGAATTTTATCATATTCTAATGGGATTTCACAGTTGCACAAATATCTTCCACTAAAGAATAACTTCCACAAGCACAATATCATAAATGAATTTTCAGTTGAACGGTTGAGCATATGTTGTATAATTTAAATGTAACCTGCAAAGTAATAAAAAAAAGTTATAGCACTTTATAACTTTTGCTTAAGTGTGGATGGTAAGAATTTCTACTATGGTAGACATTAATTAGCCCAAACTTCAACTGTAAGTCACTATTTTGAAATAGTACAATAAAATGCTTAAATTAAAATTTGATATGTATCTATGTGAGGCTATCTTCCCCAAACCCACTGAGTGCAGAAATACACCAAAAAATGGGAACAAATACAGGATGACTATTTTGATGATTAAATTTCAAAATTACAATCAGTTAAACAGAAATTAAAAGCAAAAATAACTGTTGTCACATTAGGAGTAGGACGGAAACAATATTTGTTTACAATTCATTGTGAGTTCACTTGAACATCTTGTTGGCATCATCATTGCCCAATATTTTATATTTTGCATAATATATACTTATCTAGATAAAACTGCAGTGAACAGAAGATTTGATATTCTATTTTTCAAATTTACAAACATATTTTAAATTTAATATAGTATATTCTCTTCTAATAGTTAGTGATCAATCTTTTTTAAACATAATAATTATTTTGATAAATGTGTAATGTTCAGTTATTGACTATTAAAGTTCATGGTTGTAAATACAGTCAATATATTTTGTCATTTGTTAACTAATTTTACAGCTATCAGTCATTTTAAGGAAGTAAATATTATACAGGATATTTTTGTCAGTCTGATATGCAGATTCAAAAGATTGTACAAATTTCAACTTATTGCTACTTCAAATACTTATATTTATAAATTACATACTATTGCAACATTATTTTTGATGCATTAATCAGTTACAAAAAAAAGGGAATAAGACATGTTATTTATCTTACTTTTTTTTTATAAATCAGAAATTTATTTGTACCTTTGTAATTTATTTTTAATAAGTCTATTTAAATAAATTTTGCACATAGCACTGTATTTCTTTCTCATCAATGTGCCAACTTAAATATCCAAGGCAAGTTTTTTTTTTTTTCCAATGTGGGGAAATTGCTAAATATACGAAACTACAGACTTCACTCTCTTTCGTTAAATAGCTAAAAAGAAAAAAGGAAAGAATAAAGAAAAAAAAAAGCTCCCAATCAGTTTTTTTTTTTAATTTCCTCTTTTTTTTTTTTTTTTTTTTTTTGTCCTTCTAAGTACTTTGAAATTTTTTCTCAAGTATTTAGAAGACTATGCTTTTACTTCTCTCTGCCAGGCAATAACTTATTTTCAAGATAGTCCAAGCAATGCTGGTCTCTGCAGCTAGTGTTATGTAACATTCTGTTTGATTGATAATACTCTTTCTTCTAAATAAATAGGTTTTTATGAAGGTTTATTTCCAATCTGACAACTAGGGAAAAAAAAGGCGCCTGTTTAGGATGATAGCTATTTTTATCATAAATTATTTCTAGGGAATAGGACTAAGCTCTTCTTAATAAATAATAAATAAATAAATAACACATTACAAATGAAAGCAAACAGCTATTTGGAGCCCGTCATTAGTTGAAAAAAAAATTACAGTGACTTGAATTTATGGTTTGGTTTGGAGGGCTAAGGTCTACGTTTTGCATCACGGCGGCTAATGAGACTAGGACCTACAGCTTAAAGCCGATTCAGAACGGCTATGAACATCCATGCCACTGTGGGATTCAAACCCACGAACTCCAGTACCGAAAGCCAGCACCCTAACCAATTGGCCATTGTTCGGCAACTTGAATTTATGAGATCACCTTAGATAAGTAATCACTTCTCCTATGATAAGACTTCTTTTTAATTTGAGCATAAAAGATCTTGAGAATGTTTTAGTTATCATTTAACTTCAGCTGTAACTCTAACAGATTTAAAATGAAAAGAAAAAGAGATTTAGTAAAGGTTGATAAATGGTCTCCACAGGGAGATCTAATTTAAGAAAATAGCAAAGAAAAAAATTTGCTGTAATCACCAATTTTTCTTTCTATTCATCTAAATGTTTAACATTTCCTATGAGGCAGACACAATACATTACATAGGTAAGGAGAATTACCTCCTTATTTTTGTAGAATAACCAATAGCATCAAATATCACTTCATAAATTTGGAAAATTAGGGAGAAACTGGGCCCTGAAAAATGCATGATATATTTAATAAATTCTCAAACTTTGGTTGGAGCACTACAATCTAGTTGCTACAGTATAAATCCAGTTCTAAACATTATGAACCTCAATGCCAGCAGTGGGATTAGAACCCAAAAACTCCAGTACCAAAGAGCAACTCTCTACTGAAAGTTATTGTATGGAATTAGGTTTAACATTTAGTCCTACCAATTTACTTGTAAACCTACTTAGAAAGTTAAGTAGCAACCATTTCAGGAATTTAAAAATAAAGAGCAGGTTGATTCCCTCATCACCACATGGAAAGATAAAGAGTCAAAAATATTATTAACAGATCTACAACAATGGGCAGACAATAGACCATTTATAAAAAGGGCAAAAAGGAAATTAAACCATTTGAATTCACACAGAAAAACACAGTAAGTAGCAAATGACTACCCTTTTATGATTAAAATGTGTTTCCACTTCAATTGCTTGTGTCTTTTATTTTTCTACCATTTATATCAGGTATTGAGAAAATCAAGTCAAAAGACAAAAATTTATAAATATTTTTAGAAATATACTCTAAAAAAGCATTATTTCTTAATAATTTACATTTCTGATTATACTTTAAGTGTTTTTATACCTTTATATATATACATGATTTTTACTTTTAATGAATTTTATTTATAATTATTTTTAATTACATGAATTCTTTGATGACAAGCTTAAGCATAAGTGATTAATTAGATAATTGTGATCAGTGCCTGCTGCCACTTTCAAAATTTCTGAGATTTGACCCCATGTTTAGCATTTTTTTCCTAAAAATAATTTTTAATATAATTGACAATAATGCTCACTGTGTCTGGAAAAGCATTTACTTGGAAAATGATTTACTTCCAGTTAGTCACCTGAGTCAATTTTAAGAAATGCCAAGCCATATTAGATATTCTTTTGCAATATGTTTAAGGGAATAAATTTTCATCTTATCAACACATTTTTTTTCCTTGCTTTCAGAATATTTAACTGCATTAGTGTTATTTCCCCTAAAAGTGCATTACAACATTATTTACATATGAGATATCACATATTAAAGGTATGAAGTATGATTTTTGTTATCCTTCCTCAACACACACAAACTGTTACTTTTTTCTTTGCTTAAAATATTGAACTATCTATTTATCAAATCTGTATTTATAGTACTAGTATTTAAATAAACACAAAAACAAGTAAAAGTAAAAATACTATTGATGCTAAAAAAATTTTTGATTTGGCTAGATACTCTTATAATTAAATCTGATTTGGCCAAAATTTCATTACTTATCGTCACAAGCCTTAATTTTCCCTTCTAAATGCCAAGGTATGAGTTGCCATGCATTCTAATGCCCTCTATTCATCATTAAAAATTTTAAAAACTCACAATCAAAAGAACTAGTGAATTTTTATTAATCTTGTGATTTAAATCATGGTAAATACCAAGCTGGTTTAAATCATCCAACCATGTATTAAAATCTCATTATTTCAAAAAAGACAAAATTATTGTTTTACAAAACCATATATCTCCTTGTTTTAGTTACACTCCCAAGATATAATCCTAAAAGGAATAAAAAATTATGTATATGTTTGAGCAGAGGTTCTTGAGCAGTAAAGAAATAAAGAAAATAGCATAAAGTAAAGTTGGTGTGAAAGAGACAGTTCTACAGAGAAATAAATGCCAAAAGAACAAATGAAGTTTAAATGGGTCATACAAGTTATTATTCCTAGATATGAGACATGGATATGGAGCTATATGTCTTTGATAAGCCATTTATTTTTCTTTTCCATATACAAAGTAAAAAGAAGTATTGTAATCATGATAAATATCAGAGCCCAAATTTCAACATTAATGATTATTTAGATCATGACTGACTAAATTTTGAACATTTTGAGTGTTACATAGAAATACTAATTTTGAAACATTAAATATCCCTTCTGACCATTCCTGAACTAGTTTGCATTTGACATCAGCAGTTTTGTAGGACTATGATAATATCTGGTTGTGATCCCTCTGTTTTGGTTGCATTCCGAACTGTTGATAACAAAAAATTTCACCATAATGAGAAATTACATTGTAATTCTTAAAGTATCTGTCTACGTTCAGAGAACTTTTTTCTTTAAACGTAGAAACTAGTTCATGTTTTTACATATTTATATTTATTTTTTATATTATCATAGAGAATTGCACTTAAAAAATTACTCCTGGAAAACTTTTTATAAAATTTCTAATAAAGGAAGAAAATTTAGTAAAAAAAAAAAAAAAAAAAAATCAGGTTTTTTTTCATACGGTATAATTTTTTAATAAATTATTTTAATATTTTTTGATGCAATACATTTCTTACACACTGGACTAGTGAATCATCTAAAATCTTTGTTTAGTTTACATTTGGTAAAAAATTTTGGTCCTTTAAAATCATACACATTGAATTTTTAGCGAATTTTCATTACCTTTATATCTAACTATGAGTGTAATATCATTAAAAATTATCCAAATTAAAAGCTTTTAGGTCATTTACTAGTAAATACTATCAAAAGTATTCATAATAATTTTCAACAAAATATTTTAAGAACTTTAAGAACAATCATATTTGCAGTTTCAACATTTTATTAAAAATACCATTCAGAGAAAAACACATTTGAAGTTTATGAAAACAATTTTACCTATTAAAAAATTAAAATACATGTTTAAAATTCCCCACACATATATGTCACACCTTCACTTTTTTCAACTTTGGCATATTTTTTCTTTCTTTAAGCTCTTTTTTCATTAGGCAGTGAATGCCTTTTTGCATCGACAATATGTAGCTTGTCAATGCTTTTAAATGAATTCAATGTATAATGCCAGAATTTTATGTCAAGTGCCTCAAAAACTGAAAAAAAAAACTATTAAAAATTTATTGTAGCTATATATGCCCCTTATTTAAATATATCTAATTCAATGACATTTTCTTTTGGCACTGTTTGCCACAAGCATCCATTGAAAGATTCACTGACATTTTGTGTCTTACCATACACACACTTTTTTAAAAGCTCTTGATCGTAGAGTTGCATATATTTTGGCTTTATAATATTTACAATTTCTGAAGGCAATCCTGCATTCTTTTCTAAATAAGTTTTACCAGTGGCTTCTGTTTCCTCGTAAGCACACCAGCTGGATGAACCAACTGGGCACTGGCGATGCATGGATTTTGTTTCCTGGATGTGCAATGGAAAAAAAGCTGCAATTACAGTAGTAATTATAGCCTTATAAATCCTTCACGTTACTTAGAATTGAAATGCCATAATAGTTTTAAATTTTATCTATTATGGCATTTGTAAGATTTCATTTTTGAACCTAAACTTTTTTGTTTACTTTTGCTTTTCTGAAGTCTGCTACCCACTCGCTTTTGAATATTACCTATGTACTCCAACTTTTTGACACTGTGTTTGCCATATATATATTTTTACAGCCAAATGACCCTGTGAATCTCCATCGCCATACAATTCCAAATATTCCAACTTTCTGCGATCACAGGATCGCTCAAACAATCTGTATGCTCTGGCAAACTCCATGCTGCATGCCGAACCAAGATGATCTCAAGAGGAAATATGCTCATTTTTGTCTTTTTTTTATTTGGAGACTTTTGTTGTCTGTTGCAGTAGTCCAGTTTTTTTTCAAAATGCAAGATTAAATAACGATTAGCAAAATGTGAAATGATGAAAACAAACCAAGCGGCGAGATAAAAGCATGTGGTACTCAATTTATTCCCACTTTCTTGCCTCAAAACTTTCTAATTGCCAAGTTGTCAATTACTAAAAATACTAGAAAAATGTTAAGTTAATCTCCATGAAAATTTAAAAAGTTTTGTCCAAAAAATGCTCTTTAAAATGCTTTAAATTCTCAACTTCCAGTTCTGAAGTCGCTATTTCCTGTTTGTTTTGACAGCTGTCACTGATGTTTAAACAGCTGTAACTTTTCTTTAAACTGCCGTAGAGATAAAACAGAATTAGAAGCTTAAAAGTTAAAATTTTACAATACAGAAATAAAAAAAATTTATGATTGTTGGCAAAAAATTACATTTTTAACATAGATGGATACTTTAACTGAAAAATAATTATCCACAGAAGGTCAAAGTATTTTATTTAAGACTAGGATAACATCTAGTACAGCTCCTCCTCTTTTTAATGGAATTTAAACACTATATAACAAAATCTTCAATGTAATATATATTAAAGCTGTGTGAGCATTAGCTGCAAAATATTGAAATTTTATACTAGGTCTATTATAATATCTCGATGTGCTCCTCCTCTTTTAATTGTAATCTAAACTCTATGTAACAAATATATCAATATAACAAACAATAATTAAGAGAAAAATGTAATTCCCTGTTTCAAATAAATTTAAGAGCAAAATATCATGTCTATTTTATGTATTATGAAATTTTTTTAACTCCTTTTTTTATTTTCCTCCTATGGTATATATTTTAATGGTTCATGAAGATTAGTGCATAAGTTTAGAACTAAAACGTTACAAATTACAAAGTCTAATTTAAATTTATTTGAATCAAAAGTTTTTCATAATATATAAATTCTAAATATGGTAAAATTATTTGGAATATCTATCTTGCACACTGTGACACTGAAACGATAAATTTTTCTGTCCTATAACTCAAGAGAATATTTCGCATTCAAAAATTAATAATATGTAAAGAAAACAGTTTTTGTATAGGGGTCCATTGGCGATTTCTTACATATAGCGGCATTTAGGTCGTGATAAATATAAAATGATTGCTAGTGCGTTGGCGACATTGTCGCCTAGGCAAACATCTTCTCTTGCATCCTCACCAAACTACATAAATGAATGTTCAAAGTTTGAGCGGCAGAGCACCAAAGACAAATTGCCTCAATTAACTGTATGAATTACATAGAATAATTTTGCCGCATATAATTTAAAAAATACAATAAGATAAGCTTAATGAACTGTGTAATTTCAGATATTATAGTCAAGTTTAATGGAAATATTGAATTCTGCTCGGTCACTCATAATTCCTAAAAATAAATGATGAAGTCCTTAAGTAAAGCTGCATCAAACTAACAAACAAGATTATTTAAGATTTATTGATTATTAAACAAGAAAGAATTCGTTTAAAAATTGTATATAAAATTTGAAAAAATTCGAAAATTGTTAACAGAGTTTACAGTAAAAACTCGGTACACATTACATATAATCTTAATCATGTGAAAAAGTGTAATATCCAATTATAAGTGTAATAAATTAATTAAAAGTACATAATTACTTTAACATGTGACTGGATATAGTTCCATGTTTTCTTATTTTACTTTAATGGAAGAGAAATAAAGTGATAAACTAGCAACTTGAACAGACTATAATACACATTCAAAACTTTCTGCTAACTTTGCAATATAAAGATAAACAACACAATGTTGTTGCCAGACGAGAAAAAGTAATTTCTGCTGCCATATTAAAGATCGGTCGTAATGTCAACCAAACCCAAGGAGGTTTGGTTTAGAGCGCTAGTATCTACAGCTTTGCACGCGAGGGCTAATGAGACAGGAATCTACAAAAGCGTCTGTGTCCAGCAATCCTCCAAACTCCAACGCATGCGCACTGTGAACGGAGGGAAGCTGATTTTGAAGGGTTATACTTCAAAACCAGCTTCCCTCCGTTCATACTTTCTAGAGATTTCGCCAACTGTAGTGCTGAATTTATATAGTGTGCCGTCGCCCAGGGAATAACACGCATTTTTGTAGCACGCCACCACGTGCATTTTTGTGGTTGACTTATTCGCTGTTTATATTTTATTTCAGGAAAAATAAGCCCATCTTATGGATGCATCATTTATGAAACCTTTTTATTATAAAAGATCACTTAACTGCTGTATTTACATAGTAATTCGCCACCACGTGCTTTTTTTGTGGTTGACTTATTCGCTAAGTTTATATTTTATTTCATGAAAAATGAATCATCATATGGATGCAATATTTGTAAAAAACCTTTTATTAAGAAAGATTCTTTAACAAAACATAAAATTATGTGAACATGATTTTGAATCGGAGATTAGAAAGTCCATCGAGTGACACAAAATTTGGATTCATAAGCATTTAAGGGAGCGTATAGATGATCATCATACCCAAATTGAAGTTGAAAATTTTGAATTTACCGATTTTGATAATAATTTATATCATATTGGGGTAAAATAGACATGACTGGGACAGTTAACAAAAGTATGTTTTACAAATTATTTTCTACTAATACAACATTGTAAGTTTCAGGATGACAATCTAAAATATTTTACCATTTTTAAAAAAAAATTAAGGTGAGAGTAATTATAGAAGTGTAGTTTTAAAATAACAATTACATTGGTAATAAATATGTCCTATCGCACCCTTACATGAGGCAGGAATGGGGCATGTTTTTGAAAGTTAAAATACATGCATAATTTTCAAAAATATGAAAAATGACAAAGAATGTATGTCATTCATGAAGATAAGCTTTATTGATTATTAATAACATCTATTTTATCTATTTACATACTGTAAACAAAAATATTCAGTTCAGTTGATACCAAAGAGTTTGGGGAATATTTTAAATTTGCTTCTAATAATACTAACATGCATTTACTTTTAAGCATTTTTATCTAGAAAGAAAAAATTACAAAGATTAGATAAAACTATTCTCGCTCTAGTAAAATAAGGGGAAGGTTCAAATATTAATTAAACTTATGAAAAATGTTGATACATATAGAATAACTAAAATAAGTTAGATCTATGTTAAAAGTCATACAGTTACACTCAATATGATAACCAAAGTAAATAATTATGAGTGTGAAGTGAAATCAACTAAAAAAAATTAGATCATAAGCATCATTACATTGTTGAACATCCAACTTGTATCATACAATATAAATTGAAGTGCACAATTTGCAAAGGGTGCTTTCATCTGTTTCAGTATACATGTGTGAATAATTTAAAACAACATATGTAAACATATTCATGCAAGTATACAGGTATATGAGAAATACCAAAAGAAAAAAATACATATATTGAAAACAGCGGTGGTGAAAAAGAAATTTCTAATATTTTGCAAATGTATAGTTTGAATAGTATCTAAAAACCAGAAATTAACATTCTTGAAAATGTTCTGAAAGGCTGTGAAATAAACCCTAAAATTAATAAAGAACTAAAAAAAAAATACTATACATAATGTGCTAAAATTAAGCAACAAAATTAAACATGTAAATTTTAAGATTCATGAACATTTTAAAAATGAACTACCTAGTAAGAAAATTAAAACTCCAAACAAACTCCACAAGAAGGAAAAAATCGAATCCCAATTTAGCATTATTAAAACCCTTAGATAATGAAAAGAAAATATTGGTGAAAGTTTCACACATTTAAATAAAGAAGTGCTGTATTTACATTCTATGACTGATTATAAACATTAATAATATTGAGAAAATTCTGTTTTCATTATGTTTAAATTTTATATTGCAACATGAAATTTGTATTTTTGTATTAAATAAAATTTGCTGGTTAAATATATATATATATATATATATATATATATATATATATATATATATATATATATATATATATATATATATATATATATATATATATATATATAAACACACAAATGTTCAAATATGTGTGTGTGTGTGTATAATTTTATTTATTTTATTCATCTGAATGATTTAGGTTTCATTTATAAGTGAGATAAAAAATACATAAACTAATAGATAATAAAAAGTTGTAATGTAAAAAAAATAAACATTTTGAATAAAAATTCAATTAGTCAAGTTTGCTCAGATTTGTTATCTGTACAGAGATTTTAAGTTTCATCTTTTTTTAAATGTTTCAATATGAAAGAGTTAATCAAAATTTCATTTTTTTTAAATAACTATGTTGGTTTGATTCTTTAAATAAGTTATATCTCTGTAAATAAATGCATTTTCACACAAAATTAAGATAAATTTTATAAATGATGTTGTAAATTCACGAAATTTATATCTATAACAATGTTTTAATTAGCACCAGCAAATATACAAACAAACATTTTCTTCATAACATATACTTATTAAAGAGATAATTATTTAATACCATTAATTTATGTCAGTAAAAATCCATGGGTCATAAATTTTTGTATAACATTGTTTAATAATGTTTTGCTATAATTTGTTATATTATCATATAAAGATAAAATTATACTTTGATAAATAAAATATGCATCAAATTAACTAAAAATTGGATGTTTTTTGTAACATAATTTGTCAATTACACATATCCTAGAAATGTTGTTAGGAAATTCCTGGCATAGGGGGCAGTTTATCAACATATGACAATTTAAATTGGAAGTGCATAATTTTTGAAAGGCCTACTCACACAGCTAATTAGAGTAGTAAAAATATTACATAAATGATATCATGTCTGTTTACCACATAGACTATAGAGCAGTGGATATAGATATCCATAAATTTACAAATAGCTGTTAGAGCATTTTCCACTAAAAAATTCATTAACTTTTATGAGGTTATATTTATTTATCCATTAACTTAACCTCATTAAAGTTAATGATTTTTTGTTATTTACTAAAAGTTTAATAACTCTAAAAGGGTAAAATAATGGATATGGAAAAATTTATCAAAGTTTTAAAGAATAAACATTCTTTGGGAAAAAAATATTTTAACACTATGTTTAATTCTACTAAGCAGTAAAAGTAAATTTTGCTATAAAGTAATAAGTCTATTTATTCTGGTTGTATATACATAGTGTAAAACATAGTTTGAACTCTGTAATAAAATTTAAAAATTGCTGAATAAAATTGAGAAATTCTAGATTAATTTTTAAATAGTTAAGATATGAATATATAGTTATTTGTACATAATTTGACAGCTAGGGTCTCATCAAATTAATATTTTTGTATCACTTGTACACTTAAATAACTGACTGACGACAAAAGGAATGAAATCTTTTATAATTTTAAATGCATGTCAAGATAATTTTTATTAGCAACATATTCTAAATTACTAATCTTCTTAATTTGTCATTAGCACTTTGAGGATTGTAAACAACAGAATAAATCCATCCAAAAATGATAACTACTGTATAACTGATATTAAAAATGTAGTTTTTTGTCTTCTATTTAAGAATAAAATATGAATATATAAGTGTTGTAAGAAGTCATGCATTGGATGTCTTAATTCCGAAATTAATATAAAGAGTAAAGCATTAAAGTATACATAAAAAATATTTCAAAATTGATTTGCCAAATTTTCGATACTGCGCCAAATATTGACACCTGTACTGAGACGGGAAGATTGACTGTTTCTTTCTCTTTTGGGGGGTAGACATCAAATGCGCATGCGTCGGAGTTGGAGGATTGCTGGACACAGACTCTCCTGACTCTACTGCTTACAGCCGATTCCCAACGGTTACGACCATCCCTGCCCACAGCAGGATTCGAACCAGTAAACTCTGGTTCCAAGAGCCATCGTTCAACCAAGAATCCAAGGAAAGGAGTTTTATGCAATACCGAAAAGAAACAGATTTACTTTTGGCAGGACAGATTTACTTGGCTTTATTTTCCAAGCTATAATTATAGCTTGGAACATATCTTTATTTGTTTGCTGGGTATGGTTGTTAACAACCATACCCAGTGTGAAGGAAACGATGTGTCACGAGGGTTATTCTGACGTCAAATGTATATTTCTTATAAAGTTTATTCTCTGTGTATGGCAACTTCACCATTTTAGTTAGTGTTATGAAATCTTTGGAATAAAATGTTTTGCATGGAGTTGCTATGTATTGATGTTTAAAATTACAGTTTTTTTTTTTTTTTGCATGAAAGGTCAAGTGTACCTTTTTGAATGCACGGAACATTTCTGGTGACCTGCAGACGTGATTAAGACATCCATTAGGTAAATTATTTTGCTGACTTTTGAACATTTTTATCAACTTAAGTTTTGAACAGTTACGATAGTAACATGGAACTTCTCCCTAAACAAAGGCAGCCAGTTCGGGCAGCATTTACGAGAACTTTTAACAATTTGAAAATGTTGTTAGACCGAGAGAAGCCAATTAAAGATGAAATTGAAAGTAAGCTGGCTTCGTTAGAACGTATAGCGATAGAATTAGCCCAACTGGATGCTAGCATTAGTAATATTATGTTAGAAGGTGAATATAATAACAAACAATTTGATGAGGAATATGAATGTTGCGAGAAATATCGTGAAAAATTAGATAATGCGAGAATTCGCGTCAATGCATATTTAAATAAACTTATGATCACGCCTACTAGTATATTGATGGAGAAACCGAGACTGAAACTACCGCAACTAGAACTCGCCAAATTTGTCAGAGATGTAAAGGATTGGTTAAATATTTGGAGCCAGTTCAAACGAATTCACGAAGATCCTCTAATGGAGAAAGAAGATAAGTTTCAATATTTGATTCAGTGCATAGTTATAGGTAGTCGGGCGCGTGAGATAGTTGATAGCTATCCGCCGACTGCTGAGAATTATTCTAAATGTATTGAGAGTTTGAAGACACGATTCGGACGAGAAGAGCTTCTAGTCGAATTTTATGTCCGAGAACTGTTAGCATTAGTCGTTAAGAATGTTACAAATTTTAAAGGTGCGCTGAATATTATGCAACTATACGACAAATTAGAATCGTACTTGAGGTCACTTGAATCAATAGGAATGACTTCAGACAAGTATGCAGCCATGCTATTTCCTCTGGTGGAGTCCTGTATCCCGGAAGACATACTACGAGTTTGGTTAAGAAGTCCTGGTATGATGAAAGAAAATGATTCATATGGCAAGAAGTTGACACAATTATTGCTCTTCCTTAAAACTGCAGTAGAGGGTGAGGAAATAATCTCACTAGCAAAAGCTGGTTTTCGTCAGAATGAATCTGTGGGAAAGTTTAAAAAACCTAAAGGACCGTGCATAGCTACTCCAACTGCCAACGATTTATTCTTCGGTTCGGCTAGAGAGAATACAAAGCTTCAGTGCATATTTTGTGCAAAACCGCATGAAAGTAGAGAGTGTTTTAAAGGTCAATCGATGTCATATGAAGATAAAACAGACATTTTGAAGAAAAATAAAGCTTGTTTTTCATGCTTAAAAAGTGGACATCGCTCGAAATTCTGTAAAGCCAATGTTAGATGCTTGATCTGCAGCAAGAAGCATTGGGCTATAGTGTGTCCTGATCTAAGGCATATGAATAAAGCTCCAGCTGAAAATATTAATGGAGAGGAACAAAATGTTACACTATCAAACCAGTGTCATTCGAATGAGGTTTTACTTCAAACTTTGATAGTTTCTATTGGAACTTATGGAAAAACAAAATCGGTAAGAGCTATCATAGACACGGGATCTCAACGTTCGTACCTCCTTAAATCGACTGTAGATGAGCTGAAGTTAAAACCAGTAGGATCTGAAATTTTAAACCATGTAGTATTTGGAGGAATTACATCGAGAAAAGAACATAAGCGCTATGATTTGAAGGTGATTGGGTTTCACAACAAGTACTCTCTTCACATAGATGTTTTGGATCAAACTACCATTTGCGGATCAATCCTAAGAATTAAAGAAGGTAAATGGCTCAATGAACTGAAAGAGAAAGGAATACATCTCACAGATGTTGGAACAAACAATCAGCAAATTGAATTACTGATTGGAGCCGACTTTGCTGGCAGATTGTATACACTGGCCAAACACATAACTTAGAATGTGGACTTGTCGCCATGCAGACACACCTTGGATGGATCATAATGGGACAAGTTACTAATTGTAGTATTGGAAATTATGCAACGTCCCTTCTTCTTCATACTGACTATATTACTAAGCTGGGGAACCTAGAAGCTATAGGAATAACTGACCCGTACGAGACTCCACTGAAAGAGGAAATGTAAGCAGTTGTTATGAATCATTTCCAGATTACAGTGTGTATTGATCAGGAGGGAAGATATGAAGTTTGTCTCCCATGGATGATTAACCGAGGTGAGCTTAAAACAAACAGGGAAATAGCTGAGAAAAGATTGATGTCGACTACATCGAAGCTGATCAAAGAAAGCAAGTATGAAAGTTATGATGCTGTGTTTGGCGAATGGTCTAATGAAGGAATAATCTCTGTAGGCGTGAGAGAAGAAGGACATTTTCTACCACATAGAGGTGTTTTCAAGTTGAATTCTTCAACAACCGTCCGTCCAGTATTCGACGCCTCTTGTAAAGTGAAGGAATCCTTATCTTTAAACGATTGCTTAGCAAAAGGGCCAAATTTGTTGAAACTTATACCGCCGATATTAATTAAATTTCGAGAAAAACGAATTGGGGTCATATCTGACATTAAACGTGCTTTCTTACAAATTTCTATTTCTAAAGAAGATCGTAACTTTTTGAAATTTCTTTGGTGGGAGAATAGAGAACAGAAGATTTTAAAAGTTTTCCAGCATTGCAGGGTTGTTTTTGGCTTGAACTGCAGTCCATTCTTGCTTGGGGCTGTCATCCATCATCACCTAGGAAAATATTCAGGATCTAGCCAAGCAAATATAGCCAAAAAACTTGAAGGTTCTTTCTACGTCGACAACTGTGTAACCTCGGTGGACACAAATTCAGAACTAGAAACATTCATTGAAGTCTCCACGAAAATAATGGCAGAGGCAAAATTTGATCTAAGAGGCTGGGAACATACTGAATCTGAACCAGTTTCTCATCATACCGTTCCATCACAGCCAACCTCTGTATTAGGACTCATGTGGGACAAAACAGATGATACTCTATTCTGTGATATTAGTTCAATTAAGAAACCAGAAGGACCTATAACTAGAAGGGTTATTTTGTCGGTAGCACATCGAGTTTTCGATCCGATCGGCTTTACATGTCTGGTGGTACTGTGTTTAAAGTTACTTTTGCAAGAAAGCTGGAAAGAAAAAACTAGTTGGGATGCAGAAGTGTCGCCAGATATTGCATCAAAGATTTGGAAGTGGTTTGATGAAATTGACACTTTGAGCGCTGTTAAGATTCCTCGCCACGCATTTCTATGCGGATCTTCAACGTTAACTTTGCATACATTCTGCGATGCATCAGGATCTTCTTACGCAGCAGTAGTGTATCTCAGATGTGAAACAACTCAGAATGTAGCCATACACCTTCTTACGGCTAAGTCTAGAATTGCACCCCTAAGGAAGATCACGATTCCTAGACTAGAACTTTTATCTTGTTGTCTTGGATCGCGATAGCGCACTTCGTGAAACACAGTCTTGACTTGGAAAGCGCTAAAGAGTTCTACTGGACGGATTCTTCTACCACTTTACATTGGATTAAGAGAATTGAGCCATGGGGTGTCTTTGTACAAAACAGAGTAAAAGAAATTCGTGGATTAACTCAAGTCGAAGATTGGAGACATATTCCTGGCCAGTACAACCTCGCCGATTTACCTTCTCGAGGCTGCTCTGTTCTGAAACTCCTCCGTTCCAGATGGTGGGAGGGACCAACATTGCTAAAAATTCATGAAGACAGTTGGCCTCAGTCCGTCGTAGTAACTGATGAAGAGGCTGTTTCAAAGGAAAAGCTGAAGAAATCGGTCGTACTCATAAATGTATTTTTTGAAGAAGAGCATTATCTTTCGTATTTTTCGAGTTACATGAAAACCGTAAAAGTCACAGCCTGGTTGTTCAGATTCATTACAAATGCTAAAGCTTCTAACAAAAACCCTACCAATGGCAATTTGACTGTAGAGAAGGTGGAAAGAGCAGAAAAACGAATCATCAAAGTAATTCAAAGGGAATTCTCCTCAGAAAAGCGCATTAAAGGTTTAAAGTCCTTAAATATTTTTAAAGATGCAGAAGGAGTCATAAGAATAAAAACTAAACTTACAGAGAGACAGGATTCTGAGGATTTTAAATATCTTATCCTACTTCCAAGTAAACATCGGTTAGTAGAACTTCTTATCAAAGAAAATCATTTGAAACCTTTGCATGCAGGAGTACAAATTCTGTTGGCCAATTTAAGAGAGAGATTCTGGATCATTAATGGGCGAAGAACGGTGAGAAGTGTAATAAATAAATGTATTCGATGTAAGCGGCATAGCGCCCGAAATGTGGACACTGCTCCAATTGGTTTACCCGAAGATAGAGTCAAAGAAGCATCAGTTTTTGAAATCACAGGAGTGGATATAGCAGGACCACTGCATTTGAAAGGAGGAGAGAAATGCTGGATAGTACTTTATACATGTGCTGTGTTCCGAGCCATTCATTTAGAATTGGTACTGTCACTTTCTACCAAAGCCTTTCTTCTTAGCCTTAGACGTTTCATAGCTCGACGAGGACGTCCCAAAGTGATTTATAGCGACAATGCGAAAAACTTCGTAGGGGCGGAAAACTTGCTTCAAAAATTAGATTGGAGTTCCATTCAGCAAGAAACATTGATAGAGAAAATAACGTGGAAGTTTATACCACCCGCAGCTCCTTGGTAGGGAGGTTTTTGGGAGAGGATGGTCCAAATGATGAAAAAACTCCTTCGAAGGGGGCTGGGAAAAGCTTCTCATCTCTATGAAGAAATGGTGAGTCTTTTATGTGAGTGTGAATCCGTCATAAATTCACGACCTATCACCTATTTAACAGAGGATCCAGAAGACATGATTCCGCTCACTCCTGCGATGTTCCTACAACCTATCCAAACGGTGGGAGTCACAGATTTAGATGAAATGAATAGGACTGATGTCAAAAAACGCTGGAGGTATCAGCAGAATCTTAGAGAACTTTTGAGAAAGAGATTCCGCTGTGAATATTTGAGCTCTCTACTCCAACAAAGGAAAAAGGATGAGTATTATGAAGTGAAACCGGGTGATGTCCTAATAGAAAATGATTCCCAAAAGAGAGTAATGTGGCCAATGGCTAAAGTTGTGGGGGTTTATCCTAGCAAAGATGCAATTGTGCGTGTTGCACGTCTGAAAACTTCTAGTGGTGAATTTATACGTCCCGTTCGTAGACTTTTCCCTTTAGAGATAAGATCTCCGAGTGAGAGCATGACGAATAAGACTAAGAGTAGTCAAAGTGATGTAGCTAAAAGAGAAAATTTAACAACCAGAAGCGGTAGGAACTATTAAGTTGCCTATAAGATTTCGAGATAAGTGAACTCAAAAACAATTCAGAACTTGGACTGTTTGATGTTAATTGAAAGAAAATATGTTTTGATTATTACTGTTTATAATAATCAAAAGGTGGGAGTGTGAAGGAAACGATGTGTCACGAGGGTTATTCTGACGTCAAATGTATATTTCTTATAAAGTTTATTCTCTGTGTATGGCAACTTCGCCATTTTAGTTAGTGTTATGAAATCTTTGGAATAAAATGTTTTGCATGGAGTTGCTATGTATTGATGTTTAAAATTACAGTTTTTTTTGCATGAAAGGTCAAGTGTACCTTTTTGAATGCACGGAACACCCAGCAAAGATTTGCCATAGGTATATTACCCAGTTCGTTGCTTGTATTCTATAATATAACAGATTCTTCGTTTCATACAAAGGGGTAACATATAGATGTCTACTCGTTATCGTAAACTCAAAAATAAATGGGAAGGGCATTAAAGTAGTTCGTGAAGTTGCGGGAAACGGCTTTACATGATGTTTGCTTAAAATGTACACACCTAATAAAACTCTTTTCGGGCTGCATAATTTTCATAATTTTTTATAATTCGAAGGTAAATGATAAATATTTTAAAACTGAGTTCTGAAACAATACATATTTGTTTTTCAAAAGATTATACGTTGTACTGTTACCAGAATATTTAAAATTGCATGTAAGTAAAATTATAAATTTTTAAAGTACAGGCATTTTGGAATTATTATTTTTAATTTTTCAATAGCTCTGAAATTATTAATTTATTCAAGAGCTTCGGGTTATTAAAACTCGATAATATTATTCTTAAATAGTTTCTCACTATATTTTCCCTCCTATCTACCAATAAGGCGATTTCACGCAGTAGGGCCAATTCTCAAATTATGACAATTCTGGTTTTAGTATCAAACGGAAGGGCAGTTTATTGTTTGCCTATTGGCTATTGTAAACATGAAAATGAATGAGAAGGGCATTATAGTAGGTCCTGACGTTGCGACAAATTGCCTTCCCAGCTAGCAACGTTACGTTGGGCCAACGTTGTACTGCATACGTTGGGCCAACGTTGATATGACACGTTGGCCAACCGTTGGCCAACGGTTGGTTAATGGTTGGCTAATGGTGGTTTGTTTACATATTGCCAACGCAATACTACGGTGGGCCAACGTAATACTACGATGGGCCAACGGAATACCAACGTTTATATTTCTGTTTATTATTTTGCTATAGTGTATAATATAGAATGGGCATGTGCTATTACTTTGAAATAAGCTGATGTTTTTATAACATAAGTCATTTTTAAATTTTGCAATAGTTGAAAAATAGAAAATAGATATAAAAAGAATGACATAGTTTATTTTAGTCCACACCACACATTTCATATAATACTTACTCTGCGGCAATCCATTTATTCCTTTGAAATCTGTATTAATTTTTTAATGATACAATAAATTGTTTCGTAAATAAGAAAAACGAAAATTTCCCCTTCTGAGAGCTAAAAATAGATAATTGAAGAAAAGCACAACACAACAGAGGTTAAACAAAAAAAATATACATATTTTAGTTATTTTTCATTTATTTACAATTTTTTTAAAATTTAAATTCGGCCACCATATCCATCTATCAAAGTTCTCTACATTTTCTCTGGATTCACAATTTCATGGCATCTGAAACACAAATAAGTAACTCAAAAAGTATATATTATAAAATGTTTTAATGTTACCACAAACATTTCCTTTTATCCTTTTACCTTTTTAAAATGATTCAAAGATGATTTGAATATGTAAAAAAGTAAAGGCAAACATAATTACATCTAATAAATAAAATTAAGTTATAAAGTAAACAAGTTTCATAACTATGATAAAGTGAAATCCATAATATTTACATATCATTATACAACTTTATTATTATTATTAAGAAAAAACACAAAAAAGTAACCTAACGATAATTTAAATCAGCATGCTTTAAAAAAAATTATGTCACCTATCTTAAATTGACTTGAAATTTGTTATTTTCTTAAATCTGTACTAAAGAAGTGTATTAAAAGGTATTAAAGACTAAAGTGTATCAAAACACCGTGTATATACTTTTGTAAATGGTATGTCACTATTAAAAACACAAAAGAGAAACTACAGTTCAGATAGCCAAACATCGTTTTCTTCAGGAATAAATTAATAATAATGAGGGCATATCATATATATATGATAGAACACAAAAATATCAAGAGAACTTACCTTGCAAATTTGAAATCCTGCAGCGATGGCGCGTTAACCCTAAAGATGGCGGTTGATACACAACTTTCTCTTTTGGCGGAGCACATGCTCGTAGATATAGGCGGTTACTTTTATATTTCTTAGCCAATGGTATGCCGATATTTGTGCAAGAGGCGTAAACAGAAAATCTCTTACGTTGGCCCAACGGTTGGCCAACATTTCAGAATTACCGATGGCCAACCAAACATTTTGCCAACCAATTACCATCACTTCATTTCCCCTTTTCAACGTTTACCCAACCAAAGATCAACAGCCAACGTATAGCCAACGAAAATCCAACGTTTCCGTGCTAGCTGGGTTATAAGTGCTCGCACGAGAGCTCCAGCCATCTTTATTTTTTCGCTGCTGAACTGTATAAGCTATCTCACCTGCTGAAAACTAGGGATGCTACTATAATGGTGTAAAGCGAAATGGTCACAGTTGACTTTCTTTCTTGTCATAAAGACGTTAGAAGTTACTCGAGCTAGGAAATTGGTATCATAAACTCCCACTTCTGGCGACTTTCGACATCAATAAGTCTTCACAGTCATAGCTCGACCACGTTTTGGTAGCACCCTAGGGCTAATATATCTCTACTCGATTTCATAGGTCTACATATGTTGACCGTTGGTTGAATATTGTACCAAAATCGTCTTTTTAGACACATTCTGGAGTCATTATGACTCCTCAGTTGCCTATGAGGTACTTGAACGCAATATAGTTGCACCCGTAGTATTAATAAATATAACATCTTTAAGATGGCAACACTGAATACCAATGTCATATTTCACAACAACATTGTGTTGTTTACCTTGTAATTTTTAACTTCTGTACCTTTAGGACTGAATTATAATCAAAGACAGACCTCTAAAGGTAATATTATTTTTATATATTCTAGTTTAAATAATTACGTATTGCACTGTTTACAGTCCGGTTGTATCTGCTTTATTATGAGAATATGGAATAAAAATAAAAGAAATTAAGGTCTATATTTTGGTGTTACTGCAGTTTGAGGTGCCCCGGAATTTTATTCTTTATCTATATTTTCATGATAAATCAGTAAATGAAAATTAAGCCAACATTCCGGCTCATATCTTAAAGAAATTCTAGCTGTTCTTATCACTAAAATTTCTGACTTTTCCTTAGTTAAGGAAAGGTCAATAGAAATTTTAGTCATTTAAAATTAATTAATTTTAAATGACAATTGTGTGAGCATCTTCTCATCTCTACAATAAAAAGCCATTAAAACGTTAATCATCTTTAAGATTAAAAAAAAATTATTTTAATTTTATTCATGGGTTTTTATAGTTAAATGTAGTTCTCTGGATTTATGCATATTTTTAAAAAATATATTTTATTGCTCTAAAAGAGCAGATTGTGAATAGACATAATTCAAACATTCTTTGAATGTATAAATTATTTTTTTCAATACTGTTTGGGAAATTTTTTAGACAAAATATTAACATCATTAAAAATTTTGTAAAATTTTTTAAACTTGTAGTAGTGAGATACACCTTATTATGAACAATAATGTAACAAATAGTGATTTGGTAAATTACCAAATATTTAGCAAGATTTAAAATTTTCACTTTTGATTGCAATTTTGCAATTAAAATAATTTTCAATTTTAAAAGTGAAAATGGAATACATACTGACAAAATTGCTTTTTTAACCTTTGTATTGTATATTTAAAAAAATTTAACAACTTTATGTTTTTTTTTTTTTTTTGTATTATACTTGTGGAGTTATGTGTTATACATTAGTGTTTCTAATTATATAATCATATTTGTAATTCATATTATTGATATATTGCTATTATGAAGGCTATTATTTCTTAGCACTTTTTGGTCGCCATTTTAACTGACAAGTACCCATACCATTGTAGAGATTATGTGTTATCATATCCTTTGTCTGTCAGTTATGAATATCCAGTACTAAATTTGTTTTGCTAAATTGTATGCTTTTTACTTTCCTGTACAAAGTAAAAGATATATTATAATCCTGAAAAATTTCAGTGATAAAATTTCAACCCAAATATGATGGAATTGACAAGTTTCTGTATTATATTCATACATAAATATAAGGAAATTTAGAACTTTAAAATCTGTTTTGACCATGCCTGAGAACATTTTCACCAGTTTCATTATGATGACTTTGTGTATCTACATATCTTGCAGAACTCAAAAGTAATTAGCTGTAGATAGTTAAAATTTTGTATTTAAGACAAGATTTGTTTAAGAAATGTTTTTATCTGTGAATGAACTCGTATCAAAACTTTTCTTGTAAAAAAAGGATTTTTCACAAATTTATTTTATCTGAAAAATTAGCCGTTGAATAAATGAATGAATCCTTGAATGAATGCAATGTTTATTGATAAATTAACTATATGTTTGTATATATATAAATATATATAGTCTTTTTATGCAAGACTTTTGTAAATATGGAAGTTAGTATTGTTTTCGTTTTATAAATTTATATGTAGTTAAAAAAATAGAATTAGATTTAATGCTAATTTCAATCTCAGAAAATTGTGAGTAGATTTTTCACTAACAGGACCATGTCTAGAAAGACCCCTATGGACTGCAAAGATAAAGAATGTTCTGTAAAGTCATATTTTTCAGATGCTGCATATATATTTTATTTTCATTTTTCTTCTTTAATACAATACTGCTAGCAACACTAAAATTAACTCTGAATGCCAAATTTTGACCTCTAAGTCTAGTTTCCATTTTGGGTTGTATATTGTACTACTTGCAACTTAAATACTGCAGTATGACTAGATCTCCATCTTACTTATGCATTTCTACAAATACTGCTTTCTTAATAAGAATGACATTTATGAAACCAAATCTATTGTATAACACCCCATAAAAAAGTATGTATATGAAGTCTTCAATTTAAGTCTCCACAATCCTCTCATCCTAACCAAATCCTTCTCCTCTGTTTTTGCTTGTGGGAGTCCTGACTGTAATGCTTGTAATGCAAGGAACAACTGTATAGGAATATACAACTATGTTTTAACTTGTAGATTGTTATATGCTGAATTTAGTTTTAAAACGTTCTGAATCAATATAATCTCAGAAAATGGAGACAGACTTGTGGACCTCTTTCCCTTAGGTTAAGTTAAGGCATTTGGTTCTCCTTACCAATGGCAGATTTTCATGATTGACTCTGTGGGCACTCTGTAATTTTTGTCTGTTTTTCAAATAAACTCCAGCTGATATTTTTTTAATATAAACAATTTTGAAAAAGTATTAAATTTTCAAAATGGACTTTGTGACTGAAATTAATTTCTGCATCCAGATAGCCAGTTTAATAGTTAGCTACATATTCCACTGTCTAGGCCATATATTAGATAGCCATCAATTATTAATTTTATTTGTACTTGGGTGATTAACAGGGAATAAAGCAAGATGTATATTCAGTGCTTTTTTATGACCAAGAAGCATCCTATATCAAATATGGCTAAATATTTTTATTCATCATTTCAAAACATTTAGGAGTTGTAGATAAACCCAAATGTAACTAACAACTTCTGGAACTTGGGTGCTTAAATGAAATGGAAAGTTGTTACATCTTAGGAGAAGTTAATATTTATTTAAGCTTATCTTCTAAATTTAGTGTACTGTAAATTGTTGCACCAAAGATGAATGCTGAATTATGATTGTTTACTTTTAATAATATTGTTATTTTTGTTTATTTATTTATGAAGAAAAGTTTCACCCGTATTTCAGTGCTTAACTCCAAAGTTCTGAGTTTCAAATTAAAAGAGAACTTCCTAATTTCCTTAGAACATTTAACAAATATAACAAGAATCCTAATGAACATATTTTATAAAAATAAGTACTATTTTTTCATAGTAGAAACGAAGCTTCTAACCTTAAAACTATTTTTAAAACAAAACATATGATAAATCTCAATATAAAAATGTTTAATGACATCCTTTCAAATAGTCCTATTTAAAGTTAAAGTTACAGTTAACCAGTGTTTGCAATGGTCAAATTTATTCGCCCAATTCTCAGCCAACAATATTTAGACAATTCCTGTATAGTATTTATCTTTTTTCTCTTATTGTTTTCCAGGTTACATTCATTTTAGAACATTTCTTTACGATTTGATGTTAAATTGATACCATTATACACAAGGAAATTGTACTTCATTGGAAGAATTATACATCTATAAAATCATAATAGAAAATAATGAAGCTTTTATACATGATTTTAAACTTG
The DNA here is from genome assembly GCA_032207245.1 of Pardosa pseudoannulata. Classification (NCBI taxonomy): domain Eukaryota; kingdom Metazoa; phylum Arthropoda; class Arachnida; order Araneae; family Lycosidae; genus Pardosa; species Pardosa pseudoannulata. Next base: position 184,152,211 of record CM063505.1, on the reverse strand, counting down.
AAGATATTAGAACCAGTTCTTATTTGAAACAGTTTTCATTCATTCCAGACATGCCTGTATTTGTTAACATGTTAAGATTACTCTTTTTGATCTGCCATAGAGTTTTGGCATTAATATTCGAGAAACTGTGGCTATTGGTTATATATTAAGAAGTTAGAACAACGTTAGAAAATTACAAAAATATCTTAATGTATCTTCCATTTATAAGTAATGTCTTATACCTGGAACAAAGTTTTAGCCATAATTTTTTGTTTTTATGAGAGGGACTATCAAAAATGATGCTGTTATTTACAAAAATCCTAAAGCCAATTCTCTTAATGTGTTCAATTAATTAGCATTACAAGAAATTTCTTATACTTTGAAAAATATTTTAAACTTGCTTGTGATAATTCTGTATTTATGTAGCCCTTGAATTTAACCAATATAAATATGAGGAATGTTCAAAAAGTAAGGTTATAAAGCCTGCAGTGAAACATGAATATTCAGTGTTTTTCATACAACTAATACAGCCAACTGATAGCACATACATAAGGTTATGTTTTGTCAGTCTCCATATTGTTATATGTACACATAAATTTGGTGGATGAGTTTGAATATGCCCTCCTGGTAAAAATCCTGTCCTTGAACGTTCAGCCACATTGTCACAAACTGTTTAAATTAAATCATTAGCTGGCCTCCCTGTTGCTCCTTCAAGTAAGAAAAGATACAATTTAATTTTTTATAAACTTACATAGCAATATGTAAATAGTTATATTTAAAAGCATAGAATACACAAAATTATTACTTATATTCATATTTCATGATACTTAAATTTATATAAAATCTTTATTTACAGTATTATTATTACAATCAGCATACATATATTATTCTAAGTATTAACACTAGTACAACTGAACTTGCTAAATGCTAATGTGAGGAATGTCAACAGGTATATGTAAAATATATATTCTAGTGTTATATCCTTATTATTATAAATTGAGGCTTTTCAATTTTAAAAAGATAATTCAAAAACCTCCTGTGTTTAAATTTTATTTCAAAATTTAGAGATTGAATATGTATAACAGCCTTTTTCTAAATTAATCTAATAATTGTTCCAATGTTTGACTGTTTTATAGTTTTCAAAATAGGATTTGGAAGAGGAATGTCAATTATTTCCGTATTTTTATATGCTAACTTTGCCAAAAAGTCATTATATTTATTATGCCACTGTGACTTAAATTCTAGTTAATATAATTTTTTTTCCAGGAGACAATTAGTATTTCTCTTACTTTGGAACACAATTTTTAAGGATTTCTACTACTGACTTACTATCGGCATAAATGAAAATCTTTTTAAAATCAGTATTTTTAGACCAAATTATTGCTTCCTAAGGCCTCAACTTAAACTAAATTATGGCTATTTAATTTTCCTGTTTCATATATAATTTTATGATCTTTTATTAAAACTAGTCCAAAGCCCACATTATCAATGCACAAATTCTCTATATAATTAGTGGGTGTACTGTTTTTTTAGCACTTTTAAATTTTAATTATTCTAAGCTGTATTTTGTCATTTCCATATTCTGTAATACCATGTGTTACTTCATAAATATTAACTTGTTCTTCTAGTTGAATTTCAGGCTATCCAGTACCACATAAACATGCACTCATTTCACAGAGTTTCCACGCTAATAGGTCGTAATTGGCTTCACTGTAGTTTAGGGTGCCCCTTGATTTTGGTTCTTTATCCAAGTATGCAACTTTTCTTACACATGGAAACCCAATGTTTTTCCGACTCCAAATGTGTATAAAATTTTTGCATACAGTTTTAAGTATTTGAATACTGATAGCTTATACTTTTTGTCTCGCTTTCATTGCTTTTCTAAAATATGTACGCATATTTTCTCGTAAATCTCCGTATGATTAAGAAAATTTTAAAAATTGTTCTTCATGCGTTTTGCAGATTTGGTATTATCTGTGTATAAATTTTATCTGTACTGTGTTTTTCACTATTTTAATAAGTATAGTTTATGCTTTTTATCGCTCTTGTACATGTACATGTTTATCGCCGCCATTTGAAATGGCATATTGATATTATTGACACCAAAAAATATCGCCAATTAAATAAGAGGCATCCTAAAGTACATTTTCACCGTCGTTGCTTGTATAACATGGGACTCGTATAGAAAGTCGTGCGTAGTTAACACTAAATCTTGTTTACTGCTTTTTCGCGCCTTTTTAATTTAATAAATCTTTGCGACTTCCTTATACTTCTTTTACGTTATATATCTTTTGTTAATTTTTGTGTGACGCTTCAGCAGAACTACCGTTTGCACAATCTCTTTAACATTCAAAGTAGGTTCCGTTTCTCAATTAACAAGGATGGTAATACTTAAGTTCTACTCAGACAAGATGGATATCACGTCTGAGTAGAACTTAAGTACTGCCATCTAGCGGAGACCTGCAGCGTTAATACTCATTATAATAACTCTTTTGTTATTCAGATATCTCATTCTAAATAGAATTGTTTCGCGATTAGAATACTGTTTTTACTCCCCAGAAAATAATAATAAACAACAAATATTCAGAATTATTCTCTGTAAATAGATTTTTATTTTCAACAAATGGACTTTAAAATTCTTCTGACTCTTTAAAAGCATTGTTAAAACTGTGTATGCATAAGTTAATAATTTTTTTATTTCCATTGTTTTGGATCGCTAGCATTAATTACTGTTGGGATTTTTCTCTACACAGAGTGTAGACTGAAATAAAAAATGCAGCTGCACAAATAAATGTGTTAACAGTCCAAAAATGCAAAATTTCGATATTTTACGACTAATTGTTTTTGAATTACATTCCACGGCATTATTATACTATTACGGGGGGGGGGGCAGAACATGATATAATAAGAGTTCTAAATGCAGGATTTCAACATGTAACGAGTTCAGTTAATGATTTTGCAAGTTTATAAATGGAAAAAAAAAACAAATTTTCTAGTAAAATTTCATTTTTTATGGATTGTTTTTAACCTTATTTATATCTACATCAAATTCTATAAAAAGGTCAAAGGATGGGGCCTTCACAAAGGTTCCGGGGCATCAAATAAGTGTTCGGACGTTCTTATATATATATATATATAGTAGTATTTGTTTCTTCTTTATTTGCGGTATGTCATTTTTTAATTGAAAGTGCTCCTCTCAATTCCCTAGCAACAATTTATAACGGATATAACTGAAATCCTAAACACATTTATTTTAAAATTAACCAGTTGTTAAATTGGAAACAGAGCTTCAGAATCAGAAACTTATTTGTTAAGAACAAATTATTAAGTCAAACAAGACATTATATAACAAAAAAAAAAAGTTTTAAAATATTCTTTCAGTTAAAATTACTGTTGAATTTAAGGTTAACCAATGTCTCATAGGGTGAAATTTATTCTCTACATCCACAAACGTGTACACTTAGACAAAACTTGTAATTTTTTTCTTTTATTATTTTACAGGTTCCATTTATTCTAGAGAATTTCTCTACAACTGGTGCTTGGAGTGAACTGATCAGTTTATGGATGTCTCAGTGCACAAGAACCTTACATTTTATTCGAAGTTTGCACAACTACAATATATTAAAAATTGTAAAGTTAGTATACAGGCTTTAAAAATTTAAAATATCAGAAAATGTATAGTTATTTTATAAAAATGTTTAAGCAAAGCCACGTATTTGTATTAGTTTACTTGTTCACAGAAATAAATGAAGGTAACTGTTTGTGACTTACAGATGGAGCATTTTATTGAAGAAACCGTAGGTATCACACACATTTACAAAAGATATTTCAAAATCTACTAAAAATAAAACTGTTATATGGAGAAAGTGAAATATGGTCGAATATATATTTTGGGAAGCAAAGGTTTATATATTTTTAAAAGAACATTTTCACTGAAATGTGCCTCGAAATTAAATTAAGAAAGGCATAGTTGTGAAAATTTTGCTTCTTGTTGACAGTGATAAATGTAATTCTGTAAGCTGCAAAGAAAGGTCTTTTACTTGTAGTGTATGCAAGATATCATTTTCTCTTACTTGTAAGATAATTGCAGTCTATGTATAAAATCTTTTTCTAAAAGACACCATCATTTAGATGCTCGTCTTCATTCCGCATGGCGAAAAACATTTGCTTGAAGTATACAAGTGTACGTACAAACTATTTTTTTTTTTTTTTTTGGAAAATAACATCTAGATTGTCATCTTCATTCCTTCACCGCGAAGAAACTACATCTTTGCAGTGGATGTAAGAAGACACTTTCTGGATATTTCATCATGCAAGTTGATGTTCAATCCTCTCCTGAGGAGAAACCATTTTGTTGCAATGTATGTAACAAGTCATTTCCTCAAAAAAGCAACTTAGTTGTTCATCTCCGTTCTCACACTGGGGAGAAACCATATCCTTGTAGTGTGTGTAACAAAGCATTTTCTCAAAAAAGCAACTTAAAAGTTCATCTTCTTTTTCACACTGGTGAGAAACCATATGCTTGCAGTGTATGTAATAAGGCATTTACTCAAAAAGGCAGGCTAAATGTTCATCTTCGTTCCCATACAGGGGAGAAACCCGTTTGCAGTGTATGCAACAAAACATTTTCTAGTACTGGCACCTTGAATGTTCATCTTCGTTCCCATACTGGGCAGAAACCATACGCTTGCAACATTTGTAACAAAGCTTATCCTGAAAAAGGCTCATTAATTGTTCATCTTCGTTCCCATACTGGGGAGAAACCATTTATTTGTAATATATGTAACAAAGCATTTCCTGAAAAATACTCATTAGTTGTACATATTCGTTCTCATACTGGGGAAAAACCATATACTTGCAGTGTATGTAACAAAGCATTTACTCAAAAAGGTAGCCTAGACACTCATTTTCGTTCTCACACTGGGGAGAAGCCGTATGCTTGCAGTTTTTGTAACGAAGCATTTAATCTAAAATACAAGCTAGATAATCACCTTCTTTCCCATTCTGGGGAGAAACCATTTTGTAGTGTATGCAAGAAAACATTTTCTTCTTATGCTAACTTGAATGCTCATCTTCGTATCCATACTGGGGAAAAACCATACGCTTGCAATGTATGTAACAAAGCCTTTTCTGATAGAGGCACATTAATTGTTCATCGTCGTACCCATACTGGTGAGAAACCCTACTCTTGTCATATATGTAACAAAGCATTTCCTGAAAAAGGCAGATTAACTGTTCATCTTCGTACCCATACTGGGGAGAAACCATATGCTTGTGGTGTATGTAACAAAGCTTTTGCCCACAGCGTTGACTTAAAAGTTCATCATCGTACTCACACAGGGGAAAAACCATATGTGTGCGGTGTATGTAGCAAAGCATTTCCTAAGAGTTCTCGCTTAAAAGATCATGAAAGGATCCATACAGGGGAAAAACCATATGCTTGTACTAAATGTACAAAAGCATTTCCTCGAAAACATAGCTTAACTATTCATCTTCGTACCCATACGAAGGAATAACCATTTACCAGCATTGTACGAAAAAAATCATAATTGGTATCTACAATTCGTTCTTAGGCTTGCAACGAATAAAAGCTTTTTCTTTCCAAAATGCCATTTCATTTCAGAAAAACTGTTTGCACTGCTCCAAAGTTTATCTCACTTAAGGGGTGAAAGGGAAATCACTTTCAATGCATGAAAAAAAAAATCTTTCTATCAAAAGAACAACGTAGATTCGCAAATTTAAACGTATGAGTAGCAAATTTTGTTTTCTTTCAGTGTGTTTTATTTCTTAAAAGTTCATTCTAAATTATTATTTTCTTATCTAACACTGCAAGAAAACGAGATAGAAACCTTTACTCTGAAAATAAACAGTAATACCCACACGATGTTTAAGCATTTTGAAGTAAAATTTTTGTCTCCTTTTTGTAGAAACTATATTTATATTAGTATATATTTTGAAGATATTCAGTCTTTTCATAAAGTAAATTTAAAATGTGTTATCTAATAAAAATGGTTTTTCAAACACCATCGACAGTTTCAGTGGGTTTTAACTGTTAAAGTCAGCAAGGTTTGCCTCAATTAGGGCTGTTATCTGTGACATCACAATCGGAACAAATTAGAAAGTCATGTCAATATGATTCAGCTCTTCTAATTGTCGTATTACAGACTTACCACTGGTGTGGGATAGGACATCATTAGATATCATCAAAGCGTATGTTGAGGGAAAGCATTGCTATTTTCTCTTGTAATTCAAACTTTTTTTAAAGTATAAAATAAAGTATCCTACATTTTGTTATGTCTATCTCTTCTTTGTAACCACAAAAATAAACCATGGAGGTACTACTCTGAAGAATAACCTGTTGCCCATATACAGACATCACATCGCACTTTTTTTTTTCTAGAAATCTCTCTTTTTTTTTACTTATTTCACGATATTCCTCCTTTTGTCTGCCATTTACTCCTTTTATTCCTTTTTACTTTCTCAACATTTACGGAATTATGTAACTGTGGAACGGATTGTCACACATCATCCTTCCTATGTTTTGAAAACACTTTTTTTAAAAATATTTTTCTTTGAGTGGAATAGTCGCCTCCCCCCACCTAAAAAAGTCTATTGGCTGTATAGGTGTTTGAAAGTTATCATAGAATAACGAAAAATTAAGTGTCAAAACTAGAGAGGACCCCAAACTTTGTAGTATCAAGAAACCTGTGTATCATGTTACTGAACCCCAGAAAGGGAAAAAGAGGCGTTACTCTGCGCTCGTGTTCTTGAAAATGGATTGCCACATCCAGTATTCTATTCAGGGATGATTCCGATTCAAAATTTCCGGAACTTTTTGTAGGTTTGTTCCGAAAATTGTTAAAAACAAATAAAAGAACAAACTTAATATAGGAAGAAGCCATTTTTTATGACATATATGTATGAATTTTGAAGATATTCAGTCTTTTTCCACAAATTTTTCTTCTGAAGAACAGAAAAGAAGTATTATTAATTGATTTTCGCAGCACGTTAAGGTCAAAAGCTGTGTGACGCGGCATAAATAAAACATCTGTAACTAGTGTGGTTCTAGTTATAATAGTACAGCTAGGCCGTAATTGTGCGTTTATGGTGGAAAACAACTGATTTTGGATTTCAGGTCTGGAAAATGCGAATTTTTTAAATCGACTATTATAGTTAATATTGCGATCATAATACAGGGCTCTCATACGGTAAGAAAAAACCTATTACAACCTGCATCTATTATCCTTTCTTTAAAGATGTCCCCCCAACGCATATGCATGTAGGAAAAATGATAAGGTATGCACACTGGATTAGCGTTAGGGCTAGGCAATATACCATAATACCGTTATATATCAACATTTCTTTAATATAGCGGCAACGGTATTGAGATTTCAATCCCTCTCATATGTTGTTTCAAACTGTACTTCATCTTATTGACGGAATTTTTCTGCTATGCGCAGTGCCTGTGAGAAAATGACACTGTTGCAGATAACTTACGGAAAGTCGGATGTGAACGGTATTTGGTTATTTATAAAAAATCCACACCATTATTGATTTTTTTTAAAGTCTTGTTCATTTATTGAAGTTGATTAACAATTTGCCAATGAAAAATCGTAAGTTTTAATAGCAATCCCGAAAAAAATCAGGCCTACAGCTGAATCGGTTGGACGCTACCTCGGGTTCTAATCCCGCTGCTTTGTTCGCAGCCGTTCAGAATCTACTTTTAGTAAATTCCGATGTTTTTAGCCGTCGCGTAACATAAAAGTAAACCCTAGAACTTCAAGAATAAACTAAGTGGTTGCAAACCTGTAAGTCTATAATAAATTTGAACCCACTGGGTCAGATACCGAAAGAAAGCGCATCTTATTCGACCCTCGCCCGGAAATTTTACAACGTAAAATTTTTTTTTCTTTAAATTGTCCACTTAAATAGAGTCTTATACAGTATATATGTAATTTAAATTATAAGTTTTAGACATTGATAAAATTCAATCTAGCGAAAATTATTGTAACTCATTTTTAAGGTATACATTTTACTGCATTTTGAAAAATTCTTCAATCACAAAATTAAAAATATGTTTATAGAAATGCCTTTTAAAAATTTGACATCTGAAACGAGCTTTTAAATTATTAGAATTAGGATATTGAAGAATCATCTGAATTGAATCTGTTTGAAACATTTTTTGATTGAGACTCGAATACTTGTTTATATTAATAGAAATTTAGTTTCTGGTATATTTCCTATTTAGGTACTTGTTTTTGCAGTATGTTGAACAAAACATCACTTTTTTATAGATGAAAAACGTACGAAAGTAATTTTCCCCCTCCTTTTCTGCATTTTAGACTTCAGTGTCTGCATATATGACGCAAGTCTTCCAAATGTCGTCCTTAATTTTAGTTTCGCTGTTTATGTCTGATGTAAGCGCAGATATGTGAATACATTTTACCTTTGATGTCTCCTTTTAATAGGAGGTATCAAAAGTTTACCTGTTTAACCTTTTGATTCTTCCCTATTAAAGGAGGGCACCAAACGGCTAAACAGGTGAAATCTATTGTTTCTATCTCTAACTGCTCAGCTGTGCCGACCAGTTACAAAATCATTTCATTTCATTTCCAGTATGCATGTATACTGGATTTCCGAAGATCCCTAGGTTTTCTCCAAAAATATCGGGCCACTTTGGGAAATTTTTACCTTTATTAAAGGAGAACATCAAATGATTAAATCGGGGAAATCTATTTTTGTATTTCTTACGGTTCGGCTGTGGTGCCCTAAAGTAGTTGTAAAAGTTGTTTCAGCTCATTTCCAGCATGTTTGCATATCAAATTTACGAAGATTCCAGGGTTTTCTACCAAACTGCCGAATTGATTAAGATTTTAGCATATTACAAATGAAAAAATTTAGAAATTGAGTTTTAAATTTATTTGAAATTTTTAGTTTCTACAAAATTGGTAGAAAAATAACACGGCAGATGGTACGATGAACAGGTGGATTATATGAGGACTGGATCGGGACAGCGTTTATGCTCCAAAGGTTTCTTGGAATACTTAATACATTGGCGCCATTTATTAACTAATATCTAAACTAAAACTATTCAGATAATCGTGTACATGCTTGAACTGTATACTTTAACGTGTATGAGTTTGAGCAGATTTTGTGCCATATCAACTACTATTATATTGGGTTGTTCGGAAAGTAATTTCGTTTTTTTTTTTTTTTTTTTTTTTTTTTTTTTTTTTTTTTTTTAATATGAAAGACAGTTTTCGTCGTATAATAAACAAATACTTTATTAAACTATATATTGGCCGTTCTGGTCCAAGACCTTTTGCCATCTTTCTGGTAGTAGCATAATTCCACGCTCATAAAATTTTTGGTCTTTGCTGGCAGAAAACATCTTTATTAGCTTCAACCGGCCTTCCCGAACGTGGTACATCTTCTACATCAAAATTGCCGGATCGAAATTTAGCGAACCAGTTCTGGCACTGGCGTACTGTCAACACACCTTCTCCATACACATCGGTCAATTTTTTTTCTGGCTTGAACAGCATTTTAAACTTTTCTGTAGTAAAACAGTAAGATATGCCGAAAATGCTGCTTATCGCTCTCCATATTTAAAAGGGCACCAACCAAAAACTACTGCGTAGAATTAATAAGAATTTTTCACACACAAGCCTTGCTATATGAGCTCTCAAAGCATATAAAAATTATACGGCTTAAATGTGAAGTTGGGTGAAAAAAAAAAAAAAAATACAATTAAATCCTCTGTCGGGTAAAAACGAAATTACTTTCCGAACAACCCAATATTTGCGTTTTGGATAATTTTTTGAATTAATCTTTACTTTTGTGAAATAGTAAAATAAGATTGGGAATATTCTTTAACGTAACTTAAGCTCCTAAATTATTATATTCAATGCTATTTCTCCGGAACAACTATTTTTGATCGGGCTATTTACTACCCATTATAGACAAAATGTTATAATAACGACATTATAATAAAAAGAAAGTTGATAACGACAAATATAAATTTAAAATAACTAAAATAATAAAAAATTGACAATTTATATAGCAAAAAATAAGAAGGAAAAAAGTCAATTTAATAAAATATCCGAAAAGTACATATTAGAAATGGTGCAAAAACTGTCCAAGCTCATACACGATTATTGAAAATTTAAGTAACATACACACAAAGAAAAAATAATTTTAAAATTAATCCGAAACGTAAATAAAATATTAAAAATAATGTAAAGACTGCCCAAGCTCATACATGATTATTCGCAGTTAAAGTAACAGAAAGAGATAATTTAAAAATTATCCAAAAAAAAAATATATATAAATTTGAAATGAAAATAAATAATATAAATTAGGATTAAAAATAAAATATATTAGAAATAGTGAAAAAATTGCTTGTAAGTTCATATACGATAGCAGTGATAGAATATTGATTTAGGACTACTAAGGTTTTCGCAGATTCCGCCTTCATGTTGCATTGATTGTTAAGTATTGTTGATTACCATACCTACTGGTCATAGTCAAGCTTCCAGTCTAATTATCCTTTAATTAGACAACGCATTGATAACTCATATAATTATTTTATGAGAGTGTACTCAACACCTCGCTTCTTTGGGAGCTGGAGTGTATCAAATTTTTGAATGGATTACTTTTGCATTGATGCCTAAATTAATGTTTTCATCTGTTTCACGTTCGGAGGTTAAAGTGAAGATTTTGATTTTCCACTTTGCTAGGTACTCCGTATAACCCAATTACATTGATCTTGTTCTCCCTTCCCCATTGAATTAGCTACTACTGATAACACGTGTGAGTCATCCGATGGACTGTGGTCCAAGTGATCATAGTTTACGTTCGGACTTTAAATTTTGGGTGTCAAACGTGAGCGGCTTTACAAACGTGTTCAATATTATTTAGCGTTAAGCAAAAGGTTGTATCGACTGTCTTTAGCTTAATATAGAATTACATTTGTCATTAACGTTCTGAAATAAATATTTTGAAAGAGGTTATACTTTTTTAATTTGTTACTTAATTTTTATTCGTTATAAATGTAAAAGAAAAATATAAATATAAAATATATTTTATTCAATTTTTATACATATCATTATTAATTTTTATATATTTTTTCATTTTTTATACTTTTAGATGTAGTATGAAAATATTTTTAAAATATGTTTATACATATTGCCCTTCAGGATAAAGGGAATTATTTAATGGGAATTTGAGTAAAATTTTACTATTTTCTTTGCATATTAAATAATAAAAATGTATAACATGAAAGACGTAGATAATCGGTGAACAATGTTTAATTGAGATGCTGATTTTAAGTAAATAGCTTGACAGTCTCCAAGTGATCTTAATTTCCAAATGAGAATTACTGAAAAAGTAAAAATAAATACACTTTTCAATATGATGTGTACATGATATATTTTTCTTTAAATTTCATTAATGTATAGTAAAACGTAAAAGATTTTAGAATGTTAAAACTATGATTCATGTTCATATTCTAAGTAAATGTCATAACAGTATCTACCTTAATTTACTATAAGTCACCGTACTATCTAATATCTATAGTGCAATACAGTGTCCGTTGTAACCTTTACCATTTCAAGTCCCGATTTCTTGTAAGCAAGTGTATTTCTAATTTCATATAGTTTTGTTAAGTCGCTTTTAATTTCAAAGTAAAATTATATCGATTAGAAAAAATGATTCAAATATTTTATATAACGAGGCTTTTTATGATAATGAAATGGCAGATCTCATTTTTTGAAGATCTTTATAAGTTGAGCTATTAAAAAATCCAATTAATAATTGGCTCAAAAGTGCATTTACCACTTCGAAAGTGTATGTGTTTGCTGATAATGGATTAAGCTATACATTTTCTGGTACATCTAAACGCCGCTAATGCTTAGGATAAAAGATGTGGAAAATAAGGTCGGATGTTAGTTCAACTACGTGTTGGTGTCCTTACATGAAAATGAATTTTTCGAAAATTATAGATAATGGATAATGAACAAGACTTAGATCCTGATATCCGTGTCGCAGCTCTTAAGTTTTGGTGCAAAGAGGAATATGATTTTCCAACGTAAAGGATTTCGTTCGGTATCTCTACCCGTGGCACATGGGTAGAGATACCCAATGAATCCACCAACAAACAAAATTTGGAAACATTCGATTTCCACCGAACCAAATATGCAAGAAACCCGAATCAGTCTCACGTTTCGAAAAATAAAACTTCCCTATGACAACCCAGAAAAGAAGAAGAAATTCCAGCCTATCGATAATAATTGTTATCTCAGTGTCTTGAAAAAGACAATTCTGTATTTGATATTGCACCAACAAAATATTTCCACCTGAGCCAGAATATTGTTTGTTCATTTAAAGAATATATAATGGAAATTTAAGAGTAGACATTCGACGCTATAAATATATAAACAACAGGCGGATACTGTCAAGAATTGACAATTTTTATTTATTTGTTAAGGAGCAAAACACACGTAACTTGAACATATCATTCCACTATTCAATTTTAAAAAACACTTTAATTAATCACTAATTTATAACTTCACACTGGCTCAACGTACAGCGGAGCAACGGCATTTTTCACAATACCAATCAAAACCGGAAAAACTTTTGGGGCCAAAGTAGAAATTGTAATTATTTAGACATCCTAAGCGAAAAGGAAAAGTTATAGTTCTTTACAATACCAACAAAAGATGAGATGGTGTTAAATACAGTGACGTGGTATTATTTCTGTGAAAAAAATTATAGGATCAGTTTCTTGTATAAGCATGCTTCTTTCATAGTTGTTAATAATTATTTGCTCAGTTTAAACCATGAAGAATGTCTGCATTTACAACGTGTGGAATGTAAACCAAAGAAATCTCTACACGTGGAAGAAACATTCATCATACTGAATCACTCATACGTCGCCAAGATTCTTGAATTAGAATAAGAAATTACAAACATTGTCATTGAAAAATCGTGGATTACTGTAATGCCATGAAAATTTTATCGGTGTGTCAAACTTTTTCTTACTTTTTGTCTGATGAAGGTGAAATGCTTAATACATTAAGTATTTAGAGATTAATATAGTAAGTGTGATGAAAAAATTTCACTGCCAAGGATGTATCGAGAATAATTTTTCCCAGTTAAATCATGATTGTTTATATCAATATGTTAAAAGTAAGTTTAAGTATCTAGGACCATGTACGGGGTTTCTATTAAGCAAAGATGAAGAAGCAAAAAATTAAATTAAAATATCTTCTTTAAATGTTAATATAGCAAAAGGTCTTACGTGAAGCACTACAAAACACTCTTATTTGTGCAAGATACATGTTAAGAGTAATTTTAAGTGTTCAATAAATTTTCATTGTTAACTTTTAATTATTAGTTCTCTTTTTTTGTGCTTATTATTGCATCTATATATGAAATGGTACACTTTTTAGATTATTTCAATACACCGCCTATATTCATTTTCAAATTCAATCAACATATTTAGTATGAAAATTTATAGAAATTGATTTGCAAGTTTTTTGATTCATTGAGAAGAACTTTTTATTAAAATGGTTAGTTAAAAATTTTATATTGTACATGAATATCTGATATAAACAAATAGAGATTTTATTAATAATATTAGACGTTTTAACATATTTGCTTTTCTTATTCAGAATGGCTTACATAGAATCAACCCCCGTGCAAGAAGCAAGGACTAAGACTGGCTCGAGGAATACAGGCAGATGCCATTTCGGGAGCAATATTCAGAAATGAGAGAAAGAGATGTTATTGAATTGAACGCCGATGAGAATACTTGGAATGGGATTTTTCGACCCGTGAAACTGGCATTTCTCCTTCCATTTATTTGGCTCCCAAAGGAGAATCACCCTCCGTGCAAGAAGCAAGGACCAAGACTGGATCGACGAATACATGCAAACGCCATTTCATGAACAATATTTAGAGAAATGAGAGAAAGATATGTGATTGAGTTATATGCCGATGAGAATGCTTCGAATGGGATTTTTCGACCCGTGAAACTGGCATTTCACCTTCCACTTATTTGGATCCCAGAGGATTTTGCGCCAAAAAACCCAAATCAATCGACAAATAAATCCCCTTATTTTTTATCTAGGTGTTTATGGCTAGTTTTATTTATAAAGTATCTTCATTTATTTTCAACAATGCATTGGTTGCAATTATTCTATTCTATTCGCCCTTTTTAAGACAGCTTTTTAAATACTTTTTTTTTAATTACAAACTCTTTTTGGGGTTGCACCCGTCGAAATTCCTGTTCGTAAAATGTCCCTTGAATGGGTTCTCCTAACAAGTCTTCCAGTACTCATGCGGATCTCTTTGAACACTTTCTGCTATCGAAAACAATTTATCCGACCATTTAGTTTCGTAATCTTTCTAAAAGGTTACGAAAATTCAGTTTGTCTGTGGTCAGTTTGTAAAATCTTGCGTTTACGTTTTTACGATATCCTCTCCATTCTTTTTTTTTAGAGGAATAGCACATGCATATTTAGATAGAATATCTATGCATGTGAGAAAGTATCTATAACCCTGATTGTGATCCCGTAGACTCTTTAAATGTACTAAGTCGCTTGCCACTGCTGGTCGATCGAACGCATAACACGATTTTTCGGAAATTTTTTTCCGGATTGGCTTGTGTAGAGTGTAGGACATTTACTCCTTTCAACCATTTCATCAGGTCTTCGATACTTTGTCGTGAACAGCACGGAATAAAGCATTTACATCTCCAAAACCTCCGACGTGGCCCGGAACATGATAATTTTCCTTTATTACAACATATAAATTATATTTTAGATACGTATAATTCTTAAACTCTTCATCTCACCATATATGTATAATTTTGGCATAATCTAAAAATTGATATCAAAATATAGAGTAACTATGTGTCAAGACCTTTCTTTACTTCCAGATTATAAACATCGAATGAGGCCTGTTCTTAATTAACCATTCTTTTATACTTTTAAAAACTCAACATATCCCATCAGCTCGACGATTATAGTAATGGCTAACTACCGAACTTGTCAGATATTTTAAGTAATAAGGTTCAATTCAAGCCTACCAACGCAGGAATATTTTCATACTATATTTAAAATATGTAAAAATGAAAACCTCACACAAAATATTTATTTCAGAACGTTAATGTGACAAATGTAATTCTATACACAGTCAGTGCAACATATTCTTTAACGCCAAATAATAATGAACACATGTTCGTAATGCAGCTCACATTTGACAATCAAAATTTATAGTCTGAACTTAAATAATGATCACTTGAACAACAGTCCGTTGGATGACTCACACCGCAAACCCGTATTATCAGCATATTCAACGGGTAAAGGAGAAGGAGTCGTCGCAGCCGTTCGGCAGTATCCGTAAAATCCTTGGTGTTCCCAAACACCTATTTTACCATTACTTGCGATTAGAATAAATTTAGTTTATATAATAGTTAATAGATATGCCAATGTACTAAGTAATTTCCCCCTGAAACCACTGGAGCATAAAAAACATGCAGAAAATTTATAATTTTCCCAAATCAACTACAATTAGAAGATTTATGCAAGAAAGATTATATTAGAAGATTATTGCCGCACGCTCATTTCGCTATATGCAGATTTAACCGATCCCTGACTAAATAAACCTGTAAAAATAATAAATGTAACTGGTCTAGTACACAGGAACATGCTTTCCATACATTATTAAGTATTTTTAAGAAACTTATTCTGAGACAACCTAACTTCGAAAGAGAAATTTATTTATGCATGGACGGCAGTGGACAGAATGTCACCGCATTTTTAACTCAGAAATATAGCTACAAAACATTGCTTATCGTATACTATAGCCTAGCACTCCGCGGTGCGCAAAATAAATATTCCGCTTTTAAGGCTAAATTGTTTACCATTTATAAGTCGGCAATGCATTTTAAAGAATATTTGTGTATGGTCGAAGTTTTATAATATATCGAGATCATAAACCATTATTACGTACTAAAAAATCAAAAACATTTTTCGGTCATCAGCTGCTGTTTATCCGAATTCTTGAAATTTAATTTTGAAATACAATACATAGAAGAACAAAATACGGCATTGGTCGATTTTCTATCTTGCAAAACTTTCAACAAATACAGACAGAACGATAGTTATGAAATTAATAATAACCATTGCGAATCTAGGAAAAATACAAATAATACGACGGAGGTACTAAAGATCGAAAATTTGTTTCGTAAACAATTAAATCCATATATATATATATATATATATATATATATATATATATATATATATATATATGTGTGTGTGTGTGTGTGTGTGTGTGTATTTGCAAAATCATTACAAAAATGTGTGAAAAATATATTTACAAAAATTTAGGTGGACAGTCGTAGATATATCAGTTTTAACAGCGATTGAAAGGATAACAATGGATGCAGAACCTTCAATGCGAAAATGCAACATATTGTTTACAAGAAAGGGGTAAATACCTGGAAAATTAATGTAATTTGGCGATAAGGCCGTCTGACAAGAATCCCCAAACGCCCACTTAATAAAAGGAAAGATTCACCAATAACTCTGATCGTAAAAGACCTCGTGTTACTATACTTCACTAAAATCATTTTGTATTCCAAATTCTTTTAGTCTACTAAGATTTTCGAAATTAATTTAGTTGCCAAGTTATTTGTGTCAATATTAGATGTGCCGAACGATGGCCAAATGGTAGAGCGCTGCTCTTCGGAACCGGAGTTCGCGGGTTCGAATCCCGCTGATGGCATGGATGTTTGTAGCCGTTCGGAATCGGCTTTAAACTGTAGGTCCCGGTCTCATTAGCCCTCGTGTGCAAAACAGTAGACCGTAGCGCTCCAAACCAAACCAAACCAATATTAGATGCAGCTACGATGATGCTTGCTACTCGTCATCTCACGTTAGCTTTTCATCTATGTAACTTCTTGTTTCTCTTCCTAACTTCTCCAATCCAGTGGATTTTCCTCGCCCTCTTTAAATTAATTTTAATTTAACATATATTTATATGTATAATACAAAACTCCCCCAAAATTATAAAATTTAAAAAATGGGTGTCATATCCGCAAAAATACTTCGCTATCTTTTCTTCCTCTTTTTATCATAAAGTAATGAGGAATTTTCACGTTTTCTAATTTTGATTTTAAACGATAGAAGACAAAAAAATAAGCAGGACAGTAGCTATTTTTCTTTCATTTGGGGGCCTAATGAGTGATTTCTAATTGGTTTTATAGCGGACTCTTTAACGTCTCTCAAAAACGATACTTTTCCTCCGCCGAGTTTGTGACGTCATCGTTCATGTAGACTCCGACCGCCTATGCTGTTTACATGTTAAAAGGCGACTTTTAAATTTGTTTTTGTGTAAAGTATCGCATATAATAGAAATTTTTTTGTTATGTCTGGCATTAAAAAATCATACTCTAAATATTGTATTGTGTTGTGGTGTCCAGACTTCGCGACTCCATGGTCAGCCGCCGACTCCCACGCAACTCTACAACTCAACTCTAACGCGCGCGCAAAGCTTACCACAGACAAAGAGTTGGATCGGTCGCATAAGCACTCTCTCGACCAACGCTCTCGCGCGTACTTCTATGTCTACTTCTATTTAAGTGTGAATGAATAAATGTTTGTAAAGTCAAATGGAGTCAGTCATCATTCACCTTAGTGATGACCCTGTGATGTCGATCAGGACAATATTTCGTGCTTCACGTGCCTTTCACGCCTGCTTATAGGATTATTTTGCTTTCCTCATCATCGACAGCAACGCTCCGAACTGAGACTGATGTCGGCAACAACCCACGGGTACGAACGCGCCAGCACAAGAGCATCGAGGTTAGTCCTATTTTCGTTTATCTGAGAGAGAGGTTAAACTTCGTAAAATTTTAAAACATATTTGCCTAATTTTTTAATTATATTTTGCGTATTTCTGCCATCATGTCGCTCAGCACAAACAACGAGTCCAACCCGGCGGAGATTAATAAAATCGCCCTTAGAATACCCCCGTTTTGGAAAAATAACATCCAACTGTGGTTTTCTCAGGTAGAGGCTTCCTTTACCCTTTCCAGTATCACTGCTGACGAAACAAAATTTTCCATACTCGTTGCGAACATTGATGCAGAAACATTAAATCATGTAAGCGATATAATTTTACGGCCTCCAGCCAGCGGCAAATATGCTGCCTTAAAAAAACGACTAATTGAAGAATTTGCGGATTCAGAGGGAAAACGAATAAAAAAATTATTAAGCGAGTTACAATTGGGCGACGGTAAGCCTTCTAGCTTGCTTCGACAAATGCGTGATTTAGCCGAAGAGAAAGTAACTGACGACTTTCTCCAGAATTTATGGCTACAAAGATTGCCGTTAAACATTCAAACAATTATTTTAGCTTCGACTGAAAAATTACCCCAACTAGTAATTTTGGCAGATAAAGTGCACGAAGTAACTTCGGACGATTCGCATGTTTATATTACAGACACTCCAGGCGCGGCAGCAGCAGCTAATTCCCCCGTTACGCTCTCCTGTTTACAAAAACAAATCGCGCACTTGACCCTCCAGGTCGAAACACTCACCCGGGATAGAAGCCGTTTTCGCTCTCAGAGGCGTTCAAAATCTCGCAATCGGTTTCGGAGCAGCGATCGGAATGTTCCACGTGACGACTATAACTCTGGATTTTGTTATTTCCATAACCGTTTCGGTAGTGCCGCAAAGAAATGCAAACAGCCTTGTACATTTTCGGGAAACGCGTAGCAGCCACCGCCCACACAGAGGGAAGCGGTGGCGCCATTAATGTTAGTGAAATCACCAATCGTCTGTCTATATACGACAGAAACACAAATACGACATACTTAATAGATACTGGAAGTGATGTGTCATGTCTGCCTGCGAGAGGAAATAAATTGGGAGCTCCAGATTCTTTCGAACTTACCGCTGCTAATCACTCAAAAATTAAAACATACGGTAAAAAATTGTTACACCTTAGTTTAGGATTACGGCGAGTTTTTAAATGGCATTTCATTATTGCAGATGTTTCCACACCTATTATAGGAGCTGATTTTTTAACTAATTTTAACATCATAGTTGATTTGAAGAAAAAGAGACTAATCGACGGCCTAACAAAATTAGGCTCCGTAGGAAGTATACGCTATAGTACACAAATGGCGATCAAAGTCACTTTCGAAAGTTCTAAATATTACTCGATTTTACGGAAATATCCCGACATTACATCTCCTACACCAAAATTTAAAGAAGTTAAACACTCTACAGTCCATTACATTGAAACAGTTGGTCCGCCAGTGCATAGCCGCCCTAGGCGATTGCATCCTAAACTATTGGACGCGGTGAAAAAGGAATTTGAATACATGGTAGAGAAGGGCATCTGTCGACCCTCGAAAAGCCCATGGTCTTCCCCTTTACATGTCGTAACGAAGGCCTCAGGTAATATCCGTCCCGTAGGAGATTACCGTCGACTTAATGCTAAAACAGTTCCTGATCGCTACCCGATACCGCACCTGCAGGATTTTTCATCTTCTTTATATGGCAAAACTGTTTTTTCAAAATTAGATATATTCCGCGCTTACCATGCAATTCCCGTCAATGAAACTGACATTCCAAAAACTGCTATCATAACACCGTTTGGATTGTTTGAATTCCCCTTTCTTAATTTTGGTCTTTGTAATGCCGCTCAATCCTTCCAACGGTTTATTAACGAGATTTTAAGAGATCTTGACTTTTGCTTCGCATACTTAGACGACATTCTAGTCTTTTCTGATAATGAGGATGAACACGAGTCCCATTTACGTACAATATTCCAAAGACTGACTGATTATGGAATTCAATTAAACACTTCCAAATGTATCTTAGGCGTTTCTGAATTATCATTTTTAGGTCATCTCGTTTCGAGAGAAGGCACCAGACCTTTACCTGAAAAAGTTCAAACTATATTAGATTATAAGGAACCTAAGACAATCAAGGAATTGCGCGCATTTTTAAGCCTAATTAACTTTTATCGTCGATTCTTACCACGAGCTGCGAATTATCAAGCAAATTTAAATGATTACCTTAAAAATATAAAGCAAAATGACAACAAAAGAATTGAATTATCTGATTCGGCGAAACATGCATTTGAGATCTGTAAGCAGCAATTGGCTAATGCTACCTTGTTAGCCCATCCGTCTAACACGTCCAAATTAGTGTTGGATGTGGATGCTTCAGACTTTGCTATAGGGGCCGCGTTAAATCAAATTACTAACAATCAATTGGAACCCCTCGGATTTTTCTCTCGAAAGCTCTCAGCAACCGAAAAAAGATACAGTGCCTACGATAGGGAATTATTAGCAGCGTATGCAGGTATTAAACATTTTCGATACATGCTGGAAGGAAGGAACTTTTGTATATTTACCGACCATAAACCCCTTACCTTCGCATTCTCACAAAAAATCGAAAAGTGTTCTCCGAGACAAAATAGGCAATTAGAATTTATTTCACAATTCACAACAGATATCCGTTTTGTCCCAGGAGTGGACAATACTGTCGCGGATACTCTCTCTCGGATAACGACCATTGACATACCTCTTGCTGACTATTCCCTTAGGAATGAAAGCATTCTAGCTGAGATCCTTTCACGGGTGGAAGAGATCCAACTACCCTCTTCTACCGATTTTGCCGCCATTGCAAAGGAACAGGAACGCGATGCAGAGCTACAAAAGTTACTTTCTGGTCAATCCTCGCATAATCTCAGTTTGCAACCATTGGAACTGACACCAGGAACAGTTTTGTACTGTGACGTACAGGACTCTCGTGTTCGACCATACGTTCCAGCAAAGTTTCGGCATGATGTATTCCTGAACTTACATCGCATGTCGCATCCAGGCATCAAAGCATCTCGTCGACTTGTGCAAAAACGTTTTGTTTGGCCTGGTCTGTCAAAAGACATAGCAGAATGGACGCGCTGCTGTGTTGACTGCCAGAGGTCAAAAGTGCATAAGCATACCTCCAGTCCTCTGTCAACATTCGATTTACCATCTCAACGTTTTAGTCATATTCATATTGATTTAGTAGGTCCATTGCCTCCTTCAAATGGATATACTTATTTGCTAACATGTATCGACCGATACACTCGATGGCCGGAAGCAGTACCAATACCCAACATATTTGCTGATACCGTGGCCAGAGCATTTTACAATATATGGATTTCACGTTTCGGTGTTCCAGAGTACATCACTACCGACCAAGGTCGGCAGTTTGATTCTCAACTTTTTAGGTCTCTCACCAAACTTTTAGGTGTTCATCGAATTCGCACCACCCCTTATCATCCCAGTTCTAACGGGATGGTTGAGAGATTTCATAGATCCCTCAAGCAATCCATCAGATGTCATACATCGATTCACTGGTCTGATGTGCTTCCTACAGTGCTTCTCGGACTTCGAACGTGTCTCAAAGACGATCTCAAGACGACTAGTGCTGAACTCACTTATGGGACAGTTCTCCGCTTACCTGGAGAATTTCTGCAACCCAGAAATAACACTGTGGATCCCAGTGTTTTTGTCCAAAAGTTAAAAGATTGTATGGCAGCTCTAACCCCAACTCCGTCCAGTGCTCACTCCAAAAAGGCAGTTTTTGTGCACAAAAGTTTAAGTTCGTCGACCCATGTGTTTCTTCGGGTTGACTCGCACAGAAAATCTTTAGACCCGGTTTATTCTGGTCCTCATTTGGTTCTGGATAGAAACTCTTCAACTTACCGGATTTTAATCAACAACAGCGAAAAAGTGGTTCACATTGATCGCTTAAAACCTGCTTTCTTGTGGGCACCTGAGCTCACACCAGCTACAGCTTCTACACCTACAGCCCCTCCGGTGGTTGCGTCTCCAGCGACAACAGAGTATACAAGAAACACTCCTTGCAAGCCCAGTGAGTCAACCGGTCACTCTATGACGACCCGCTCACGGCGTCGGGTTCAGTTTAACCTACCGTTGTCACTGGAGGGGGAGTGATGTGGTGTCCAGACTTCGCGACTCCATGGTGAGCCGCCGACTCCCACGCAACTCTACAACTCAACTCTAACGCGCGCGCAAAGCTTACCACAGACAAAGAGTTGGATCGGTCGCATAAGCACTCTCTCGACCAACGCTCTCGCGCGTACTTCTATGTCTACTTCTATTTAAGTGTGAATGAATAAATGTTTGTAAAGTCAAATGGAGTCAGTCATCATTCACCTTAGTGTCACTCTGTAAAAATAATAAACTAATTGCAATGAGAAGATATTTTTCAGCGTCCCGAAAGACCCACATACGCGTAAAATCTGGACAACTGCGATGAAAAGGGATGAGAAATTAAACCCCAAATTATCATATAAATCATCTTTATGGGTTTGTGAAGACCATTTCTCGGTAAGTAAATGCTTGCTTTTGTTTAAATATTACTAATTTAGAACAATTAAAGTATATAAAAATACATCTATACCTTTAAAAGGATTGTTGATTAACCACTGCTATTTAACTTTTAAAACTGCTAATTTTCGAGTATTATCACAGAGTTCAAGTACAATAAATATTTTATAAAGCATATAAATATCGAAAAACATATAAATATCTAAAACATATAATTATCTAATAAATAACTCGGGGGAGGGGAAGGTTATGTATTTTCAAGGTATTATAAATATTTTCTTCAGAGATGCATACTTTCTTGTGTATCAGATCACAGTGATATTTTTCGATTAAATTGGTGACTAATTTGAAAAAAAGTATAATGTTTTTAAAATACTTAATAATGATATTACTTTAAAAATTAAATTTAATTTGAGAAATTTTATACATTTTTTAATTTGACATTAATATTAAAGGCAATAAAATTGTATTGCTATTTAAAAATGTATAAATAATTAAGTAAAGCCGTTTAAAGATTTTAAATTTCTTTTCATCATATTTAAAATATCTAAGAATTGGTTCGGTTTTGGAGTGCTACGGTCTACTTTTTGCAACACGAAGGCTAATGAGACCGGTCTCACAATAAATACCTCCTCTAATTTTTATTTTAATATTACATCCGTCTCTATCTATAAAAACAATGCTACTACAAATGTGTGTGTATATATGATATATGTATATTTATTTGACTTGTTTGTGTTTACAAACAAAAGAGCTGTGTTTAGCATGAATAAAGTATTAATACATGTTAAGTAAAATTGGAAAAAAATATAAATGATTTTACATACCTTTGGGTTTTAATTCCTCGTATTTCTGCTCCCATAAAATCCGGGTTTTTTGCCAAGAAAGAAAACATTGACATGCTGTTAATTTTCGGGAGGTTGTCTGATTGTACTTTGGTAAATCCAGGTAGAAGAGACATTTATGACAAATTGAGATAACTAAGCTATCTAGATCGATAAAATAAACCTTCAGGTTTAAATAAAAATAAATTTTGATAGCTAAAAAATTTCAGGAACTTGCAAAAACAAAATCGGAAAATAGTGGGCGTTTAAAAGCAATACAAAATGGTCTGCATGAACGATGACATCACAACCAATCACGGAGCGTTTTGATGTCAAGTGATTTTCGCTTAACTTTAAAATTAATTTTTTAAATGAATGGACCCAGTTTTTTACATTTTTGAGAACAATTTTTGGAATCTAAGAGTCTGAAATTATCAGAAAAACACTAAGTTGTTCGAATCCCCCACATGTGCAAATTCCTCATTATCTCTCTTTAATTTTTAATTTTTTTGACTATTTTATTATATTATTTGCTATCAAAGGCCTTAATTATTTTACTTTTAACTTAATTGAACCCTAAATTGTACTGTAACTTAATGTATACTCAATTCCTGATGCACACCTTGAAACAATCATCAACTCTCACCACTGGGGATTCGGCTTTGAACCCAAGTACCCAGAATAATCTAAATTTCACTGCTACACTGTATAAGCTGTCTAACCTACTGAAGACTCAAGGTGATACCCCATTGGGGTCGAGCTATGTTGTAGGCAACTCTTTTGTCATAATGACGTCAAAAGTCAACAGAGAAGGTAATTTGGTACCATAAATTCTCATTTCTGGCTACATCTGACATCCGTATGTAGCGAGAGTCTTCTGAGACATATCATGAATGAACCATAGATAAACACACATATCTAGTCTCTGGACCGCAGAATGGGTAGCAACCTATATATAATATATCGGGACTCAACTGAATCTGCAAACATGTGTTGAGCGTAAGGGAATTTATGGTACCAAAGTCCTCTTTTTGAGAAGTTATAACGTCATTATGACATTTCGTCGCCTGTGACATAATCGAACGCATCCGTTGTATTAATAAATATAACAACTTTAATATGGCAACACTGAATAACACTGTCATATTTCACAACATTGTGTTGTTTACATTCTACTTTTTATATTCTGTAGATTTAAAACTGGAATTTTAACCAAAAACAGACCTATAAAGGTAATATATGATTTTTATTTAGTCTAATTTATATGATTACGAATTGTACTGCTTATACCCCCCTTGTATCTACTTTATTATTTGAGAATATCGAGGAAAAATAAAAGTAATTAAGCTCTATATTTGGGCTTTACAGAAGTTTTGGTTGCCTCGGAATTTGATTATCTGTATTTGCATGATAAATCATTAAAGGACAATTAGATTTTATTACAAAAATAATTTTATTCTTCTTTAAATGATGACTGATGGATTAATTTCTCATTCCAAAAAATCTTTATTAGCAGCAATTATATATGCTTCTCAATTTCAAATAAATGAAATCTAAATCATTCCCAAATCTTTAATTCGTAATTTCTAGATAAATGAAAGCAAGATTGTTATTTCTAGTTAAAGGAATATATTTTATTTTTATCCTGATTTATGATAAGACCTCTGACAAGCTTCCTTCTTAGTTGCTTGAAAGATCAATATCTTAAAATGTAGCTGTTATCAACACCAACATTTCAGTTCACTTTTCTTAACTAATTTTAAATGAGAAACGTGTGGAAATCTTCTCATTTCTACGATAAAAAGCCAATTAAAAATTGATCATCTTTGAGGTTATGTGAAAAAATATTTTAATTATTTTATGGTTTTTTATATTTAAATGTAGTTTTCTGGATTTGTCCTTATTTTTCCTTTTAAGTATATTTTATTACTGTAAAAGAGCAGCTTGTTAGAAGATAAAAAATTTTTACGGGGAATACTAACATAAATAAAAATTTTGAGCGTAACTAAAATATTTTAAACTTGTTGCAAGGAGAATCATATCATTATGAATAGAATTATAACAAATAGTGATTTGGTGGAAAACCAAATATTTAGCCAAATTTTAATTTATTCATCAGCCTTATGCTTACTTTTTATTAAAAGCTTCACTTTTGATTGCAATTTCGTAATTTAAATAGTTTTCATTTTTTAAAAGGAAAATGGAATATATATTGACAAAATTGCTTTTTTAACCATAGTATATTTAAAAAATTTTAACAACTGAATGTAATTTTTTTGTATTATAATTGTATAGTTATCTGTTATACATTTGTGTTTCTAATTATATAATCACATTTTTAATATTATTAATATATTAGTGTTGTCAAGGTAAAAAATTTTAATTATATAGTATTCTCTTTAACAACATTATAGATTTATAATTATATAAAATATCCAATGCTGATTTTATTATTTGTTTACTATAGTATTTTCTTTAACAAACATTATAGATTTATAATTATATAAAAGCTCCAATGCTGTTTTTATAAATATGATAAATTTGCAACAAAATTTTCTTTTAATGTGACTTTATTTGATACACTTATCTAATTTAATTTCGGTCTATATTAGATTTTTTAATAATTATTGGTGGGAAATGTAACTTTAGAATTTTCATCGTTAAATATATTTCAAATAGCAGTTAGACAATTTTTTCTTTCTGATTATTGAAACTGCCAAATTAACAAAAAAAATTTCTTCGCACATTTTGGTCTCCAGTATAATTGACAAGTATCCTTACTTGGTTGTAGGGATTATGTGTTATCAACTTCCTTGTCTGCTGGTTATGAATATCTAGTACTAAATTTATTTTGTTATACTGTATGCTTTTTATTTCCTTGTACAAAGTAAAAGAAATATTATAATCCTGAAAAATTTCAGCGCTAAGAGTTCAACCCCAATAGGACTAAATTGACAAGCTTCAGTGTTATGCTTGTACAATGAAAGTACAATGAAACTTTAAATTTACAGCTTTAAATCTCCATATTGATCATGCTGGCATATATTTTGAGAACTATCATCATGATGACTATATGCATCTACATATTTCACAAAACTCAAAAGTGATAAGCTATCAATTGTTAAAATTTATATTTAGAACCAGAGATCTGTTTAAGAAAAATTTTGGGCCTGTGAATGGACTCTTATCGAACATTCTGCGAATAATGGATTTTTCAAAATTTTGTTTTCTCTCAAAATTTTATATTTTAATAAATAAATGAATCCTTGAATGAATGCAATTTTTATTGATAAATTAACTACATGTTTATATATATAAATATATATTCTTTTTAAATGAGACTTTCATAAAAATGGAAGTTAGTATGTATTTCAGATTCATAAATTTACATATTATTGGAAAAACACAACCAGATTTAATGCTAATTTCAATCACAGAAAATTGTTAATAGATTTTACAGAAACAGAACAATGTCTGGAAAGACCCCTATGGACTGCAGGCATGAAAAATGGTCTGTAAAGTCAGGATTTTTCAGATGCAGCATACTTTATTTGTATTTTTCTTTTATATTACACTGCTAGCAACACTAATTAACTTTTAATGCCAAACACTAAGTAAGTTCCGATTTTCTTTTTTGTATTGTACTGTTTCATCATAAAACTGCAGCAGTATTACTAGATTTCTTCTCCATGTTACTTATACATTACCACACATCCTGTTTTCTTATATTGGAAAATTATATTTTCAAAAGAAAATTCCTCTTATAATACCCCATAAAAATAGGAAGGTATACAAAGTCTTTAATTTCAGTCACCGCAATTCTCTCGCCTTAAAGTACATGGCTGCCACCTTCAGTGAACTAAGATAACCAATAGCAAGGATGGAGTACTCCATTTAGAATAGTCATATCTTTCGAGTGACATCAGAGTTGAAAACTGGTGTGGGAAGTCAGTAAAAGTTTTATTTTTGTGATAGATCTCTGTTTTCAGAATTTAGTCAATAAAGTTTATATTTGATGAAAAATTAGTTCATTGCAAGTGATAAACACCATTTGTACTTCAATAATACTTCCCTTCATAAATGCAGGAACATTGGAGTTTGTTGAAAATAAATCATACAGAGAAAGGGAAGAACTTCCTAAGCCTAATTGTCTGTAGTAGTGGCTTCTATTTGTATGTGTGTCGAAAGGGAGAGAACTTGGACCCATGAGGTTGTTATTTTTTTACATTTTTTTCTCAGGAAACATTTGTATTTTGTCAAAGAATTAATTTTATCTCATCCGTCATGGTTACAATGCACTTAAAAAATAAATGTCTTCCACTTTTTAGGGTATATAGAGCTAGCTTATTATTGTGTACTGTTTAATCAAACACTTATATACTTTTATATAATAAAAGCTCATATTGTAGGTATATCTATGTTTTTTAAGAAAAACAATAGAAACCTAATGTAGATCATTAAAAGATAAAGGCTCGCTACCAGGTGTGCAAATATGATTTATATCTATACTACTGGATGTGATTATTCACCCAGTTCTGACTGTATGAATATAATTGTGATTCTTCATAATTATATGATTAACTTTAAATTACTAATGTTAAAATTTGAAAATTTAACTTGTAAATAATCTAAATTCATAGCATTTCCATATATATATATATATATATATATATATATATATATAAATTTAGAAGTGCTGATAGTGGGAAAGTGCCCAATGTGAGAATTAGTAGATTGGGAAAGGCATGAAAATCAGTACCAGGGCCTGTTTTTGCTAATGGGGTGCCTGACTGTGGTGCTTGTAAATCTAGAAACTAAAATTTTAAGTTTGTGTGTAGGAGAGTACATGTGGGGAGAAAGATACAACTATGTTTTAACTAGTACATTGTTGTATATTAGAATCTTTTGCCAACCTCTTTTTTCTCCTGATCTCTGACAAAGGGGTTTAGGATTGAATGGCAAGACTGTCCTCAAAATGCATCTCTCTCCTGTTATTACACATGGCCAGTCATTTTAAATGCATGCCTTACTACACTGATTAAAATCTATTAAAAATAGGTACTGGCCTTCTACAGCTGAGTTTCATTTTAAAATGTTCTGAAACAATAAAATATCAAAATAGATACAGACTCATGGATAAGACCTATGGTTATTTTCACCAATAGTAAATTTTAATAATCAACTACTCAACCACTCTCTAAAGTTATCTATTTTCCAAATAAACTCTAGCTATTTTTCTTTTTAATATTAACAGTTTTGAAAGACATGTATTAAAGTTTCAAAATCCAGTTTGTAACTAAGTTAATTTGCTTCTAAAAGTTTCCACTTCCATATATCCAGTTAAGCGGTTAGCTGTATATTTGGCTGGCTAGGCCATATATTGGATAGCAATCAAATATTAATTTTATACATACTTGAGTGAATAACGGGGAACAAATTATGATATATATTCAGTGCTTTTCTAGGAACAAGAAGTATCCTATGTCAAACTTGGCTAAACATTTTTATTTATCATTTCAAAACAGTTATGAATTGTGATTAAATCTAAATTGATTTGATAACTTTTGTATCTTAGATACCTAAATAAACTGAAAAGTTGTAATATCTCAGGAGAAGTTAATATTTATGTAAGCTTGTCTTCTAAATTTTATTTACTTTAAATTGTTTCACCAAAGATGGATGTTGCATAAAAATTATAACATGTTGTGTTTATTTATTTATTAAGAAAAGCTTCACACTTATTTCAGTGCTTAACTCCAAAGTTCTGAGTTTCAAATTAAAAGAGAACTTCATAATTCCCTTAGGACAATTAATAAAAATAACTGAGATCTTAAATGAACATTAAAAAAATTATACTATCTTGTCCTATTAGAAACAAAGTTTCATAACTTTAAAACTATTTTTTAGAATATAAAGTATGATAAATCGTAGTTTAATAAATGTCTAATAACATCCTTTCAAACAGTCCTATTTACAATTGAAGTTACAGTTAACTAATGTTTGGAATGGTGAATCTTATTCTCCCCATTCGCAGCTACCAATATTTAGACAAAGCTTGTAAAGTATTTTATCTTTTTTCTTTTATTATTTGACATGTTATATTCATTTTAGAACATTTCACTACAATTTGATATCATTGTACTCAAGGGAGTCTTACTTCATTGGAAGAAGTTTGTTTGTACAACTATAATATAAGATCATAATAAAAAATGGAAGCATTTATACGTGATTTTAAACTTCAAGATCTTAGAACCAGTTCTTAGAAATACCTTTCGATCAGCAAGACATACCTGCATTAGTTAAGAAATAGAACAAAGACTACTCTTTGTGATCTGCCTTAGAGTTTGGGCCTTTATGTTCAAGGAACTGTAGCCATTGGTAATATATTCAAAAGTAATTTAAAAATATATAGCTACTAGAAAGAAAAATCGTTGTTTTGAGTATTTAGTTAAAGAGATGATAAGATACAATATTTTTTTTTCATTTGAAAACTATGATCCTGTGCATTATTTTAAAAAAAATATTTCCACTGAGATAACTTCGAAAATATATTTAATAAAACCTATTAAATAGATGGTTCAAAAGGATAAAAGCATTGGATCATTTTTGTTCAGTAGACTCTAAGGAAAAGAATTTTTTCTGTATTGTATGTAAAAAAAAGTGTTTTCTAATAGTTTGGATGTAAAAGTTCGCCTTGGTTCCCACACTGAGGAAAAAACATTACGTTTGCAGTGTATGTATGAAAGAATTTTTGGATAGCTGTGCTCTCTCAGATCATCTCTGCCATACTAAGGAGAAACCATTTGCATGCAGTGAATGTCAAATCATTTTCTCAAAAAAGTAGATTAATCATTCATCTTCATTCTCTTAATGTAAAAAAAAACACATGCTTCTAGTGTATATAAGACAGCATTTTCTCAAAAATGACATTCATGTTCATGCTCAAAATGTTATTCATGCTCGTACCTACTCTGGAGAAAAACTGCACGTTTGCACTGTACGTGAGAAATCGTTTTTGCAAAAATTGAACTTAGATGTTTATCTTCGTTCCCACATGGGAGAAAAACCTTTTGTGTGTAGTGTTTGTTTAAAAGCATTTCTCGAAAATGCACGTTAGATGTTCATTATCAGTTCCACGTGGGAGAAAAACTACTCACTTGCAGTATATGTACAAAAGCCTTTCCTAATGTTGGTAACTTAAAAATTCAGTTTCGTACTTATACTGGAGAGAAACCATTTGTTTGCAGTACATGTAACAAAGCATTTTTTTTTATTGCTCTAATCTGAAAGGTCATCTCCATTCCCACACAGGGAAGAAATCGTATGCTTGCAATGTGTGTAACAAAGCATGCTGCAGAGTGTTAATATACTTTATACTGAAAGTTTATTTTATGTAGAGTGCAGATTGCAATTAAAACGGGAGGTGGACAACTAGATGTTATAATGTTCTTGTTTCAATTGCTGAGTCGCTTAAAACTTTACTTTAAAAATTTTCTCATTTAATTCTTAATCATATTTATTTTATTCAATTTAATTAACTTTAAACCCAGGTTCATACCTATGATGGTTATTGACTCAGAATAATTAATTTCATTAAGACATAGAAAATTTAGATTTAAAAAAATAATTTATTTACAATTTGCATATGTACACAAAAATATTAAATCAATTGTCACTGCCTTAAAAGTAGTAAAACAGAACTTACCTCACTGAAGCTGAAGCGACACTTTGGACAAGCTCAAAAAATCTAAACACTCAATAATAAAAGAAAAATCTTCTTCATTGACCGGAGTTCAAAAATTCTAAGCACTCAATAATAAAGGAAAATTCTCTATCTCTCCTCTTTTTTTTTTTTTCTTTTTTTTTCCGTATATATATCCCTTTACCTTTTCCTTAGCCCCTCTTTGGTTCCGTCCCCATTCGGGAAACTATCCACTCTTGAAAATTCAGGTGGTCAGTTTTCAAAATCTAATGTTTCATTGGATTAGAGCACCCCACGCTCGTTATAGTTTTATATTTTTTTTATATTTTTATTTCTTCTAGACTCCCTTCTTGCACAGCTTCTCGAAAACATGCCCATATAATTTTCCCTCCCTTTTTATGTCCTAGATCCTTTTCTGAACATCTTTTTGTACTCTTCCTCCTTTTATGTATTGAAGGGGTATCGGGAGTTATTCGTAGGCACGGTGTCTTTTATGATTTTCAGAAAATACTTTCATTCTTAAATCTAAATACTTTCTCCTATTTACTATGAGTACGGTATCTTTGTACCTATTACACCTGACTTAAATTCGTTTAAATCAAAAAGTTGTTTTTCAAAAGCTCGCAGTTTTGCGTAAGTTTTACGAGCCGGTTTTCTTTTGAAGTATTGACCACAATTTTATATAACTCAGAACTCAAACCGTCCTTTCTCTAATTCCATAATATCTAGCTATTAACTTCTATATACAAGAATGTACGAGAAATGAGCATTTCTTATTGTAACTTTTGCTATTTATCTACCAGGTGTGGCGGACCTACACATAAGGCGCATTTTTCTTCTTTTTGGATAAAGCCTTAAATTTCTAACAGGGGTTTGTGAACAACAACATTGTAAAATTTCATTGCAAAATTTAGCATTATACCTTCCAAGTGTGATGTGACTGTACACCATAAGGCACATATTATATATTTGCGAAGAAAACCCTAAAATGTGAAAGGGGTTTTCCAGAACAATGTACGAGTACTTTACCGCCCATACTCATAACATTGAGCTACAATAAGACAGGTTAACCTTGCAAAAAGTAAAGATTTTAGAGGTAATACGTGCACAAATGTTTCCGTAATAGTCGTGACTGTTAAGGAGATTTGAGAAGGCAGAAGGAAGGTGTGAGATCGCCGCGATCGACGGAAATAAAAAAGACTTGCAAGGTAGTCGAGAGTAATGATGGACGAGCGAAGTTAAGAATGGTTGTTCTAGAAGAGAAACTATGTTTTGTGTCTCCTTAATATTCTTTAGCGTTGTGTATCCTTGTATAAATAGTTAATACGCTTAATTTATTAATATGTTAATGAAATTTTATTAAATTTAAATCTTTTGCCATTAAGTAACGCTTGCTCATTAATATTAAAACTGTGCTCGGCTTTTGTTGTTGTTGTTGTTGTTGGAACCTGGTCAGGACTT
Organism: Pardosa pseudoannulata; assembly: GCA_032207245.1. Taxonomy (NCBI): domain Eukaryota; kingdom Metazoa; phylum Arthropoda; class Arachnida; order Araneae; family Lycosidae; genus Pardosa; species Pardosa pseudoannulata. The sequence continues at coordinate 184,119,819 of CM063505.1, read as the reverse complement.
CACAGAAGGACTTAATTTACGGACTTTAGAGTAAGTGAACGCAAAGTGATGAGTTGATAAGCGGCACATTGATATGCAGTAAGTATATAGAGGTAACGTAAGGTCAAAATGTCAGGACCTGTGGTCACCTGCAACTTGAAGAAGTTTCCATGGGAAATTAATATAGGACCCAGGGATACATGTGGAGGAGGATCCAGAATGTTCATAGTAAGCTAATACCAAAGGGATTACACCCAATATATATTACAATGGGCAAATCAGATTGGATTTACATAATGATTGGGTGACAAGCAAATGAGAATGAAAGGTGATCTCATGGAAAAAGAGGGCTGTATGAGACTGGAGCAGAAAACATTTCTGGAGGTGCGCCAGAGCTTCCCTGTTTCTAAGTCCCGGCTATGCCTCACCCGATTCTCTAACAACAATTTATAACGTAAAAAACTGAAATCATTAGCATACATTTATATTAAATTCACCCAGTTGTTAAAATTACAAAAAAAAAAAAAAAAAAAAAGCTTTAGAATTAGAAACCTGTTTTTTAAGAGCAAAAAATTTAATTCAAACAAGACACTACATAACGAAAAAAAAAGCTTTAAAGTATTCTTTCAGCTAAAATTACAGTTGAATTTAAAGTTAACCAATGTCTCACAGGGTGAAACTTGTTCTCCCCATCCACAAAATTGTACATTTAGACAAAACTTATACTATACCTTTTTTTTATTTTATTCTTTTACAGGTTCCATTTATTCTAGACAATTTCTCTACAACGAGTGCTTGACAGTTGAACTGATCAGTGTATGGATGCCTTAGCACACAAGAAGCTTACCTTTTGTAGGAGGAGTTTGCACAACTGTAAGATAATGAAAATGGTAATGGTGGCATACAGGATTTAAAAGTTTCAAATATTAGAAAAAGAATAGTTCTTTTATGAAATTTTTTAAGTAGAACTACGTATTAGTATTAGTATACTTCTCTAGAGAAATATAAATGAAGGTAACTCATTGGGATTTACAGATGGAGCATTTGAGTGAAGAAACCGTAGGTATAACACACATTTACAAAAGATATTTCAAAATATCTAATCTACTAAAAATAAAAACTCTTTTGTGGTGAAACTGAAATATGATTGAATGTATATTATAGGAAGCAAATGTTCATGTATTTCTGAAAAGAGTATAAACGTTGAAAACTGCCTCGAAATTAAATTTGAAAAGGCGTATTAGTGAAAATTCTGTTTTTTATCGACAGTAATAAATGTTGTTGTATAAGTTGCAAAGAAAATGTCTTTTTCTTGTGTATTCAAGATATCATTTTCTTAGAGTTATTACTTAAAAGATCATTGTACCCATACATTGGAGAAATTTTCGCAAAGTCTATGTACACAATCATTTTCTAAAATACACCATTTAGATGCTGATCTTCAGTCCCACTGTGGGTAAAACTATTTGCTGATAGTGTACATAGAAAATCATAGTCTAAAAGATACCATTTAGATGCTCGTCTTCATTTTTCCTCATTGGGAGAAAAACATTTGTTTATAGTGTACGTATATAATCATTTTTCGTTTTTCGAAAATAAAATTTAGATTGTCTTCTTCATTATTACACAGTGAAGAAACCACATCTCTGCAGTGTATGTAAGAAGACACTTTCTGGAATTTCCACCATGCAAGTTGATGTTAATTCCTCTCCTGGGGAGAAACCATTTTGTTGCAATGTATGTAACAAAACGTTTCCTCTAAAATGCAATTTAGATCTTCATCTTCGTTCTCATACTGGGAAGAAACTATATCCTTGTAGTGTGTGTAACAAAGTATTTTCTCAAAAGTACCACATGAAAGTTCATCTTCGTTCTCACACTGGGGAGAAACCGTATTCTTGCAATGTATGTAACAAAACATTTACTCAGAAAAGTAGTCTAAATGTTCATCTTCGTTCTCATACTGAAGAGAAACCGGTTTGCAGTGTATGCAAGAAAACATTTTCCAGTTTTAGCACCTTGAATATTCATCTTCGTTCCCATACTGGGCAGAAACCATACGTTTGCAATATATGTAACAAATCATATCCTGAAAAAAGCGCATTAGTTGTTCATGTTCGTTCCCACACTGGAGAAAAACCATATGTATGCAATACATGTAACAAAGCTTTTACTGAAAAACATTCATTAGATGTTCATATTCGCATCCATACTGGGGAAAAACCATATACTTGCAGTGTATGTAACAAAGCATTTTCTCAAAAATGTAACCTAGACGTTCATTTTCGTTCTCATACTGGAGAGAAACCGTATGCTTGCAGGTTTTGTAACGAAGCATTTAATGTAAAATACAAATTAGATAATCACCTTCTTTCCCATTCTGGTGAGAAACCATGTTGTAGCATATGCAAGAAAACATTTTCTACTTATGCCAACTATAATGTTCATCTTCGTATCCATACTGGGGAAAAACCACACGTTTGCAATGTATGTAACAAAGCATTTTCTGATAGAGGCACATTAATTGTTCATCAACGTACCCATACTGGAGAGAAACCATATGCTTGTCATATATGTAATAAAGCATTTCCCGATAGAGGCAGATTAACTGTTCATCTTCGTACTCATACTGGGGAAAAACCATATGCTTGTGACGTATGTAACAAATCTTTTGCCTACAGCTTTGTCTTAAAAGTTCATCGTCGTACCCACACAGGAGAAAAGCCATACGTTTGCAGTGTATGTAACGAAGCATTTCCTAACAGATCTAGCTTAAAATATCATGAACGTATCCATACAGGGGAAAACCATATGCTTGTCCTGGATGTTCAAAAGCATTTTCTCGAAAACATCACTTAACTCTTCATCTTCGTACTCACACGAAGGAATAGCCATTTGCTAGCATTGTACAAAAAAATTATTACTGAGATCTGGAACTCCTTCTTAGGCATGGAACGAATAAAAAGATATTCTCTCCCCAATGCCATTTCAGTGCCGAGAAGCTGTTTGCAGTGCTGGAAAATTTTTCTTTACTTATGTAAATGTGAAATAATTTCCAGTGAAAGAAAAAAGTATCTCAGAGGAGCAACGTAGATGCGTAAATTCAAGCAGATTAATAACAAATCTGTTTCTTGTAGTGTGTTTTATTTCAAACATTCTTTCTAAATTCTTATTTTTTTTGTAACTAACACTGCAGTAAAGCGAGTTAGAAACCTTTGCTCTGAATATAAACAGTAATACCCACACAATATATATGCATTCTGAAGTTCATTTTTTGTCTCCTTTTTACAGAAATTACATTTGTGTTTTTGTAAAGTGAATTTAAACTGTGTTATCTAGTAAACATTATTTTCTCAAACTTTTATTTGCAATTTCAATTGTTTGTAACTGTTTAAAGTCAGCGAGGTTCGCCTCTATCAGGACTCTGATCGACTGCATCTCATTTGGAACAGATTTCAAATTCATGCCGGTATGATTCAAGTCTTCTAATTGTCGCATCACAGCTTTACTACTTTTATGAGATAGGATATCATTAGATTCACCTTAAAAGTGCATGTTGAGAAAGTATTGCTCTTTCCTCTTATAATTCAAAATTTTTCTTACGTATAAAATAAAGTATTCTACATATGTTATGTCTATTTCTTCTTTTCTACCACAAAAATAAACCAAGGAGCTTTTACTTTGAAAAATAATCTGATGCCCTTATATGACGGAAGTCTTTAAAATGTTGACCATAATTTTGATTTCTGTGTTTATGTCTGATGTAGCCTAATATATGTGGATAATTTTTACCTTTGATGTCCCCTTTTAATAGGGGGGCATCAAAGGTTGACCGATTTAGCCTTTTGATGTCCTTCTGTTATAGGTTCATCTAGGTTGACCAGTTGCAAAAGTCTTTTCAATATGCATGTATACTGGGTTTTCGAAGTTTCCTAGGTTTTCTCTCAAACTATCGAACTCATTTGGTTATTTTTTAATTTGATTTAAGGGGAGAATCAAATGTCTATGCCATTGAACTCTATTTTTTGTATTTCTTACGGTTCGGCTGTGAAGCCCTAAAGTTATTTTAGTTCATTTCCAGCATATTTATATACCTCGTTTTCGGAGATTCGGGGGTTTTCTATCAAACTACCTGGTTGATTTAGATATTACCATATTATAAATGAAAAGTTGAGAAATTAAATTTTAAACTTATTTAAAATATTTAATTTCCATAAAATTGGTAGAAAAAGAACACGTGAATTATATGAGGACTGAATCTGCAGCGTTTATGGAGTCCACGTGTATTGTTCATAAAACAGAAAAATAAACAAGAAATAACAATAAAAGAAATAAAATAATCATAGTAATATATAATAATAATTGTTTTTTACCTGAAAGACTCTTAGAAAAAGATATAATTAACAAAAATATAAGAAATCAAGCAGCTAAGTTTGGAGACCCACGAACAGCTCGGAACCTTCGGACCAAACGAGTATAGTAGCATTTGCTTGAAAGGAGCCCTCTGAAAGTTTACCTTGGCGTAGAAACATAGTGTGGAAATTTTCACGCCAATGTGGGTTACCCAGCTCGTATCAGTTCAACACCTCCTGAAGGAGCAGGCCGTAATACGGGTTACCGTATTAAGTATGACGTAGGTTACGTAGGCCCAAGAGGAGATACGTAAGTTTTCCACATTTTAACATTTATCATGTGGCGTGAGTTTCGCTTCTTTGTAGATGCATTGTTTACTGCGGCAAACGATTTTATTTAACGATGATTTTATCGAAACGCGCGAAAATTTCTGTTTTGAGCATTCTACGAATACGAGTTTGAGTAAGTATCTTCCTACGTTATAATTATCTGTTAGAATCTTCAATAAAATTTTATATAAATGCATTGTACCTAAATGCAGAGATAATTGTCACAAAGATAGACAGAAAGCGTCAACTTTTGGTTTTCCAAAGAATGAAGAATTAAGGCTGTGAATATCGGCGATTAGACGTGATTGACATATTACAAAGAAATACAGAGTAAGTATTTCTTATATATTTCCTTTGCTTAGTAACAAAATTAGTTCAATATATTCAATTTCGTGAGTTTTACTGACATAGCTTTAAATTTTTTTTTTAAATATAATTTGAAAATATACGAATATTTCGATTTCCCTGATACATTGCTGTTTCATATTAATCTTTCTCTTTTCATAAAAAGTTATTCATATCATTGATTTCTCCCTATGAACAATTATTGTATATAATATAACTATTTCAAAAAGAAAAAGTCTAATGTTTGTGTTATTGTGTTGCAAAGTATTGAGAACAATTTTATATCTTACTTATATAATTAATTTTATTTTTTTAGTATTTTGAATTGTTATTCGGGAATGGTAGAGTACAATGAAACAAAACTTACTAAATGCTTTCCCATCCACAGTTTTGTATGCACAAAATGTAATTAATGTATGATTTAATCTTGCATTTTCCCCATCTAGATAAAATTTTATTAAGTCCTAAACAATTTCGTTATGCTTGAAATAAACCCTGCATGTGCTTACTTTATAAAGAATTATATACAACTAGCATATAGCCCATCATATGACGGGATTAGTAAAATTTTTAATATTCCAGAACTGTTAAGTACCTAATGAGGCAGGTAAATAATGGTTTGTTTTTTGGCTGAGAACTACTATCTGGTTCACTCTCAATAATTTATTTATCGTCATACTACTCTAGAGTCTCCCGATACTGTAATGCAGTTTAGAATCGCATTAAATTCATTTAGTCAAACCGTGTGGTTATGTATAATAAACATAAACACAAAAGAACAAACTTCTTAATTTCCAAATATATATAAATTAAAAGTTAGATATTTATTACTCCGTGAAATAGACTCCTAGACTTATATGAAAAGAATTTATTGTTAATACCAGTGGTAAAAAGTTTCATTGCAACAAAAAATAATCGATGATTCAATTTAAAATTATCACTTATGTACCTAATCTATTATTTAAGCCAAATATAAAAGAAAATCATTTACGTAATATCTAAGTTCAGTGATAAAAGATATTAAAATAGTGTAGACGATATTTAAATAGTTTAAAATATGAAATGATTAAATGAGATGTATAAGGGAATGACGTCACAATGCTAGAAAATATTGTTATTTTTACCTCTTTATTAAGTGATAAATGGATAAATTTAATCGCCTGCTCTTAACCGGGGAAAATAGGGCTTGAAATAATGTCATTAAACTCTCGAAAAGGAGGGAAGGGTTGGATTTCGAACGTTTTAAAGACGACAGTATTTTTTGCTGTGATATGAAGCATATTTATACAAATTTATTTTAGAATCGGATCGATAGTTTAGGAGAAGATAAACTTTATTCTCTTTGAATGGATGCCTCTATCCATTCCAGGTCCAACCGCTTCATAAATTGGAGAACAGACGTATAGCTAACTTGGGCTATTATTATATAGGGGATGTTCATAATTTAAAAATTTTCATTTTGGAGGTACGTAAAACTTTGTAGAAAAAAATAATTCTTTCATAATTAGAACAACAATAACAAAGTAAATAAAAAGAAAATTACTTTTAGGAATGAAATTTACTTTCAATATCTTAAAACCAATAATTTTCCATTGCTAACGTTGTAAAAGTGTGAATGCTCCTTATCACATCTCACTAGAAAATAGTTATATAACATATATATAAATTGTAACTTTTTGCAACAAATTTACTGATCTTAGAAGTAATGCTTTATTGTAACCAGTCTGTCCAGTATATTATATAGTATGGTATTTAGTATTATTATATTTTGATAAATTTAATAATTATCGGTAATCTTATTAATTTTAGGAATGTTAACTTAATTTTACTAAACATTATATAAGACGTTCAACAATTTTTTTTTATTTTTGTGAAAAAAATGAGAATAAGACGATAATACAGGTGGAGCAGCCAAGATTAAACGATAGAGCTATCCTTCCGAAGTGTTATTAAAATTGTAAATAAAAACCTACCAACATATTGCTAAATAATTATTACAAATTAAATAAGGACAATTGTTTTGCAATTATTGCGTCGCATTCAAAAGCAAAGGTAAGGAATCTTAAAACTTTGATTGAGTCAAAAGATCCTAAAGGTTAATGCCAATTAATTATTTTCTTAACAATGTTATGTTCGTTCACCTGTTATGTCAGATATACTTGTATTAATTTAAACAAATTTATAAAGTCTATTGCTTTTGATGTAGAAATGAGCAAGTATTTTATGCTTATCTGGTAAGCTTTTATTAACTGAAATTATGCATAGCAAAGAACACATACTTAGATGTAGAAATATCAACAATGATATGATGTTGCCAAAGTACAAAAACAAAATAGTAGTGATGCCACACTTAACAAATATATTACATTCATCCTCCCCCCCCCTCTTACAGTTTTTAATCAGTCAAATAAGCTGGTTGACGCCTGAGTCGTTTAGGTCGGAGCATATCACTCTTGGGACTCTCAGAAATTGTAGGGATCTGGAACATACTGTCTTGTGGAATTTCATTTATCTGTTGTTGAGTATCTCTGGTGAAGATTGTGATCCTAATGAAAAATCACTAGACTCTTCTGTGCTTCTATGGTTAGCGGTTGGTAATTGAAGATAATTATCACTGATTTTTTCTTCGACGGGTAAGTTAACTTCTCCTCTGGGTGCAAGATGTCGTATAGAAACACTAGTTTCCATTCGATATTTTTTGGCTGCATTCAAAAAATTTTCTAAGTTGCTATCATGATAAATTTGGTTCTTACCACATATGATGACATCATCCAGATATGGATAAACTCCCTGTAACTTATCAGCAATTATCTTGTCAATAGTTCTTTGAAAACTCGCAACACCATTTGTAACACCAAAAGGGACCCTACGGAACTGATATAACTTGCCAACAGCTTCGAAAGCAGTATAGTGTTTTTCAGAGCTGTTTATTGGCACTTGATGATAAGCACTTCTGAGGTCTATGCAGCTAAATATTTCATATTTAGATACCTTAGATATCAGTTCTTCAATTCTAGGTAGTGGATAAGCGTCAAGCAATGTAAATTTGTTAATGGTTTGTGAAGAATCAATAACCATCCTGGGTTTGTGGTTTTCACCTTTAACAACAAAGACCTTAGCACTTCAGAGGGAATGGCTTGGCTCAATAACTCCTTCTGCCAGCAATTTATTGACTTCAACTGCAATACATTTTTATCTTCTTCAGATTGGCGTCTTGATCTAGTAATGATAGGTTTACAGTCAGGGGTCAAATTTGAGAATAATGAGACGAGGGGCATCTGGGCAGTAGCAACAGAGCAAATTTAAGGGGAGTTCTATTGCCATTGAAATTAAATTCCACCGAAGAATGGTCTTCTAAAATGTTATGTCCAATTAAGACATCTGCACAGAGATTTTCCATTATCAGCAATTTCACATTATTGTATACATGGGTTTGTAATTTTAATGTAAATATAAGACGACCTGCGATATCAGAACTTAAAGTGAAGTTTGCCAATGCTATTCTAGTGCTGGAACAGGGGTTTTCATGAATTCTACACATTTTTACCAAGTTCTGGTTTAAGAAGCTCAAGGCACTTCCAGTATCAATCAGAACATTCAGTTCAATCCCATTTATGTGCACTTTCACAAATGACTTCTGAAGGCTATGAGGAACAACTAAAACTGAAGCCAAAAGCAAAGTTGAAGCACTGGGTGTAGCAGAGTTGCACACTGATTTTGATTTGCATACCCTCTGATAATGCCCTTTTTTCCACATCCTCGATATTGTGAATCTTTAGCTGGGCAAATGCTTCTTTGATGACGATCATATCCGCAAAAGAAGCCCTTTCCTGGACGTATTTGGGCAGCTGCAGTAAGTCTGGTATCTGTATCTATTTTTTGCAGATCAACAGCAGAAACAGGCGTCGAGTTTGCTATAGGTAGATATGAAGTAGAATGATGCTCAGCCGACTCTAAAGCTCTGGCCTGGTCAAGAGCGTTTTCAAGTATAAGTGTAATGTTCTCCAACAAACGTTCACGGATGAGTGGAATCCTTAAACCTGTGATGAATGTGTCTCTCATTTACTCATTTTTGTATTGAGTCTACAGTAACAGCTTTAAAATTGCAATCTTTAATCATTTGTCTTAATATTTGAAAATACTCATTTACCGATTCACCAGCTTGTTGGGTTCTAGAAGCTAAGTAGTGGCGAGTGAATATTTCACTCCTTTTAGTGATATGTAACGAATCAAGAACATCTATAGGATTTGTGTAACTTTCGGCGTCATTTATGTATAAAAACTCATTAGCCGAAACATAATTCCACAGAAGTTGTAGCTTACATTCCTCGGTCAAATCAGTAACTTGAGTTAAAAAGTTTGTAAATGTTCTTTTCCAAAGTTTCCATCTGGATTCAGTTCCCGAACACGTGGGATCAACATCAAATCTATCTGGCCTTAGCAAACGATCCATTCCGCGAATGATGCATAGAAAAGAACAAGTCTTCACTAATATCTGTTAATAAAATTAATGTAGAAATGAGCAAGTATTTTACGTTTATCTGGTAAACTTTTATTAACTGAAATTATGCATTGCAAAGAACACATACTGAGAGGTAGAAATATGAACAGTGATATAATGTTGCCAAAGTATAAAAACAAAATAGTAGTGTTGCCAGACATGACAAATAAATTGCAGCTTTTGTATATATTACTAAATTTTTCTGTACATTCTGTATTAAAATATGTAAATAATTTTAATTTTTGTATCATTTAACAAAGAATGAGAAAATATTTTTGCATTAAAATTGGATTTTAATTTATCCTAATAATTGAGCTGATTTAAAGTATCCTTCTGATAATATAATAACTGCTAATTCTTTTAATAACTTAGAAGTTAACAAAAAATGAATGAAAATTTGTGAAATTTCGAAATCAACGAAAAATTGCAAATAGTGTTGTTTGTTATATTTTATCAATAGAAGGAAGTATTTAATTTTTTTAAATTTGTAAGAAAGGCCAGTTTTCTGAAGTGTTATTAAAATTGTAGTAAAAACCACTAACATATTGCTAAATAATTATTGCAAATTAAATTAATAATAAAATTTTTCATGCACCACATTCAAAAGCGAGGGAAAGGAAACTTTGATTAACTCGAAAGTTTCTGAAGGTTAATGTTATTTAATACCAGGTCACAATTGTTATACATATAATGCAATTGTTTTTTTGTAATGTTTCAATTTAATGTAAAATTCTCTGCAGTTGATTATGAATAAATAAATGAATTAGAAACATTTTGTTTTGTTTTTCATTTGAAACAATAAACAATTCCTTAAATTCTACTGTATTATTTTTAATACATAATAATAATAAAAAAATAAAAAAACTTTGTGAATAAAAACACAGTGTCTAAATACAAAATTTACGGAATTTTTTATTATGTAAGTGTGAACATTTGCTGCAACCCATATTTAAATATATATATATATATATATATATATATATATATATATATATATATATATATATATATATATATATATATATATATATTTAAATCCGCTTACTGTTTTCAAAGTTTCCATAGCATCAATGTAGTTTTAAATATCAAAGGAGGAATATAAATAATTTATTACATGCAGATTTCCTTTCTAGTAATGCGAAATTTATTAAAGTAATTTGTTTAACATAACATAAAGTAAAGTAACATAAAGTAATTTGTATCAACATTCTCATTTTAATATAAGTAAATGTGTTTAATAACTTCCAACATTATGGGATTTTTAAATTGAAAATTCTGTATAAAATGTACATTGTCTTCATAATTTTATACAGTACTTAAAAATGCTTTGGTAAACAGAAACAGCAGAAAAAATGAGAAATTTGCACATGTGGGGGATTCGAACAACTTAGTATTTTTCTGATAATTCCAGACTAATAGATTCCAAAAATGTTCTCAAAAATGTAAAAAACTGGGTCCATCATTTTAAAAATTAATTTTAAAGTTAAGCAAAAATCACGTGACATCAAAACGCTCCGTGATTGGTTGTGACATCATAGTTCACGATATCCAATATTTTCTTATTGTTTGTAAACGCGAATTTTTTTTCAATTTTGTTTATGCAAGTTCTTGAAATTTTCTAGCTATCAAAATTTTTTTTTTTTTTTAACCTGAAGGTTTGTTTTATCAATCTCGATAGCTTAACTATCTCAATTTGTTATAAATGTCTCTTCTACCTGGATTTATCAAAGGACAGTCGGACAACCTCCCAAAATTGACATGATGTCAATGTTTTCGTTCTTGGGAAAAAACCCGTATTTTACGGGAGCAGAAATACAAGGAAATAAAACCCAAAGGTATGTAAAATCATTTATATATTTATCCAATTTTACTTAACATGTATTAATATTTTATTCATGCTAATCACAGCTCTTCTGTTTGTAGACACAGACAAGTTAAATAAATGTACATATATCATATACAAACACATTTATAGTAGTATCGCTTTTTATAAATAGAGATGGATGTAATATTAAAATAAAAATTAGAGCAGGTATTTATACTTAATTTTATTGGAAGTTATTTTGATCTGGTTAATACAAAAAGTATATGAAAATTATTTTAATATTGAAATTTGAAATGTATTAAAAGTCATTCTTGGATTAAAACATCAAAATTATGTATTAAAACCAATATTATGGTTTTAAAATTTATTAGCATTCCTAGATGTTTACTTTCATTATGTGTAAAATACCAATTATTTCATATTTACATTCAAAGGAATACAATTTTATTATCTTTTAATATTAATATTAAATAATGTGTACAGTTTCTGAAATTAATTTTACATTTTTTAATCAGTATTAAGTATTTTAAATCTAAGAATTTAATTTAATTCTTGAGAAATTTTAATTCTTTGCCGAATGGTTAGGATCCTAGCCTTCGGAACCGAGTTCGTGGGTTCGACTATGGCATGGAAGTCCGTAGACCGTTAGAATAGGCTTTAAGCAGTAGGTCCCGGTCTCATTATCCCTCGTGTTTGCAAAAAGTAGACCGTAGCACTCCAAATCCAAACAAATTCTTAAGTATTTTAAAGTTGATAAAAAGAAATTTAAAATCTTTAAAAGGTTTTACTTAATTATTTATATTTTTTAAAATAGCAGTACAATTTTATTGCCTTTAATATTAATGTTAAATTAAAAAATGTATAAAGTTCCTGAAATCAGATTTAATTTTTAAAGTAATATCATTATTAAATATTTTAAAAATGCTATACTTTTTATAATTAGTCACCAATTTAATCGAAAAGTATCACTGGGAATTGATACACTTAAGAAAGTATGCATCTCTGACGAAAATATGTATAATACCTTGAAAATACATAACCTTCCCCTCCCCAGAGTTATTTATTAGATAATTATATGCTTTAGATATTTATATGTTTTACGATATTTATATGCTATATCAAACATTTATTGTACTTGAACTCTGTGATAATGCTCGAAACAGCAGTTTTAAAAGTTAAATAACATTGGTTAATCAACAGTCCTTTTAAAGGTATAGATGTTTTTTTATATACTTTAATTGTTCTAAATGAGTAATATTTAACAAAATCAAGCATTTACTTACCGAAAAAGGGTCTTCACGAAAACCACAGAGATGATTTATATGATAATATGGGGTTTAATTTCTCATCCCTTTTCATCGCATTTGTCCAGATTTTACGTGTATGTGGAACTTTGGGAACGCTGCAAAATATCTTTCTCATTACAATTAGTTGTATTTTTACAGAGTGGCACAATACAATATTTAGAATATAATTTTTAATGCCAGACATAATAAAAAAAATGTCTATTATATGCGATACTTTACACAGAAACAAATTTAAATGTCGCATTTTAACATGTAAGCAACATAAGCGGTCGGAACTATGACGTCACAAACTCGGCCCCCAAATGAAAGAAAATAGGTACTGTCCTGCTTACTTTTTTGTCTTCTATTGTTTAAAATTAAAATTAGAAAACGTGAAAATTCTTCATTCATTGAAAAATCCGGATTGGAGACGAAGGCCTACCTACGTGACGTCACATTTCTCGTACTATGGCTTGATCCTTAAGGAGGTGTCGGCTAACATCGTATGTTACAATTAGTCCTTTGTTCAACTTTATCAGCACTGCACGCATTGCACCGCTATAGGGCGATTTCAGGCAGCAAGACATATCTCAATTTATGACAATTATGGCTTTTGTTTCAAATAGAACGGCAGCTCAGTGGTTTCCTATTGGCTATCTTAAACATGAAAATGAATGGAAAGGGCATTAAAGCAGTTTGTGACGTTATGTGAAATTGCTCTATTAGCAGTCTCGCCTCTAGCAGTATGGGGGAAGAAAATTGCCTCTGATGGCTTCTGCTATTCTGGGACCCAAAGTTCTCGGTTATCGAAGAACAAAATGTGACGAAAACAAGAGGGTTAAGGTTTTAAAATTACATGTAATATCATACATTTTTAAAATACAGGCATTTGGGAATTATTATTTCTAAACTTTCTACAGCTCTGGAATGATTAATTTCTTTCAAGAGCTCCGGATTACTATTTAAACAGGGATCTTGTATTGCAAAAAAGTAGACCTTAGCATTCCAAGACAAACCAAACCTAATAAAACAAGTTTCTATCAAGAAATGCAAGAGAGCTTCCGCCATTTTTTTTATTTCACTGCATCACTGTGTACGCTCTGACCGACTAAAGACTTCGGATGATACCACATTAGGGACGAACTATGGTGCAAGCGACTTTCTTGTCACAATGACGTTAGAAGTCTACAAAGAGGGTAATTTGGCACCGTAAATTCCCATTCTGATTACTTTTGACATCATTATGACGCGAGAGTCTTCTGAGACATATCATGACCGCACCATAGACAAACACGGGTATCTGTGGACCGCATAAAGGGTAGCAACCTATGTATAACATATCGCGACTCAACTGCATGGGCAAACATATGTTGATCGTAAGGAGTTTATGGTACCAAAATCCTCTTTTTGAGAAGTTAAACGTCATTATGACATATTGTCGCTTGTGACATAATCGAACGCAGCCGTTGTATTATTAAATATAGCAACTTTAATATGGCAACACAGACACTGAATAACAGTGTCATATATCACAACATTGTGTTGTTTACATTGTACTTTTTATATTCTGTAGCTTTAAAACTGGAATTTTAACCAAATACAGACCTATAAAGGTAATATATTATTTTTATTTAGTCTAGTTTATATGATTACGAATTATACTGTTTATATCCCACTTGTATCTACTTTATTATTTGAGAATACGGAGGAAAAATAAAAGTAATTAAGCTCTATATTTGGGCTTCACTGAAGTTTTGGTTGTCCTCAGAATTTGATTCTTTATATGTTTTTGCACGATAAATCATTACAGGACAATTACAGTTTTGTACAAAAATAATTTTGTTCTACTTAAAATGATGTCTGACTGATTAATTTCTCATTCCAAAAAAATATTTATAAGCAGCAAATATATATGTTTCTCAATTTCAGAAAAGTAAAATCTAAATCATTTCCAAATATTTAATTGTAATTTCTAGATAAATGAAAGCAAGATTGTTATTTCTAGTTAAAGGAATATATTTTATTTTTATGCTGGTTTATGATAATTCCTCTGCCAAGTTTCCTTCTTATTTCCTTGAAAGTTTTTTTGTTCGATATGACATAGTCTTCCACCAAAGTATCAAAAGCCAACTTTCGGGCTGATATCTTAAACTGTAGCTGTTGTCAACACCAACATTTCTATTGACTTTTACTTAACTAATTTTAAATGAGAAATGTGTGGGCATCTTCTCCTTTTTACAATAAAAATCCAATTAAAAGTTGATCATCTTGAGATTAAATGAAAAAATATTTAAATTTCGTTATGGGTTTTTATATTTAAATTTACTTCTTCGGATTTGGGCTTATTTTTCCTTATAAATATATTTTATTACTGTAAAAGAGCAGCTTGTGAGAAGATATACATTTTTTACAGGGTTTACTAACATAAATAAAAATTTTGAATTCAACTAAAATATTTTAAACTTGTTGCAAGGAGAATCATTTCATTATGAACAGTAATGCAGCAAATAGTGATTTGGTAGAAAACCAAATATTTAGCCAAATTTTAATTTATTCATCAGCCTTATACTTACTTTTTAATAAAAGCTTTACTTTTGATTGCAATTTTGTAATTTAAATAGTTTTCATTTTTTAAAATGAAACTGGAATATATATCCACAAAATTGCTTTTTTAACCTAAGTGTACTTAAAAAATTTTAACAACTGAATGTAATTTTTTGGTATTATAATTGTATAGTTATCAGTTATACATTAGTGTTTCTAATTATATATTATTAATATATTACTGTTGTCAAGGTAAAAAATTTTAATCATATAGTATTCTCTTTAACAACATTATAGATTTATAATTATATAAAAGCTCCAATGCTGATTATATTATTTGTTTACTATAGTATTTTCTTTAACAAATATTATAGATTTAAATTGTATTCATTCAAGGATTCATTTTTTTATTCAAATGTAAATTTTACAGATAAAGCAAATTTTCAAAAATCCCTGTTTCACAAAATTTTTGATAAGAGTCCATTCACAGTCCCAAAATTTTTCTTCAACAGATTTCTGGTTCTAAATATAAATTTTAACAATTTACAGCTAATCACTTTTGAGTTTTGTGAAATATATAGATGCATACAGTCATCATGATGATACTTCTCAAAATACACTCCAACATGATCAATATGGAGATTTAAAGCTCTAAGTTTAAAGTTTCGTTTTACTTATGTACAAGCATAACACTGAAACTTAACAATGTAGTCATATTAAGGTTGAACTCTTAGCACTGCAATTTTTCAGGATTATAATATTTCGTTTACTTTATAAAAGGAAGTAAAAAGCATACAATGCAATAAAATAAATTTAGTATTAGATATTCATAACCAGCAGACAAGGAAGTTGATAACACATAATCCCTACAACTAAGTAAGTATACTTGTCAATTATATGGGCGACCAAAAAGTGTCAAGAAAAAATGCTTGTTAATTTCTTATATTAGAAATATATATTAGAAATTTTCTTATATTAGAAAATAAGAATTTCAAAAGAAAATTCCTCTTATAAACACCCCATAAAAAAATTAATGTATACAAAGTCTTTAATTTCAGTCACCACAATCATCTCATCTTAAACAAGACACCTGCCACTTTCAGTGACCTGAGATAACCTATAACTAGTAGTCTTATCTTTTGAGAGACATCAGAGTTGAAAACTGGTGTGGGAAGTCAGTAAAAGTTTTATTTTTTTGATACATCTCTGTTTTGAGAATTTAATCAATAAAGCTTTTATTTGATGAAAAATTAGTTCATTGCAAGTGATAAACACCATTTGTACTTCAACAATACTTATCTTCATAAATGCAGGAAGATTGGAGTTTGGTAAAAATAAATCATGCATAGATACAGAGAAAAGGAAAAACTTCCTAGAGCATAATTGATTGTAGCAGTGGCCAGGGCCCAACTTACAGAATTGAGAGCTGAAGGCAAACTCATTCATTCGGGGCCTCCCTCACTCTCAGGTGATGGCTATGGGGTGATTGTTCTATGTAGTGATGCCTGCAAAGCCTTTAAAGTTGACTTACCAATGTAGTTAGTAAAATAAAATTAGTTAAAATAAAATAAAAAATTATAAAATGAGTTAAATTATAAAAAAGGGAAAAAAATGCTGAAAAGTAAAGTGTATATTAAAATTTTGTAAGTCCTTTCCCCAAGGAATTTTCTAACTAAAAGAAGAAATTGTCAATAATTAGAAGTGAATTTTAAACATACACATCTTTACCTTAAAATGGCAGTTAATTTGAGGGCCCCTTTTTGACTGGGGGCCCAAGTGCTTGTCCTGTTTTCCCTGTCAGAAATCAGGCTCTGGTAGTGGTTTCCATTTGTGTGTATGTGGAAAGAGAGAGAGGACCTCGGCCCATGAGGCAGTCATTTTTCGAAATTTTTTTTCTCAAGAAACATTTGTATCTTGTCAAGGAAGTTAAAAATTAATTTTATCTCATATGTTATGCTCTCAATGTACTTAAAAAAGAATTGTCTTCTAATTTTTAGGGTATATACAGGGAACTTATTATTGTGTACTGTTTAATCAAACACTTATCTACTTTTACAGAATAAAAGCTCATTATGAATAGCATGTATAGCTACGTTTCTTTAAGTAAAACATTAGAAACCATCATTAGATCATTAAAAGGTAAAGGCTTACTGGTTATCAAGTGTGCAAGTAAGATTTATATCTATAGTACTGGATGTGATTATTCACCCAGTTCTGACTATATCAGGATAATTATGATTCTCCTTAATTATAGGATTCACTTTAAATTACTAATGTCAAAATTTAACAATTAAATAATATAATTTCATAACATTTGCATATATATATATATATATATATATATATATAAATTTAGAAGTGCTGATAGTGGGAAAGTGTCCAATATGAGAATTAGTAGATTGGTATGAAAATCAGTACTAAGCTGTGTTTTTGCTAATGGGGTCCCTGACTGTAGTACTTGTAAATCTAGAAACCAAAATTTCAAGTTTGTGTGTAGGAGAGTACATGTATCTTTCGAGAGGAAGATACAACCAGAGTCAAAGCATGGGCCGACTGGGTCTAGGTTCTGGGCCTCCAAATTTATGGGGGCCCTAAAATTTGGTACTTTATTATTAAATTTTAAATAATTTAACTAACAAAATTTGAAAATACTTTTTGTTAATTCTTCAAGTAATATTTCTTGAAACTTTATTTAGAAATTAAATAAAAACAGTTAAAATGTTGACAATTATATCTAAAACACACTCTGGTTTACTTATGTACATCACTACAGTCACTATTTTACTCATTACTTACTCCATGGTTCTGAGTAGAAAAATCCTTTGCTCTTCAGGTTATACTAAAGATATAAATACAGATTTTATTCTCTTATTAGAAACTGTCAAACTAATTCCAATGTTCAGTTTAAACTTTTAGTATTTATTTATAAACAGCTCATATCATACATCCTTGAAGATATACAGATTTTTGGCATTCAACTGTACTACAAAGGTATGTAAATATAAAAAAATTAGTATAAACTTTCCTCCAAAAATATTCGTTTGTATCCTTTTTTATAAACTAATTTTTTTTTCTTCAAAGGAGGGTAGGGGGTGCTGAAAAACTACCAGGCCTTGGGCCCAACTTTGCATTGATCAGGACCTGGATACAACTATGTTTTAACTACTAGATTGTTGTATATTAGAATCTTGTGCCAACCTCTCTTTTCTCCTGATCTCTGATAGAGGGGCTTAGGATTGAATGGCAAGACTGTCCTCAAAGTGCAGCATCTCTCTCCTATTATTACACATGGCCAGTCTTTTTAAATGTAGGCCTCGTCACACAAGGCCCACATGTCAGGATCTGTGGTCACCCGCAACTTGAAGAAGTTCCCATGGGAAATTAATATAGGACCCAAGATTGCATGGGGGGGGAGAGGATCCAGAATGTTCATTGTAAGCAAATACCAAAAAATATATTATAATGGGCAAATCAGATTGGATTTAGATGATGGTTAGGTGATAAGCAAATGAGAGAGAAAGGTGATCTCATGAAAAAAGAGGGAGACTGGAGGAGATAGATTTCTGGAGGTAACTCCACAGCTGTCCTGTTTCTAAGTCCCGGCTATGCCTTACCCGATTCTCTAACAACAATTTATAACGGAAATAACTGAAATCATAAGCATACATTTATTTTAAATTCACCCAATTGTTAAATTTCTAAACAAAGCTTCAGAATTAGAAACCTATTTTTTAAGAACAAAAAATTTAATTCAAACGGAATATTACATAACAAAAAAAAATTTAAAGGATTATTTCAGCTAAAATTACAGTTGAATTTAAAGTTAACTAATGCCTCACAAGGTGAAACTTATTCTCCCCATCCACAACCTTGTACATTTAGACAAAACTTGTACTATACCTTTTTTTTTATTATTTTATTCTTTTACAGGTTCCATTTATTCAAGACAATTTCTCTACAA
Organism: Pardosa pseudoannulata; assembly: GCA_032207245.1. Taxonomy (NCBI): domain Eukaryota; kingdom Metazoa; phylum Arthropoda; class Arachnida; order Araneae; family Lycosidae; genus Pardosa; species Pardosa pseudoannulata. Next base: position 184,100,696 of record CM063505.1, on the reverse strand, counting down.
CGAGTGCTTGGCAGTTGAACTGATCAGTGTATGGATGCCTTAGTACACAAGGAGCTTGCCTTGTTGTAGGAGGAGTTGCACAACTGTAAGATGATGAAAATTGTAATGGTAGCATACAGGCTTTAAAAGTTTCAAATATTAGAAAAAGAATAGTTCTTTTATAAAATTTTTTAAGTAGAGCTACGTATTAGTATTAGTATACTTCTCCAGAGAAATATAAATGAAGGTAACTCATTGTGATTTACAGATGGAGCATTTGAGGGAAGAAACCGTAGGTGTAACACACATTTACAAAAGAAATTTCAAAATATCTAATCTACTACAAATAAAAACTATTATATGCAGAAAGAGAAATATAGTCGAATGTAAATTTTAGGAAGCAAATGTTCATGTACTTTTGAACGAGTATTATCACTGAAAAGTGTCTCGAAATTAAATTTAAAAAGGTGTATTAGTGAAAATTCTGTTTCTTATCGACAGTATTAAATGCAGTTCTGTAAGTTGCACAAAAAGGTATTTTTCTTGTGTATGCAAGATATCATTTTCTTAGAGTCCTTACTTAAAAGATCATTGTACCCACACATTGGAGAAATTTGAGTGTAGTCTATGTACACAACCATTTTCTGAAATACACTATTTAGATGCTGATCTTCAGTCCCACAGTGGGTAAAACAATTTGCTAGTAGTTTACATAGAAAATCATCATCTAACAGATACTATTTAGATGTTCGTCTTCTTTTCCGTATTGGGGAAACACGTTTGCTTCTTGTGTTCTAACAAAATCATTTTTTTTTTTTTTTTCGAAAATAAAATTTAGATTGTCTTTTTCATTTTTACACAGCGAAGAAACCATATATTTGCAGTGTATGTAAGAAGACCCTTTCTGGATTTTCCACCATGCAAGTTGATGTTAGCTCCTCTCCTGGGGAGAAACAATTTTGTTGCAATATATGTAACAAAACATTTCCTCAAAAATGCAATTTAGTTGTTCATATTCGTTCTCATACTGGAGAGAAACCATATCCTTGTAGTGTGTGTAACAAAGTATTTTCCCAAAAGTACCACTTGAAAGTTCATCTTCGTTCTCACACTGGGGAGAAACCGTATTCTTGCAGTGTATGTAACAAAGCATTTACTCAGAAAAGTAGTTTAAATGTTCATCTTCGTTCCCATACTGAAGAGAAACCTATTTGCAGTGTATGCAAAAAAACATTTTCTAGTCCTACTACCTTGAATGTTCATCTTCGTTCCCATACTGGACAGAAACCTTACGCTTGCAATATATGCAACAAATCATATCCTGAAAAAGGCTCATTAGTTATTCATCTTCGATCCCATACTGGAGAGAAACCATACGCTTGTAATATGTGTAAGAAAGCTTTTACTGAAAAATATTCATTAGATGTTCATATTCGCTCTCATACCGGGGAAAAACCATATGCTTGCAGTGTGTGTAACAAAGCATTTTCTCAAAAATGTAACCTAGATGTTCATTTTCGTTCTCATACTGGAGAGAAACCGTATGCTTGCAAGTTTTGTAACGAAACATTTAATCTAAAATACAAGCTAGATAATCACCTTCTTTCCCATTCTGGGGAGAAACCATTTTGTAGTGTTTGCAAGAAAACATTTTCAACTTATGCCAATTATAATGTTCACCTTCGTATCCATACTGGGGAAAAACCACACGTTTGCAATGCATGTAACAAAGCATTTTCTGATAGAGGCACATTAATTGTTCATCAACGTACCCATACTGGAGAGAAACCATATGCTTGTCATATATGTAACAAAGCATTTCCTGATAAAGGCAGATTAACTGTTCATCTTCGTACTCATACTGGGGAGAAACCATATGCTTGTGACTTATGTAACAAATCTTTTGCCCATAGCGTTGTCTTAAAAGTTCATCGTCGTACCCACACAGGAGAAAAGCCATATGTTTGCAGTGTATGTAACAAAGCATTTCCTAAAAGTTCTAGCTTAAGATATCATGAACGTATCCACACAGGGGAAAAACCATATGCTTGTCCTAAATGTTCAAAAGCATTTCCTCGGAAACATCACTTAACTCTTCATCTTCGTACTCACACGAAGGAATAGTCATTTGCTAGCATTATATATAAAATATCAGAATTGGGTTTCGCAACTACTTCTTACGCTTGCAACGAATAAAAGCATATCTGCACAATGCCATTTCATTTCAGAAAAACTGTTTGCACTGCCCGAAAGCTTATCTCACTTTGTGTGAAACTGTAATAACTTCCAATTAAAGGGGAAAATATCTTTATCCCAAAGGAGCAACATAGATGCAAAAATTCAAGCATCAAAAATTTAAATTTGAGAAAATTTTTTTTATTCATGCAATTGAATAGCAAATCTTTGGCTTGTAGTGTGTTTTATTAAAAATTCTTTCTAAATGCTTATTTTCTTAACTAAAACTGCGTGAAAGCAAGCTCTAAATTACTTTGAAAATAAACATGAATACCCATACAATATGTATGATTCTGAATTATATTTTTTTTCTCCTTTCTATAGAAATTATATTTGTGTTTTTCTAAAGTGAATTTAAACTGTGTTATCTAGTAAATATGATTTTTTCAAACACTTTATCTACAGTTTAAGGGTTTTGTAACTGTTTAAGTCAGTGAGGTTCGCCTCTATCAGGACTCTGATCTACTGCATCTCAATTGGAACAGATTTCAAATTCATGCCAGTATTATCCAGGTCTTCGAATTGTCGCATCACAGCCTTACCACTAATGTGGGATAGGATACAGGGTTGTAGCCAGAAATTATGTTCGGAGGGGGGCCAAGGGGAAAGACATTGTTTTTTTTTTTGTGAATGATACTGAAGTAAAACTATTAGTTTTCATATGCATGTATACCTCTAATGAGTACCATAACACAATGTGGTTTTAAAGTAACAAAATGATTAAGAAAAGATATAATGAACAAATTTAAAGCTTAGAATGAGTAATGGTGTATCTGCACGCACAATAAATATAATAGTAAAATTAACATTAAAAACTGTTTTTACATTTATTTGTATAAATTTCTCTCTCATTTAGCTAAATACCAAAATATAGTCTCATGTAATAATTTGAAGCTATTTTAGAATATAGAATCTGCCTCAAAGGTACTCACCATTCAGCACCCTAGACGATATACAATAGATTATGGAAAATGATCATGACACGAATGACTAAACAGGATGGGGGTAAGGGTAGATAAAAGCCTGCGGCTCCGCAAGATATTTATGGCAGAAACGGTCTCTTTCTGAGAACATTGTTGTCTATGCACAACTAGGCAGATGACACACCCACACTCGTGGTCAATTTTCCTTCCTCAAAACAGTCTGTTAGAATTTTGGAATTTCAGGGAGGGACTGGTCCCCTAAATCCCCTCCCTTGTCTACGGCCTTGATAGGATATCATTAGATACCTTCAAAGTGCATGTTGAGAAAGGATTGCTGTTTCTTTTTATAATTCAAAATTTTTCTTACGTATAAAATAAAGTATTCTGAATTATGTTATGTCTGTCTCTTTTTTTCTAACACAAAAATAAACCATGGAGGTACTACTATGAAGTGTAATTAGATATTACGATATTACAAATGGCAAAATGAGAAATTAGGTATTAAACTTATTTAAAATATTTAATTTCCATAAAATCTTTAGAATAAGAAGACGTGAATTATATGCGGTCTGAATCGGAGCAGCGTTTATGTTCCAAAGGTCTTCAAGGTGGTAGGGCAACTAGATTGCCCGGGCCGAGAGTACTAACCCAGAGATTTCTAACAGTAAAATCGCAACGAACAGAAAATAAAACAGCTAATAGATGAAAGAGGGGATAGGGAGATGAATTTGTGAGTTTATAACACAAAAACTACAGAGGATAAAGCTTAGAACACACAAATATGTTTTATTTTTGCGGCCAGGGACATATGTACACTGCGACGACCAGAAATGAATTGAGTAGTTTTGTCATTCTAGGGCGATTCAAGTGGTCACGAGAGGACCGATAAAATTGCAGGAATTCGCATATTTGATGTTAGAATGTTCCAAAGGTTTCAAGAGAAACTTGTTTAATACATTGGCGTCATCTATTAACTAATTTATAAAGTAAAACTATTCAGGCAATTGTGTATGTGCTTGAGCTGTATGCTCTATCGGGCATGAGTTTGAGTAGATTTTGTGCCATATCAAATATTTAATTTACGTTTTGGATAATTTTTTTAATTAATCTTTCTTTTTTGTAGAGTAGTGAAATTTAAGGTTGTGAATGTCCATTGTTAGAATTTTTATGTAAGCTCCTAAATTATTATTTTCAATGATATTTTTCCGGAACAATATTTTTACAATCAGGCTATTTACTGCCCATTATGGACAAAACAAATAAGAAGAAAGTTAATGGCAAATATAAATTTATAATAACAAAAACTAACAAAAATGATACTAAAATATCGAAAATTTAAATAACAAACGAAAAAGGTACTCAATTTTTGAAAAATACCAAGTAAATAAAATATTAGAAATGATGTAAAGACTGCCCAAGCTCGTATACGATTATTAACTCTTAAAGTAAAAAAAAAGGAAAGTTATCCAAAAAATAATATAAATTAGAAATGAAAATGAATGATATAATTATATATGATTCACTGAATAGTTTTATTTTATATAATAATTAATAGCCGGCGCCAAGGTACTAAGTAATTTTCCCCTGAAACCTTTGAAGCATAATGAACGTACAGAAAATTTATAATTTTTCCCACACCACCTACAGTTGAAAGATTAAAGCAGTTTCTTGGTTTATGCAATTTTTCGCCGCACACTCATTTCTCGATATGCTGATTTAACGGAACCTATGATTAATTTAATTCGTAGAAATAATAAATTTAACAGATTTTGTGCCGAACGATGGCCGAATGGTTAGTGTGCTGGCCTTCGAAACCGGAGTTCGTGGGTTCGAATCCCCGTATGGCATGGATGTTCATAGCCGTTCGGAATCGGCTTTATGCAGTAGGTCCCGGTCTCATTAGCCCTCGTATTGCAAAAAGTAGACCGTAGCACTCCAAACCAAAACCAAAAACAGATTTTGTGAACAGGAGCATGCTTTCTATACGTTATAAGTATTATTTTTAAGAAACTATTCTGAGGCAACCTAACTTCAAAAGAGAAATTTATTTATGTACGAACGGCAGTGGACAGAATATCGCCGTATTTTTAGCTCAGAAATATGACATCAAAATATTGCCTGTCGTGTACTATAGTCTAGCACTATATAAATAAATAATGCTAAATAAATATTCCGCTTTTAAGGCGGAATTATTTGTTATTTATAAGTCGGTAATGCATTATGAAGACTACTTGTATGACCGAAAGTTTATACTGTCAGATCATAAACCATTATTACATGAACTGAAAATTCAGAAACATTCCTCGGTTTTCAGCAGCTAGATATACGAATTGTCGGAATTTAATTTTGAAATACAATAGGTAGAAGGACAAAATAATGTATTTGCCGACTTTCTGTCGCGCGAAACTTTTGACAAAAGCTGACAGAACAATAGTTATGAAATTAATAAGATCCAATGCGAATCTAGGGAAAATACAAATAATGCGACGGAGGAACTAACGATCGACAATTTGCTTCACAAACATATAAAGGATCCAGTTATAGTAAAAGTGAGGAATAATTTAAATGGTGAATGTTCATAAAATAAATTATATGATGCATATTATATTAATTGAATCTCATTATGGAAAATTCGTCAGTTCGAAATCAAGCAAGGCCTAAGGTATATGTACGGCGAATAGTTTTTTAAAGATATAAGGCAAGGACAACACAATTAGAAGGAAAAACAATTGTGTTAGCAAAATAACTGAATGATGTTGATTCTCCCCCAAATTGTGTTCATTGCAAAAACGATTTACAGTCGCATCTCCGTAAGTACCGTGTGCTCCGCTGCGTAAATACCGAGTTTAAAAAAAAGGCAAAAGTATTCGAAAGTCTAGATTTATGCAGACTACTAATTGTGAAAGACGGTTCCAAGAGTTCGGTAGTGCTCTTTACCAGCACCATATTTAGTGTGATTCATTTCGAATTCGTTTCTTCTGTGTCAACAGAAAAACTTCCTTCTTGCCTTCAGAAGATTGTTTCAAGGAGAGAATGACCGATTTTCTCAAACAGAGGTACAAATCTAGAGGTACAATAGTGTTAGCATTATGCCGATCTAGCCTTTAGACCATACGGCGTCAACTACTGAAGATAAGTTCCCACAACAACGACCCATAACGGCTACCAAGCCGCTGCTGACCTATGATAGACCCGTCCTGGTCCGATTTTAATATTGTCCAACCCAGTAAGGAGCAAACACTACAGAGGTAAACTCGAGGCTACCAGGAAGAACTGGAGACCCAGATCACTGGGACACTTCCGGCTTGCGACACACTTGCATACCTTAAGTAGGTATACCCCTGAGGTTATATCGCATTTGGTACCATTCAGAGGACATGTACAGTTTAAGGTTAGAACGCAAGAGACACTGTTCCCCAAAAATTTAGTTAAAGCCTCCTCTGAATTAAAGTCTATTTCAAGCAGGTGCAAAATTTTTCTTTTTTGGAGAAAACTAACTAGAAATTTACCCTCCCCCCCACGACAGCTCCATTGTAGGGCAGTTTCTTTGAACACATGATAGAAATGTTAAAGGGAATTTTAAGAAGAGTTCTAGGAAAAACTAGTCTTCACTTTGAAGAATTTTACGCTGTGTTGTGTGATGCAGAAAACGTAATCAATTCAAGACCTTTCACATATATTTCAGACGATGATGATATCGAACCTCTTACTACAGTAATATTCCTTCAAGATCTTTTTGATTTCACAGTTAATAACTTTGATTTGATTCATGAAACCAAGATGAGGAAAGTTAGACTTACAAACAAAAAGTTCGACAAGACCTCAGAACGATGTTTCGAAATGACTATCTTAGTCTACTTAAAAACTTAAAAGTTTTTGCAAAATCAAACTGTGTCGGATTTAGAAAAGGGGATATTGTCTTAATTGGAGATGATAATTGCAAAAGAGTGAATAAAGAGTGATTGGCTTAGGCAATAGCAACAGCTGATGTATTAAGAAATTTCCACTTAATAGTGTCATTTACTTCTATAATTAACTGCATCTTTAAGCTCAATCATTTCCCCAATTGCTGGGAAACTGCTATAGTTTGCCTGATTACAAAAGTAGGAGTAATTTAGTTAAGACAGAAAATTATCACCCCATCTCCCTTCTGAGTTGCCTCTGAGTAAAATTGCCGAGCGTATAATTTACAACCACCTACAGACTTTTGTTGACATTAGAGACATAATCATTCCAAAGCAAATTGGCTTTTGCTGTCAACACAGTACAACATATCAGTTGCCCAGATAAGTCACTAGCGAAGGTTTACAACCCAAAAAGCCAACTGACGCACTATTTCTTGATATTGCAAAAGCTTTTGACAGCTCCACGCATCATCGACTAATTCACGAGCTAATTAAGCTCTAAGTGCCTGATGCAATTATACTTTTAATGAAGTACTACCTTAACAATTATACCCTCAATGTCCGTGTTAACAACACCTTTTCAAAAACAAAGCAATAACTGCTGAAGTAGAACAGGGCTCCATTTTCGGTCCATCTCTTTCTAATATTTTTTCAATGATATACCGAAATCTGATCTTACTAAGTTTGCACTTAACGTTTATGACATGGCAATCTGTACTACTGAGTTCAACATTAACAGCGTTAGCTGATAAATTCATCATATTTCCACTCTGGAATCCTGGTTTAAAAATTGGAATATTAAAATAAATCCAACAAATGCCAAGTAATTTATTTAATCGATCCTTTAAGACTACCCCGCTGTTATATTTATATGGCGAGGTGTTTAACGGCGGTAACACTATTAAATATTTAAGTCATACACTTGATAGAGGATCACGTGGAGAAACCTCGCTGATAATGTAAAAATTTCCGTGAACAATTTTATGACCTACGTTCACTAAACGGATCGTTGATGTTTGAGCTTCGGCTTGATATTTGAACTTCGTAATACCGTACCGAATACAAATATGCGAACATAGCATTTTTTTATACATATTTTGTATCTAATTAAAACTTTAAAAAGACAAAACGACACCCCTTTATTGCGTTGGAGTAAGATAATTTAACTCCTCAGCTCAAAGGTAAGCAGTCGGTGAAATTAGAAGGTAAGTGAAACATTATTTACTATTCTACACTCAAGAGTCAAAACATTATGATCACCTGTTAATAACAAGTTGGCCCGCCTTTGGCGTTGCAACACAGCTTCGTCCCGCCTTGGCATGGATGCCAGAAATTCTTGGCTGATGGCCGGAGACAGATTCTACCAGATGTTTAAGCAACGTTTACGCAAATCCGAAATATTGAGAATTGGTAGTTTTTGAACTCTGAGCTGCCGTCCCATGACATCCCAAAAAATGTGTTCTATCGGATTGAGATTCGGTGAGTCAGGCGGCCAGGACATTAACTGGAATTCAGCATCATGTTTCTGGAACCACTCCAACACAGTTTTAGCCTTGTGACACGGGGCGTTGTTCTGTTGGAACATTCCATTTCCAGCTGAAAAAAACAGAGGCCATGTAAGGGTGCAACTGGTCCTCAGTGATGTTCAGATACCCTGTAGCATTCATGGTCTGCTCTACCACAACCACGGGTCCCAGAGACGCCCAAGAGAACGTCTCCCAAAGCATAATAACGCCGACACCGGCCTGTGTATGACATACTGTACATTGGGGAGCAACTGTTTGCCCGGAAGATGGCGTATCCTGACAAGGCCATCGGCTTGAGGAATGACAAACCGTGATTCATCTGACCAGGTAAATCTCTCCCACTGATCCATGGACCAGTCGATGTTCCCGGGCTCAGCGTAGGCACAGTTGGCAATGACACTTGGTCAGCAAAGGCACACGAGTGGGACGTTTGCTACGTAGCCCCATATCCAACAGTGCCCCCTGAAGAGTGTGTTCCGATACTATTCTACTTGGCCCATCATTGTATTGGGTTGTAAGCTGAGTCACTGTCTGGCTCCGGTTTTGCTTCACCATGCGAGACAATCTCCGACGACCTTTTTCTTTGATAGCATGTGGACGTCCGTCACCATGTCGTCTACTGCTGTTTTTCCCGTCATTCATACATTTTGCATAAGTGCTAACATTTATAGATCGCGAATAACTCACGAGTCGTGCAGTTTCGGAAATACTTGTTCCGAGTCTTTGAGCCATTACAATCTGCCCTCTATCAAATCCGCTCAGATCCAAAGCCTTTCCCATCACCCACAGAAGTACGTGAAAGAATGATTCTTCAGACTTTCCAACAGCAGTTCAGTACCACTTCCACCTGATCACGTGCCTTCCACATCATCAAAGCGAGTCATTGCAAAATGTAGGGGTGGTTATAATGTTTTGGCTCTTGAGTGTAGTAAAGAATGATATGAAACAGCAATATTAAATAATTATTTCACTTTGTAAACTAAATACCAATTAAATATAAACTTGTTGCATCAAAGGATAAATATTCCTTATTTGCGTTATAATATATTCTATTTCAAGTTTTAGTCTCTTTGTCAAGTTTTACTGTTTGACTGAAATTTGACATCACATTAAATTAGTAATTCACGTTAGTTATGTATTTTTCATTTTGTTATAATTTTTAAAATAAACTTATAAATCTGTGTTATATAACACATCAAATTCACTATATTTTACTCTTGTAATTGGGAATAATTAATATTCATTTATCAAATTAATTGCTAATTAAAATTAGTGTTGAAAAGTTTCATTGAAAATAATAATTTATCATAATAATATCAGACAACAGATGACGCCAACATTGTATTACCACTCCGCTGAAACCTTGTGATCAAGAGCGCTGTCCCTATCCACTCCTCTCCTGTGTTGTATTTTTAGGTTTTTACTCTCTGCAGAATAAACTCTATGGTTCCTTAGTAACCTCGTTTATTTACATGTGGTTGTTCGCACCGGATAGTAGACGTTCGCTTATCAATTTTAAAGAGCTATATATAAGCACATTATAGATGCAATGGAGACTTGTATTGAGACAGCAGATGTTTTTAACATTTTCTGTAGCTATGATGAATTATTAAATTATTTTAATGAATATTGCCATTTACTACAGGATTTAAATTGTGATGTAAACAGTAAAGAGACTACTAAATTTTTTAAATGTTTGCAACTTTTAGAACATATATTTTTATCCGAAAGTTGTGAGAAGTTGAATAAATTTAAAAGTGTACTTATTGAAATATATGATATTCTAAGTCAGCAATACTTGAGCAAACAGTTTATGTTTGAGAGAGGGTGTATGATTCAAAATAACTGTCTACTAGATACCCTTCCTTTATTAGTAAAAATTATAAGGAAATTCCATCACAATGTTACAGTTAATCATATTTTTATATGTATAAAAGATTATTTTCTTAAGTATTCTGAATTTGAGCATTTTGTAAACGAGGATGAATCTAAACAAGAACATTTACAGCTAGTACTTAAATTTTATATAAAAGTTTTGCAATCCTTAAGTGAGAGTGATGTTTCTAATTATATTTCAAAGGAAGATTTTATCCAGATTTTCAATTTACTTCCATTATCAAATAAATATGCTGTGAATATATTTCTTAATCAAGTTTTTCCAAATTTATATGCATTATGTGATGTCACTCTTAGAAATCTAATAATAGAATTGCTCTGGGCTAGAACTGTAAATATTTTTGAGAAAGGTTTCTATGTATTTAAAGAGTCATATACTTTTTCTTTACTCTGTACTTTTGCAGAATATTTAACTAAAGAGTATTGTAAACCTGAAAATTTTAACATTCTTGATGATGTTCCTTGGAAGATTATTCAAAGTGGTCTTGTTAGTGATAATTCCTTCAGTCGAAAGCAAACAATCTATGTTTTTAAAACATTTTTGTTTTTTATAAAAATGAAAAACATTGTTACTAACTCTGTTTGTGATAAAGCACCTTTATTTCATCTGCATTCTATAGGAGATTTAGAAATTTGGTATGATCTGGTTGTTCTTTTTGAAGTTCTAGAAGAAAAACAGGTAATATTTTATTACAAATTTTAAAGGCAATGATAATTTGCTCGCTTTACTGTATAGATGTCTAGAAAGAATAAAAAACTGAATTCTTTATTAAAAGGGCATTTAATACTAGACGTGGGAAACACAACAGGAATATGTTGCATACCTTATCCCTAATATAATTAATATAACATGATATTTTTGTCCTATTTTCTTGGAAATTTCATAATTTGCTGCAAAATATTTATCTTTAAAGCTATTTCTTTAATTTTAAAATTAAATTTATATATACATATAGATATTAAATAAAGTAGTACTTATATACCAAAAGCTCATTTTAAAGTGCAATATTTATTTCCTTTTGCTGTTCTTCCTTAAAAAGAGATTAAATGGGGATTTCACATGTCATGTATTTTGTGGATGTAGCATTCACAAATTTCACTTAACCATAATTAAACAAAAAACTTAACTAAGTGAATATTATTCCTGAAATTAGTATATATTACTTTTTCTAAGCAGAGCATATTTAAGTATTAACATGAATTTTACACATTTTTATTTTTAACAGATGTATACAAATAATTATAATTTATTTAATATACGATTTATCTTTAATTCAATTTTTGTATCATATGAAAAGAAACATGCAAAATGGTCATCAGGTGACAGATCACATGGCGAAGAAGTTAAGTATGTGTCAACTGAAATTGTTTTATATTGTAGTTTTTCAAAATATTTTAACTTGTTTTCAGCTGCAGGCTTCAATTGATGTTTCAGTATCTCTTTTACTGAAACTGCTTAGTCAGGCTACCAATGGTCATCTAAAAGTAGATCTATCTATTATAGGCCTTCTTCAAAAATATTTTAAGAAGCTAATGTTAAAGTAAGATGAAGTGATGTGGGAGCATGCTTTGACAGTACTTTTAAAAATAATAAGGCCTGATGCATTATTTTGGGAACTTGAGAATGGAGAATTTTAGGAAAATTCAACTTAGTTGGATGCGATTGGTGAAATAAAATTCAATAATCTTGTATTTTGTATGGATTTGTACAAGCTGAATCATTCTTTTAACTTTAATGGCTTTCACTCAATAGTTTACTTGCTTATGAAAGTTATTTTGACTGTACCGTTATAAATTTTATAAGCTATATATATAAAAAAAAAGCCAGCATTTACTACAACTTCTTTTCCTTGCAATACACCTCTTACGCATGCCATTTTAATGAATGACCAGTCAGTCTCTATATTAAATTATACTCTTATGTGATATTCTACTCTTTAGAGAGAACCTTAGAACTGTATTCCTCTTTTTTTCTTGCTTTCTGCTTTTATAGCTTCATATTTTACTGCATGAACTCTTCAACTTTTATATTCTAACAAAAGATAATTCTGTATATGTTAATGACATTTTGGAAAATGTATAACAAGTTTTACAAATTTGATTTATTACTAAAATAAAACTAAACTCCTTGGCTCAACAGCCCCTAGGGGGCCAGGGCCTACGGTGCCAGTCTCAGTTTTCTAGACCAAGGACCCTGGGGTGCGAAGCATATGTTCCGGTTAGGTGGTCAGCCTTATGCAAAACCCCTAGTGTTTAGTTTCCAAGCATGCTTGGTCCTCAGTTTCTCTACCCACTGAAGGGATGAAAGGTTGAGTCAACCTTGCCCAGCCCAGGGATTGAACCTCGGACCTGTGGCTTGGGAACACGAAGTGCTACCCCAATGCCACTGGGCTTCAGTAGTAATTAAAATATAATTAACTCTCAAACAGATCATGTAAAAAATATATTAATTTTTACAAACACTTTTAAGAACATCTTCAGCTTAATAGTAAAAATGTTCATGTAATAACTATGCTTCCATTGCCATGTAATAAACAATAAAACTGTTTTATAAATATAACAGTGTAATTGTTTTTAAAATTATTTAGTTGTGATTTTCTTATTCAACTGAACTTTTTCTCAGAGGTTTATATAAAACATAGTCAGTATTTATTATCGTATCTGCAATGTTACAAACATGAACAATTTTGAAAGTTTAAACAAAATTAAATATCAAAATTGATAAATTTTTCCATGCCATATTATTATAACATAGTGAATAGATAGAGGAAATAATGTTTTTAAGAAAATAAACCAATTAATACCAACACTGCATTAAAAAAACAGAAAATTTTCTATTTTGAATGTCAATGTATTCTTGTACTAACACACTATATTAAAATACTTGCTGCTTCGCACCCAGCCTTCGGTCTGGGTAATAAATATTTCCAAATAAAGATTTTAATCAACTACTATAAATAAACAAATTTATAAAAGTATTAAAAAAATTGGTATGCTGAAGATTGTTGACAAATATGATGGTTTTATTACAACAGAAATCTTAAGTATACATATGTAGTTGCATAGTATTGCCAGGAAACTGCAGTGTAATGACGCTAAATTCCACGACTTTCTGTACTACATAAGTCAGTTTTCAACATGTTATAGATATGCATGCATGTATGTCATTACTGTAAGACTTTATTTTAAATAAACTTTTAAGAAATTTGTTTATTACATATCCAATTTTAACCTCTTTTTTGTGTACAGAATAGAGGTCCCTTTTACGATGTAATATGACACCAAAAAATTGTCTAAATGAATTAGTTGGATTTTTTAAAGTCATTATAAAGAATTTATTATCTCTCTCACATAGGCTTACACTACATAAGACATATGACAACTTTGTTAGTTATTTTTTTTTTATAGACTCTTTCGATTTCTTAAATTGTGACGTTATTATGACAAAAAAAAAAATTTTTTTTTGTATTTGTGATGTCTACAGCTTTTGAACTCATTTATATATTATGAAGTTTAAAGAATTTTTCTCATTATTTTGATTAAATCAGTTTCATATGCATAAAAATATTTAATTACCTTTAATTAGATGTATAATACCATATAATTTTATGAAAAACCTTTTTAAGACCACCAGGCTGCTAATGCTGTTCAATCACCTTAAAGTGTAATTGTTTTATGTACTTCAATTTTATTGAAAGTGTAAGTTTTTTTTCTTTTTTCTTATACTTGAAGTTTATTTATTTTGAATTTGTAGATTCATGTTATCAAACCAGTTTTACCAAAATTTTCAAGAATTTTACAACTTACTTCTAAGTACTGTAAGTCTCTTTAAGTTTATCACACAAATTGATATATGTAAAATGTTCTTATATTTATTTTTTTATTATTATTATTATTAATCTCTAGCTTCTTCAGCAACTTTTGTACATCCATCATGGATTACATGCCTAATAAGGAGGATGATTTTCCATGAAAGCAAATTTATTGTAAAGCAGGGATTATCTGTTGCAATGAATATCAATTTTAATGAATGCCAAATACATCTTTTGGATTCTGAAGTAACTATTTTTAAATTTTCTAGTTTTTTTTTTTATTATTAAGATTACAATCATATACAAAACTATTCAATGTTGTAACTTTACCCATTTTAAACTACATTTTATATTTTACATTTGTTATGCAATTTATGTAATTGTAAATTGAGTTAATGTTAAGTATTAGTAGCTCTGTGTACTGCATATATATATGTAATGTAAAACTTAATAACTTTAATCCTAAACTAAAATTATTAACGCCTCTATTAAAAAAACCACCAAATCGACAATTTCATCATCTTTTTAGTGGCCTTTCGGCGTTAAACTCTATTGTTTCCTTCCTGTTGGCGAGCTTAACTCGCCAACCTATTTTGATGCTTAAGAGCACTTAAAAGATCTTATAATTTGCAGAGTAACAAATTCTTTTCTCAAGCGGTTAGCGTCCCCAAGGTTATATAAGGCTGTGTGACCATCCTTTGTTGAATTTTTGCTCTGTACATTGCCTAATAAAGATGTTATAAAACTTATTCTGAAAAATCTTATTCTTTTTCGGTGACGACTACATCCCGTTGACTCTGTTGCATCCTCGTAGCATAGCATTCCACTTTATGCTACATATGTATGTGTGTGTGCGGGTGTGTTTAACGTGCCTAAAATTTAGACAAGTAATTTTTTGGAAAAAAAGTTCTGTTTTTGTTTTCCAGAGCTAAACTCAAATTAGTCCAGTTTCAAGACTTCATTAAACTCACACACTAAATAGTAATTGTAGCCAGATGTTCATAAAAAGATATTTCATTGATCATAAATCTTAGCATTGCTACCAGAATTATAAAAAAAAGGACTTTGAACCAATTGACTTTGGCATCCAAGAGTAAGACCTCATGTCACTTCTCACAGATAATTACCTTAGCTTACCATTCTTGGGATCTAAGAAATGACAGCTATCAGAAAGAAGTGGTCCTACAGTATTAAAATCCAAAACAAATTATCAAGGTTTTCAACTGCATTGCAAATTAATGATTTCATCTGTGAAAAACAGAAATAGTTGTCCTCTCTAAACAACATCCACAATATGGAATTAAAATTAGGATAAATAATTAAGTTACTTATTAGTATAAATTTTAATATATTACAAATCTATCTATCTATATAAAGTCATAGAAATAAGAAAAACAAAAAGCAGTATCTAAAACTTAAAAAAAAAAACTTAATGTCATAACAGTCAAAAAGGATTAGTAGGGATTCTGTTTGCTTATACTGTTTGAGAATTGGGACTCTTATATGGGCTTTGCAAAATTTAAGGTATGCTTTAGATAAGGAACTAATGATCACTTGTACATTTTGCTTATATGATATATAGAACTAGAATATAAGATCTTAACTAATAATCATTCTCTTTAGTATAATTCCGTTTGAGATTCATTTTAAGCTGAATCAAAACCACCTTTATTCTTATAAGGATGTTAATGCTTTTAATTTTTTCTGTCCTCTTTGGAAGGCATGAAAGTAATAAAATTTTATCAATAGTTCTTTCATATAGTCTATTCAAAAAAGTATAATTGAAAAATATTTTTGTGTTTTGAAGATTTTAACATGCATTTATGTATTTTTATTTATTTATTAGTTTTCTTCTTAAATAGTTTTTCTAACTAATTATTTTATTTGACATATTATTATAAATATTATCTAATTTATGTATTCAAAAGGACGAGTATTTTCAAAATAAGATGTTTTAAATACTTGTCCTATCTAAAAAAAAAAGGGTTAAATTTATATTTCAAATATTTTCAATTTTTATCTGTGTAAATGTTGAATATATTTGATAAAAATATTTTATGTAAGTTTTGTAATTTTAAAAAAGTTATAATTTTCAGAAATTTATACGAGTACTTGTTGAAGGATTCAATGATCAAGCTATGTACAGTAGGTTTGTATTTCCTTGTACTTGGGAAGCTTTTTTTGTACTTATTTTACTCAATATTACATCTCTGAAAGAATTCTCTGACTCCATATACTTTATAAACAATCTCAGCATGGAAAAATTCTTCTTTTTCAAACATGTGAACCTCTGATAAAAAATTTTTTAACTGTAGATAAACTGTACTTTAAAAGTTAATTTCAACATTTAGGAAATGTTGTTATACAGTAAAGAATTACTTAATGGTGCTCAAGGACCAATTTGAAATGATGTATAAATGGAAATACATATAATTGAAATATATATAGAGAAATAATAAAATAAAACAGTTTCATAAAAATATAACACATTTTACTAAAATTTAATGTTTTTCATAAACTTAAAAATTTTTAACTAAAGAAAAGTGTTGTATTTTCTGATTAATCCTTATACTCCACTAACATAAAAGTATTTGGCGAGATTATTATAGAGAATTTAAATACCTATCAAAAAATAAAAACATTAATCATGTTATTCAAATAAAATATGAAATGTTTTTTTAATTTTACAAACTATCACTCTGTTATTCATGACAATAGAATGGTGGAAAAATGGCAAAAGGAAAAAAATTTAATATGCTAATTAAAAATAGAAAAAAATAAATATCTAAGCTAATCTAAGCCTAGTATAAAATCTGTAAAATGTATAACATTTTAAACCACATTTTATATACTATCCCATAAATTAAGTTACTTGTTAGGGTTTACAGAGTGTTCTATCTCTATAATGAATTTGATCTTCGATGTATTTAACATGCCTAAAACCTTTCCAGGTTTAAACTGAGTTACTTTGCAAATTTTCATCAAGTTTCACTCAGCTAATTTGAAATGCTTAGCAAAAAGGTAGACATACAAAATACATACATGCAAAGAATTTTATTTATAGAGATTATAGTCGACCAATGTTCCAGAGCATTTTCATCATACAAGATTTACCTTTGTGACTTCCCAGTATGTCAATAGCAGTGAATTTTTTAATAGCAAAAGTATGCATTGCTCCTAGTTGCCTAGTCTCCTAAAATGCTAACTGCCCAATACTACTTGACTTCAGTAATGGGCATGAACCAACCTGTTCATGTAATTAATGAAAAGAATTTGCCTTAGTAACATTTTCATATCACAGGTATTCACAAAAACAATCTTTCAGGTACAGCTAGTTTATCACAAAAGTGACAAAAATAATTTATTGCATATTTTGAGTATTAATTATACCAATTATTTTGCATGCAGTGTTTGTGTGTTTTGAATACAGCAATAGAGTTGAATATATTTTCAAAAGTGCAGATATAAATAAGTTTAGAAATGTTCAAGGGAGTCTAGAACATGGTTAATGGAAGTCTGAATTAAAGGCTAATGAAATAACTTCTTCACATTCTTCACCATCCTTGCTTAAATTAGCATAAATCAGTTTGTTTTCTATTAATTGTGCTTAATGCTAATGTTATATCTTTTGCACAGTTCACATAACTGAAATTTGGCTTTGTGTAAATGAAAGACTTTATAATTACAATGGTTATAGATATTGGGATAAAACATACGGAAAAAATATAAACAGTATTATATTGTAATATCAGTTTTTTATACTATTAGTAATATGTCCATTAGTTATGCAATCTTAAAAGTAAATTTTCTCTTCTCTTACTGTTATAAGAGGTTCATCATAAAAAAATTTTTTATAAAGTTTTATTTGTTATTCTAAGTAATTTCATTATGTATTCAGTATAGTATTGAACTTTATTCTTATTCCAGATTACAGGAGAATGACTGTTTATCACTTTTCCTATCATCAGAGAAAATTTTAGCTTTTTTGATTACATACAGTACTGCTTTCGAAACAAATGAACAGAAAGGTAACAAATTTCTACCCTGTTTTCTTTTTTCCATATAAAAAGGGACTCATTAACATTTACTTTGTCCAGTTAGACATTTTTAAAAACTATTCAGTTTTAATTAAAATAGGTATATTTTTTAAATTGTTAGAAGGTTATTTATAAATTTATCTGTTTTTCGTTTTATAATGTCATTATATTTTAGCTTGAATTTTATAAAATATAGGTCTTGTACTATCAAAAAAAAAAAATTTTTGGTTTGGTTGCTGTATGAGGGCTAATGAGACAAAGATCTATAGCTTAAAGCTGATTTCAAATGGCTATAAACATCCATGCCAGAAATGGAATTCAAACTCATGAACTCCTGTACCAAAAGAGCAGTGCCCTATCCTAATAATTTAATTAGTGAGAAAGTAGTTTAGTTCTGTTACTAGATATGCTAAATAAATTATACTGAAGAATAAAAAGCAATTGAGTGTGGGATAGTACTTTCTTAATTTCCCTTTTATTACTTGCAATGCATTGCTATTGTTCTTTGTACATTAAAAATATTTAAAATGTTTTATTAAAAATCTACATTTTATCTGAAAATGATTATACCTTTCAATTTTCTGCATTATATAATATTTTTTATTTTAGAATCTATAGAAAATTCTTTTTAGTTATTTAATAAGCATTTAAATATCAGCATTTTTAACTAAGAAAATATTAAAGCTTACTTTTCATGGTACAAATGTCTGAAGTAATTTAAATTTTAAAATTATGGTGTGTTCTGGTAATAATTACATTTTTTAAAAGTAAGACAAGTAAATAATTTTATGTTTATTAAGTTCCTATAACTACTTCAATACATTGTAAATTTAAATAGAAAATTGGAACTTTCTGCTTAAATTTTTAATAATGTTAAAATAATTTTCAGCTCTTAAAATTGTTGGAGAACACTTATAATTTGTTTGTTTCCTTGAGTTTAGGTAAATGTTAAAAAAATATATTATGCTCTTCGTCCCTGTTGTCCAATTATAATATATGTCATCATAGGTAACATTATTGTGGTGTGATTTATTTCATTTTAAAATTACTTCATATTAATAGTAAAAATAACATAGTTTTAGTATGTAATCTTGCTTATAGGCTACATAATGGGTTAAAAAATTTAATGCATTTTATTACAAATATATGCATAAAATTAGTCACTGGGCTTTAAGTTTCCATAAATGAGTGAGTGGGAATTATTTTTTCAACTAATTTGTGAAGTTGCATTTGATAATAAATAACAGATTCTGAAATAAAAATAGCAGAAGAGTATGATAAAAACAGCATTAAATCAAGCATTTGGGTAAATTTGTCAATTTTATAACCATTTTTGTTTTGAAATTATAGATAACAAAAGAGAGTAAAATATTTATTTTTGACTTTATAATGTCTAGTATTTTTTGCTGACACATGAAAAACTTTTTTAAAATTTCTTATTAAAAGTTTATGTATTGGTTTGGAGCACTACTTATTGTGTTGTTAGTCAAAGGCAGACCATGACATACTGCTTAAAGCTGATTTCAAATGGTTATGAACATCCATACCAGCTGTGACATTCAAACCCTCAAAATCCAGTTCCAAAGAGCAATGCCCTACCCATTCAGATATTGTTTGGTTAAGTTTATATATGATTAGCATACTATTGTACTCTTGCCATAAATGTATTTAAAACTATTTTGCCAAATTTTTATTTATTTTTTAATGTAACACATTTTTTAGCTAATTTTTTTAGATATCTTTTGAAAGTTATTGCATCAGAATCATGGTGTGGAGTTGCCATTTTGCATCTTACTTTTGCTTTAAGTAATTTAAATGGTTTGTCGTCTTGGAAAGAGGATGACATTGTTTACCTCAGGTGAGTGATCTACACGTTAATGAGGAAAATATTTCTCCTTTCACTATCCATTTTTATGTTACATCATTCTTTTTTGTTTTTTGGGTTGATAATTCTACATTCCCTTTCTAATAGAAAAAGGATCCAATCTATGCTAGTTTGCTTTGAGGTGTAAAATGTTGTTTTATGTTTAAGGTGCTTAGATTCCAGCCATATATTCCTTTAATTTTGCAGAAATGATTTGGCATTTATTTCTTATTAGTATTTTGAGACAAGGTTTTAGAACTGTCAATATAATTTTTTGCTGGTATTTGTTTAGATTGAAATGTAGAATAAAAGATTTATTCTTTCCTAAAATAGACAAATGAATCAAAGGTTAGATAAATAAGCTTTTCTAGGAAAAATATTTATTTCATTAAATTAGAGACCAGTTTAAAATCAAAGTTATTGCATCTGAAAGAAAGGTATATTTACTATAAAAATAAGAGAATAAAAGTGTCTAGCTGTAATTATAAGTTAAAAAATGACCATAAAGCTGCATTTAAGATTATTTGTGTGTGGGTAAATATTAATGATGTCAATTCTCTGACTCTAAAAGAAAATCTGCAATGGGTAAATATTAATGATAATCTACAAGTAAGATCATTCTTAAAGGTTTTTAAGATAAAAAAGATGTTTAAATCTAAAGTCTATGCATCTGCCAAAATATAATACGAAAAGCACATTGTAAAAAATATGAAAGACATCTAGTTGGCAATAAAAAGAAATATGCAGTAATGCTTAAGGATGTAGGAATATATTTCAGTGACTTTAATTTAGAAAAAAAAGAGTAACTTTTTATTGTTTAACTGATAAAATATACAAAATGAAATGGTTTTCTAAAAGTATGGTAAAGTTCCAAAAGGGATTCATGATAGTTTTAGGATTTGGTTTCAAGGATAAATTAGAACTAAAATTAATACCCTCTACTACCAGCAGAAAATTTTAAAAGTCAGTCTTTGAAGAGGACATTCTGACCCTATTAAGGAAGAAAAAAAAACACATTATTTTAACCACCATAAAATTATCTTTAAAGTATATAAATGCATATGGACACATGCGATTTTTCCACTGTACCTATATATAACCTACACACACACACACACACACAAGTTAGATGATTAAGATGAGATAGTTTGAAGGATGAAACATTACTATATTTTAAAATAAATTTGTATATCAGCTCTGTAAGTTTTATGCATCTAAATTTTTATAGAAAATACATTTATTCAGTTTAAAGTGATTTGTTATTTAATTAAACTCAAGTTCTCTCTGTAAATATGCATTCTAGCATTAAAAAAAAAATTGCTTCTTTAAGTGTACTAGATGTGTTTTTCATTTCAACTTTAATACCCCCAAACTCTATGATTCTCCATGATTTTTTTAGAAATATGTTTCTTTTCAATTACATCTTTTCTCTTTTATGAGTCAAACATTTTACTATTAACATTAAATGAAATAAACGTAACATTTCAATAAAATATTCAAAAAATGATAATGAAATTCTTTTTTTATTAAAAATAAATAAATAAAAATCCCCGTGAAATGTAAGATGACTAATCAATGACATTGGTACATATGATTACAAGTTTAACTAAGATTAGCAAGCATCATATGTTAAAATTATGATTATATTTGTGGTAAGTATGCATGTATCTGATTGTAACTAACCTTTTGTTTTAGGGTTCCAAATTCTCAGATTTACTGAATTTTAATTTAGAATTTGGAATTTAGGGTGGTTTTCAGAAATAATTATTTTTTTCATGGTAGATGGTACATCTTAATGCACAAAATATTTTTTAAATATTAGTTAGACTATGTAATTTTATAATATGAATTCTTTGCACCACTTTGATGCAGATATCTAAAACTTTTTTTAATATAGTGAACTTTAAAAAAGGGTTTTTAACTGTTTCTATCCTGCAATGTTGTAATTGACACAATTAGCTTTGTACCAACTGGCAGTACTAAATTTAATTTTTGTATCAAAGTTTTATTCATTGTTTGATCATATTCACATAGTTACTACAATAAGCTTTTTTTTCTGAAAGAAATGGAAGATTCCAGAAGTAGATTATTCACAAATGTAATTTCAAACCATTTTTGTACTAAATATATATAAAAAAATGTATATTTTTTGCTTCTTTAAATGCACTTCTTGCTAATAAATTTTCATTTTTATATTTTGTTTAAATAATTTTTTACATGTTTAAAATAATGTATTCTAGAATTTGAAAAAATATTTTTTAATTTGGGGTTGGTGAGGTACAAAGACCTAAAATAATTAATTTCATGCAAAAAGAGAAAAAAAATAAGATTATAATAAAGTATAATTATAAGAAATTATTATAATTTAAAAATGAATAATCCTGTAGTTTTCTATGAAATACAGGGTTTTTATCCAAGAGAAAAATTGGGGTTGGCTTACAATCTGTTAAATATATTGTTCTTAGTGTAACATGTTCTTATTTTTTTTTATGCAGAGAAATTCAAAGTTCCCTCAAAAGTCATGAACCTATTGTTAGGACTTCTGTGGAATTATGGTTAATAAAGTGTTGCATCATTTTTATGGATTGGGTAGGTTGTTTATTTATTTTTTACTTTTTTAAGATTATGTGTGAGAGAGAATAGAGAGAGTGAGTAAGTAAAATAATCCCTGTTTGAACTAATGAAAACGACTGCATATTTAGTTGAACTGTAGTTAATGTTACCCAGCTTTGATATTTTTTTTAAAAAAAAGCTGGTGGGATATTTCTTAAACTCGATATACTGCTATATTGTTTACAATTAAGCTGACATCTCATTTCATCAGAAATTAAGTTCTCATCATAAGTCTGGAAAATAACAGTGCTCATTTTGTTTCTAAAATGGTGATCTTAAATCTGATATTATCAGGACTCTTTTGTATATATGCTCTTATAAAATTATTAAAGAAATTATGTAAAAGTTTTAGTGTAATAAGTAATGTGCAAGGTTTTGTAATTAGGATCAATTTAAGAAATTTAGGGATAGGAATATTTTATGTTTGTAATTATTTTATCT
Organism: Pardosa pseudoannulata; assembly: GCA_032207245.1. Taxonomy (NCBI): domain Eukaryota; kingdom Metazoa; phylum Arthropoda; class Arachnida; order Araneae; family Lycosidae; genus Pardosa; species Pardosa pseudoannulata. The sequence continues at coordinate 184,077,465 of CM063505.1, read as the reverse complement.
GTTATTATTTTGATCTGTATTATTCTTATTATGAGTAAGAGGGAATCACAATACAGAATGGAGTACTATTTTTTTCTTTAAACAAAGATTACTTCTTTAAAAGACTTGAATAAAACTTTTTTATCATCTCATTCAGTAATTTTTTCATTATTTTTTCTTTGTTATAGCCTTTTTTTTTGTGGTATCAAATTTAAGAAAATATTAAAAATATTCTATTTTTGGTTTTGGGTTTTACTGGATTTATTATATATGCTGTTTTATGGTGCTTTGGTTGGTATTAGAGCTATTTTAGTTTTAAATAATATTTTGTAAATTCTAAATTCATGTATATTTTTCCTTACAGTTTGGTGATACCATATTACATGAAGATGTTCTTTTTAATTTTAGAGTTCTTTGTGCCTTGAAAAAATTTCTGAACTGTTGTCTGTTTTCAAGAGTTTTGAACGTCATACAGAAATCTGGAATGCAGTGGTGTTAAAGTTAAAAGAAGTCTTTTCATCAGATGAATCTGCACATTTGTCTTTTCATGAAATGGAAAAATATTGTTTCAGCTTCATTGAAAAGATACAGACAGGTTAATGTTTGTTTGATATCTTAAAACAATAGTCACTAAATTTCACATAATTTGTTTTTCAGAATGAAAATTAAAGAACAATGTTATATATATGTATGTATGTATGTATGCATGTTAAATTTGTTTAGTTTTATGAGTCCTATAAAATATTGGCTTCTTTAAATCTAGGCAGCACCTTCTTCATTCTTAAAAGTAATTAATTTTGAAATACATGTCTTTTAACATAATGAAGATACACCTAAAAATATGTTGAATAAATCAGAAAGTCAAAAAGTAAAATATTTTAAATCATCTTGAAAAATTTAGTGTAGTTTTTTTTTTTATTTTTTTAGCTAAAAAAGGAATTTATTTAATGTGACACGACTAGGGAATAAAGTCTTTTACAGTCAAGAATGAGATGTTCTGAATTATTGAAAATGGTATCTTAAGTCCTTTAGGGACTTCTTATTTTTAGTTTCTTTATAGAAAGCAAAAGAGATATTTATTTGTTAGAAATTTCTCCCTACTAAGTTAATGATTCTGATAATCATAAAATTCAGATTTTAATTGTATCAGTGTTCCTTTTGTATGTGAGCATATCTCCTAGATCAGCTATTGTTTGCAGTTGAATCTTTACAGGGTGTTTTTTTTTTTTTTTTTCTTATGCTGAGGAAAATGAAATGATCACAGCTTTTATCTTTAGCCTTACATAGATAAGTGTCAGAATGTTTGAGGAGGTATCATAAAGATTTAGTTATGGCTAAAAAGTAACCCAGATAGATAGTTTTTATTTGTTATTTTTCAGAGTTCTATGCATAATCACCATTCATTTTTATCAGTATATATTTCTATATATTCCTACCGAAAGTCGTAATCATACTTGAACATCTCTTTTTTCTGTACTATGAGCACAGGCATACCAAGGTAAGGCAGTGGAGTATGAACTGCCCCAGACCTGTGATCAGAAGGGATCTCCTAAGATTCTTAAACTTTTAAACATATGTATTATAATGTGAGTGAAGGAAGATATTGAATGAAAAATAAGAAGGTAGTGTAAAAACTTTTTAGCAGACAAGATATTGAGTGCCCCTATATGGACACATGTAATGATGCTTTAGTCTTAACCTTTTGTCTTTCAAATCATTTTAGTTACCTTATTATGATTTAGTAAATGTTAATATTTCTTGATATTTTTTATGATAATCATTACAATAAAGGGGATTTCTCTCTCAGGTCTCTATAGTAGTAAGTCAACTACTGACTCAGGGCTTCCAAAATCCAGCAAATCAACATTAGTAATTATCATTTACATTATGTACAGAAAGATAAATTAATCTGCAGAATAAATTTTATCTGCCTGTTTAGGTTATTTCTTAACAATAATTAAATCTGTATGTTACCTTTACATATAGGACAAAACAAAAGAGGATTAACTCCTATACAATGCCTGGAAAAGTGTAGGGTTTGTCAGGAGGAGATACTACTCTAATATGAGAAAGGTGGCCTCTTAAAGCATGCAGATACAAAATCATTAAAATTAGCTATTGTTATATATATGGGCACATCCTGTGGTAAAGGGAAAGTCATATGTTTCATACCAATTTTTACTGTCAGCATTGACATAGTCACTGGAGTCATTAGTGCTAAAATTATACTGTATTTGTGGGGATATCTTGCCTGTAAGTTCCTATTTGATATTGTATAAAATCTGTCATTGAACTATCGTCTTATCCTTTGTGTAAATGTGATATTGTCCTAGTGAGGCTCTGCATTGGACACATTTCACTTATCAACATTTACTTCTAGGAGAGCATGAAACCATCTGTGAGCATTGTAAAACTATTATAATAGTAAAACATATTCTTCTTGATTGTTCAGACTTCTCTAGATGCTGTTTATTTCATTTTGGTGCACTGAGTGTGACTTTAGAAGACTTGCTTGCTGATTTTCCACATATGATCATTTTAACTTCTCATAACATATTGGTTTTTATTCATTAATGTTTTTCTGTATGTTTTGTTGCTTTGCATATTTTTCTTCCTCTAGATTTTACTTTTTATATAAATCATTTTTAGTGGCTACTTTTTGCTCTTTTTGTTCTTTGTTGTTTTCTGCTTTTTGTTTAAAGTTTTTTATATAGGAAGTTTTTTTTTAACATAATTGACTCCCTAACTTGTATTTAATTCACCATGCATGTGGCTTGTATGTCTCTTTGGGTGTATGGCTATGAACAACTACTTCATCTCAATATCTTAAAAAATTAATCTGCTGTGAACAAAATTTTTTCTATTAATTTCAGTTAAATTATGACTTAGTTAACATATATTTAGCTTATGATAAAATATGAAAAACATCACTTGTATACTTTTATTGGACATTGATTGGAAACATTAATATTATTATTTGTCATATCATGTGAAATTGGGCAGAAAGGTTTTAATATTGACAGTGTTTAATTGGAGTATCAAAAACTGTTGTTCAAAATTTCAAGACTTGTTAACAAACTGTGATTTTGAATAAAAAAATAAGCACAAATAGACATTCTTTTTAATGTATATATATATATATATATATATATATATATATATATATATATATATAAAGAAATAAAAAGATAGGTATTGTTTGTCTGTGACATAATCTCTATGAAATTTCTACTATAAAAAAATTGTTGATAGAATACTTTCATTATATAATAAAATTTAATCAAGATTAAATTTAAAATTAGCACATAATATATTAATATATATTGAGGAATTATTTTTTGGGACATTTACAAAAAAGAAATTAATTACTGGATATTTGAATGTTGGAAAAATGGATTGAAATTATGCAAATGGTATTTATATTATGTATAATGAGTAATGAATAAATGTGATATTTAAAAGAATGACTACATAGTACTAAAGAAAATGTTATTTTCAGTCAAATTAGGATTTCGTATAAATTTACAAATTTATTGCTGGCATATAAACAAGAAAATTAACAATCGAAAATGTTCAAAAAGGGGAAAGGTAAAAAAATGATATTGTTCAATTAAAAATTTAAAAGTAGATAGTATTTTTTACAGCATTGTAAAGCATGAAAATACCAGGTTTTATTGAAATTCGTGTATTAGTTAAGGAGGATATGTGGAACATGCATATATACATACCCACATACATTTAATAACTTTTATTTAAAAGATAAATTATATCATTTAGAAAATAATATTATAAAACATGATCAGTATTTGAAGTTATGAAATGCACTGAAATTGTGTATCAGTTAACTTACTTTGACAATTGTTTTTTTATAATTATTTGTGTGTTTGTGTGTATCTGTTAATATAATTTAAAATTAATTTTGTTATAGGTTCTGTCAGCATTAAAAAAAGTGATATTAAGAAGACTGCAAAAGTTTTAATGATTTTGGCTGATTTGTCTATAATATCATCCACTCTGAAAGAGGAAGGTTTAAATTGGTATAATTTGTTACGACCATTAGCTCATATTCTTACAGATGCACCAAAAAGGCCATACATGTCTCAAGAAATATTTTTCAATGCTCTGCAACTTTTTACATATTTGATTGAAGCAAGTCAAGGAAACACAAAAAATAGTACTGATGATCACACTTTCTCTATTATCAAATGTTTAAACTGTTCTGTCGAACTTTTTGAATTTATTTATCAAAAGTCATTTATGGTTATAAAAGGAAGTGATGATATTATTCATTTTCAAATTTTGTATAATGCATTAAATCTGTTCTCATCTTTAGACATTACAACTGAATTATGCATAAAAATTTTACCTAGTTTTATTCTTAAGTACAATAGTGTACCAGATCATTATTTAACAAAGAAAATTGTTATTATCTTATTCTACTCAATATCTGCCTCTAATGTTAAGGAAATTAAGTGTAAAGAATTAATATCAAACCTTTTCAGTATACTAAGTAGTAATTTGTTGAAAAAAATTCTGGATGAGCATGTTATAAATGACCTATCAAAATCAGCATTTGTTACTGAGTCTGAACGTGAATTATGGTTAAGACTTACTACTAAGTCTGTTTGTGACTTTTGGGCTATCACTAGCCAAGTCATCACAGATTTACAATTTCCAGATTTACAAGGGGTTTTACAAGCTATTGTTGAACAAGCTCAAAGTACGTTTGATGGAGGATCCAAATCAACTTATACATCTGTCATAAATTGTATCCAGACATTAGTTCCTAAGTTAGGGATAGAAAATAAGAGTGTCATAAATGAATTATTAATCTCTGCTTGGAAATCCTGTGAAGAACTGCATGGAAGCGAAGCATACAGGCCGGCTATAACTGAATTTATAGCAGTTATTTTTCAACCATTTATGCTCAATGAAAGCTGTTTTGATATATTATATAAATATTTAGATTGCTTCCAAAATATCTCTGAAAACCTCTTAGGTGTTTTTTACTTTGTAATGAAACAGTTTTGTAATACATTTTCATTGAAAAGTTTGTTTCAAGTTCATTTTAACTGTATTCCCATTCTGGTTCATGGCCTGACCTATGGACCTATTCATCATAAAAGTCAGAAAATTTTGGAAGATACTATAGCTTATATTGGTAATCAAGATGAGAGGCTTGCTGTGGAATTGAAAAATTATAGTAAACCTACTGTTTTTGTAAGAGTTATTCTAGTTACTTATTTAATGAAACACCTGTATAAATTTGATTCCGAAAGTGAGAAATTCTCATTGGAATTAGTGAATCATTTGCTTTCATTAGATGAGTCCACAAGAAATTCAAAATCAAGTAAGTTTGCAAATTCTTACAGCCATCGTCTCAGAAACAGAATATGGCAGTCATTGTTGTTCTTGTATCCTAATTTAATAACACGAGAAGTGAATGAAATGATCCTTAGAAGAATTTTAGATTTACTTGAATCTGACAACCAGCAGCCATCTGTTCGTTATTTACAGGAATGGTTTGTACTGAAAATACTGATGGACCATACTTGTTTGATTGAATATTTTTTGGTTGTGCTAGAAAATGCATTAGAGAAATGCTCTGGCTTTTTAGTTTCACTCCTTTCAATATTCACTCATTTAATTGTGCACGAGTTTATATCTAAAAATATAGCATACAAATGTTTTCCAATTCTGATTAATTATTGCATGGCCCAAAATTTTGCTGTTAGACTTCATAGCAGGTTAGCTATAATGAAATTGTTTTCATTCTGTGAGAAGAAAAAGATAACAGATTTAACCCTCAAGTATGACTTTCTTGATAGCATTCTTCAGTATCCACAACCTGGAAGTGCTCTGTTAGAAAAAGGGAATGTGTATAAAAATTTGTTGAAACTCGAAGAAGATTTTTATTTTGCTCAGTTCCATCCAGTTCATCACTTTAGTTTGGAAACAATATTTTACGAATTACCCAGGCTTTCCAATATAGCCTCTGAAGAATGGATAAAACCAGGATATTTTCAAGATCAGCATTTAGAGGATTTTGCAATTCCTTGTTTTAATGCTGATAACTGCTTAAAAATAAGCATTACAAAACCTTTATCCAATAAATCAGAGGATGAATCAGCCAATGATGATGGTAGATTTGAATATAATTTTCAAAAGAAAATTTGTCCAATGAGACATGAAAGTATCAACTGTGATATAAACTTTTTCAGTGAAAAGAAACCTAAAAATGAAGGTCTCATTGTAATAGCATCTCTTGTAGATAAAATCCCTAATTTAGGTGGATTATGCCGCACTTGTGAAGTATTTGGTGTTAAGGAGTTTATCATTGGTTCTTTAAAATATATGGAAGATAAGCAGTTTCAAACTCTTGCTGTCTCTGCTGATAGGTGGGTTTCTATCAAAGAGGTAAAGCCATATAATTTAAAGGATTATTTATTGTCCCTTAAAGAAGAAGGATATTCTGTAGTGGGTGCTGAGCAAACTGATAATAGCTGTAAACTTTCTGATTATACTTTCAAAAAAAAATCTGCCCTTCTTTTAGGTCAAGAAAAGGAAGGAATGCCTGCTAATTTGATCCAGTTACTAGATGATTGTGTGGAAATTCCTCAGCAAGGGGTTATTCGATCTCTAAATGTCCATGTAAGTGGTGCCATATTTATATGGGAATATGCAAAGCAACAAATAAAGCCACCATCATAGTCCATTTTCATAACAAAAGAATTCATTAGGTCTAAACTTTGATTATTTGTATGGTTTTTTTTTAATGAGGTTTATATTTTAATAAAAAAACTGCTTTAAATGAATCTGGTTCTTAGAATGAAAAAAAGCTACTTTTATTATGGAACTAAATTTTATTTCTAATCTTCACATGGAACAGAAAAATGGTATTTTGTTGATATTTGTTCTGTACTCTGTAGTAAGAGTGTGTATTTTGCTGATGAATTATGCATTTATTTGTTATAAATTATTAGATTTCTATTTATTTAAAATTTTATTTTCTTGTAATATTCTAATTTAGCTAATTATAATTAGTGCTATAACAAAATACCGCAGTTGGACATATACTTCATATTTAGTAAAATGTTATGCAGGAAGTCTACTATTCATGGCCATCTAATAAATTTACCAATTGCTCCGAAAGTATTCCAAACAATTTTGGGGTCAAAAATATGAAAAATCAAATAATTGTCATGTTTTGATTAATTTTGATATATATGAATCTTTAGTATATATTAATGTCAAAAGATATACTTTCTGGTGATGCCATTCAAAAATGAATTGTTTCTTTGTTTTGTAAGGGATTACTTTTTGGAATTTTAAGGTAAAAAAGGAAGTGTATTTAAAATTCTTAAAATATATTAGAAAGGAAATTTTGTTCACCTTAAAATGGCATTAGATTGTGATTGTGTGACCTGATATTTAATGCTTGTAGAACAGTGTTTTCTAGCATGTGTTTGAAGAACCCATAGGCATTCATCAAAATATGTTGGTGGTTCTGTGGAATATTCACTCATTTTCCACAATAAAATATTTTTCATTCATGATTTAAAGTCTAAATCTAAATTTAAAATTAATACAACCAAACTGTTATAGGCTGGTTCGTTTACTTGTTCTGATTTGAACATAATTATGGTACATTTGTTGTTGGGTAAGTTTGTTTGCTTCATTGTAAACAATGATTGTACCTTGAAAAGTACATTAAGTTTTTTTTTAAACTAATTAGTCCAAATCCAAAATTTATCCCTCACTTTGACTTAAAATTGAGTATGTGTTAACATGATTTTATTCTGTCATTTATAATCACTGACATACCATTCATAATACTACAGCAGTATAAATTACTGGCTCCCTTGGTACTTTATCAGACTGAAACAGACTACTCATATTTATTTTCTTTTAGAACAATTTACTTGTGTGAATCTTCATTTTCGTGATATGCTGTGACAAAAGCAAAATACAGAAATAAAATTACTGCATCTCAGTTAAGCAAATTCAATTTTCAAACTAAATTTTAAATGGATCATCAGATCAAAAAAACATTTTCATTTAAATTTTTCATTTATTTTTTATTTGCCTCATATTTTTATTTTAATAACTATCCAGTGGTAGAAACAAAGCCCAGCTGACAGGAATATCAACAAGATGATGATCAAGGTGTTCAAACCTATGACAAGAGAAACTCTCACACAGGATATGGTGAGCAGTCTTATTCTCAATGTGCCACCACAATAAGGGGAATTATAACAGATCTCCACCACATTAAGATGTCTTTTGAGGTCACAAAAATAAGACCAAAGATCTTTCCCAGGCCATTTCTATGGAGCTTTAAAACTTCTTTATGGTACACACTGTGGCAGTCACAATTTAGTTTTTTGGCTTGTCTATTACCCTTCCCACTGCTCCAGTTTGCGTATTGAATACGCCTGAGAAAATAATGAACAGTATTCCTGATAGACCCTGGAGCAATACCAATGACCGGTTCATGATGAATAAATGGGATACTGAACCATTTCTTAGCTAATTCATCATCTAGCTCATTACCTTGAATACCCATGTGACTGGACTACCAATAGAGATTGACTTTGTTACATGAAGCAAGGTCATAAGATACCTTATAACACTCCCAAACCAAACCAGAGGGGACTCTGCATATCAATAAGGCAAGGAGAGCAACTTAGTCATAACATATGCATATGGTTTGTATCTATTCTTTCCCTTGTCTAGGCAAGACCTACATCACATGTAGATTGCAAAGACCTCACCTTATAAGAATAGCAAATTTCCCAAGTGAGAGGAGAGCTTAGTGCTGTGCTAAGGACAGCATACACCATCAACCAACCTGATGATTAAGCTTAGAACCATCAGTGAACCAAACCCATAAGCCAGTATACCCGAGAGGAAATATGCATTATGAGATTTCCTGAAAGTAAACCACCAAACGATGGCCAAATGGTTAGGGCGCTGGCCTTCGGTACCGGAGTTCGTGGGTTCGAATCGCACTGTGGCATAGCTGTTCGCATCCATTTGGAATCGGCTTTAAACAGTAGGTCCCGGTCTCATTAACCCTCGTGTTGAAAAAAAAGTAGACCGTAGAGCTCCAAACCAAACCAAACTAAAAAGTAAACTCAATGTTTAAGACATTGTAAAGCTTTCTAAAAGGGCCATGCCAACGGTAAATGAGTTAAAATGTTCCCAAGGTAGGATACAGAGAATTATATCTCCAGATACTTATACTCTTAAAGTGTTTCATACGGATTATAGCCGCAGCTTCAATCTGTAGAAGCAAAGGAAACATCCCTAACAAAGGTTTAAGAACAGCAATAGGGATCGTTTTAATGCATCCCATGAAAGCAATACAGCTGATTCTCGATAACTAAGATCAGTCAATTCAGATCAGTTAACTCTGGTCCTGGACCACCAAACAATAAAGCCATGGGTGATAATAGGACCGATAACCATTTTATAAATCCAGCAAACAGCGTTAGGAGTAAGGGTACATTTTCTGCTAATAGAATTCCTGTAACAGCAGAAGACTTTCTTACCTTTCAGTAGACAATAGAATACGTTACAGCACCAGTTAAGATTTTTTTGTTGCTGAAATAACAAAAAACTACCTCGTTAGAAAAATTAAGCTTTTCACTATAGAAGATATTCTCAAAATTTAGGGTCTTCCTGGAAGGATAAGTCAGCCACATAGACATTCCTAACCTTATAAGCCACCTTGCAAGGTGGTTTATAGAGCTGGGAATCTTGATCTCTTAACTGCTACTGTAAAAGAGCCAGGTTTGATATCCTTTCTGGGCTTCTGGAGCGTCTTGAGACAAGGAGTTGAGCGAGACGACAAAGATCGCTTGGTACCAGTATCAATTCCCCCAGAGCATTACTGGAGCTAAACTCAGTACTTGCATATTGGAGTTTTCGCCTGCTATTTTATGTGTAAGTCTTGGACAGACCAGAGGTTCAGGTTTCCCACGGACAATTTGCTTGCTACTAGATTCCTCAAGGACTAATCAACCTAACTTGAACTCAAGGGGATGGGGGGGCTGGAGCTTAGCCCCTCCTGGAGTTGAAGCAAAGGAAGTTAGCGCTTAAACTGTTGCCCTACTCACTGCTTGTTCGGCAAGCGTTACTCTGTCAGTATAAGTAAACTACCTTCGATATAGTTTTATGCGTAAGCTCACTCACTACGAAAATGTCGCAACACATTGAAGGTAATCGCATGTATGCGAAGGGTCGAAAGACTAGTCACTTTAATTATCAAAAGTAATCTCCCCTCAACCTTCTCGTCTACTTCAAAATTCGTGATGTACAGTGCCTGTGACGTCAAAGACGACGACTGATGCTTTTGATCCTGCACTTGCTCATGCGTGTCTTTCTGAGGTGAGGTGTGCCAATCTAAAATTACGTTTTGTCTCCATGTCTCTCATCAAACACCCATGGAAAATCACCGGTGATAACCGTTAAAATAATTAGAATCATTTTCACACATTTTCAAGATTTCTTGATTGGGATTTGGACAAGCAATCACTCCCAAATGTCTTTTGAACAAGTGGAAACGTTTCTATGCCGGACTTCCCGAGTTTATTGAAAAAATTTGATAACGTATGATTGACCCACAAAACAATCCATGGAGCTGTATTACTTTATCTCAAATCAAGGTTCATGGGAAAGCATATCCCGAGATCTTGTAGGCAACTGAAACTCAGTGAATTTTGAAGCTAATACCTTCCTTAACTTAGCCAGCAGAATAGAACGCGCTGCAATGTTTCGTCGCTTTAGGAAAATAATTGGTCAAAATATCTATGGAACGCACCCAGTAAATATATAGGTTTAAGGTACTATTGGTAGATATGAATTGGTTTTCAAGAAAATGTTTATATTTTCCTTTTTTTTGGGGGGGGGGCTTTACATGTAGATCGATTGTGATGTTTAATAGGGAGTCACTTTTCATAAAAGCTAGAATAGGAGCCCAAAATTATCATGTTCGAGTTCTTCACAGATGTATTGAGGCGATTGGAAGGTGTGTATTGCCCTGGCCTCTGATAAATGCGGGGAGATATCTTCATAAAAATTTTAATTTATGTACTATAACATCATAAAATGAGAAATGACACCGTATAAAAATTAAGAATATTTCTTAAAAGTGATTTTCCGTCTCGGTCTTAAGTGCTTCCATGTTCCCAAATTTTAGGATGTTAACAAGTATCCGAGTGATTTCAGAACTGAACTGAGGTTTTCTCAGGTCTTCAAACTGGGTTCCACGAATTCTTGTGGAGCGTAGAGTGGTTTAAAAATGTAAAAACGTAATCACAGTTTGTGGTCATATATTAAGTTACATAAGATATGTCTTGACTTCTATAACATAAAGTTTTGTTTCAATAGCTAGCATTCTGTGACGGTAATATAATTTACTTGCCATTAATTTTTTTAATATAATTTATCTATCCGTTTTTAAATACAAATTAACAAAAAATAAATGCTCGTGAAGATAACATGTACAGAGCTAGACTTTGAGTTAAAATGCCTACTCATCCTATTCACAAAACGCCACGATGAAAGAGTTGGTAATTCTAGTGGCACAAGGTATTTTTGCCAGATTTAATTTGGACCCCTAGTCATTTGCATCCGATCTCCCACAAGAAATAGACAAAAAAAATATATAAAGCAATAAATAAGACAAAATAGTGCGCAAAGCTAAAACAAATTTTTAATTTTTATTAATAAAATGTTTAATATATAACAATAAATTTAAGCTTTTCTGGAAAAGTAAATCTTTAAATATTTTGCAAATATGGGTAGACTACCGAAATCTAAGTGATTCACTCCCTGATTGGGTAGGGTGGGGGATGCTTCCTCAAACCATGTGAAACCATTTTTCCTGTGATTGCATCTTGTTGACGTTTAAGAATCTCATAATAAAGTTCTTAATTGAAAATATGGAGAATCACGAAGAATGCTGTGAATACTCCCGTGAGAAATTCCGAGTCCATAGGCAATAGCATCAATGCCTATTCTGTCCGTATACACAATTTTTTTTAACGCACTCAACATTCTCATGTGTAGTGAAAAAAGTGGGCCACCCAGTTCGAATGTCTTCTTCGATGTTTGTGCGACCTTCACGAAAATGCTTATGCCACTTATACACAGTAGATTTTTTCATGGCATTGTTTTCGTATGCTTTCTTCAATATCTCGAGCGTCTCAGAAGAATAAGACAAAATAGTGCGCAAAGCTAAAACAAATTTTTAATTTTTATTAATAAAATGTTTAATATATAACAATAAATTTAAGCTTTTCTGGAAAAGTAAATCTTTAAATATTTTGCAAATATGGGTAGACTACCGAGAAACAGAAACACACATTCATATCGACAATATGAATATGAAGATAACTATATAAAATGATAGGTTTTATTTGGCCATGAGAGTCACTGAAATTTGTACTTTTTGTACTTAGAATATTGTTGATATGCATTTCATTGTAACATAAAAATGAACCAAGAATTAAATTTAAAATTAGTTCTCATATAAAAATGCTATAATTCGCGTCACATAGAAATGAAAGTGAATCACTTTATATCTCAAATTTCAGTTCAAATCGAATAGATACTAAGCAGACGATTTTAAATAATATAAAATAAGAAATGAATAAATGAAATATTTAAATGAATGACGTCATAATGATAGAAAAATATCATTTTCGCCTATTTATTATGTGATGAATTGAACATTTTAATCTCCTGCTTTTAACCGAGGAAAACTGCGGTTAACAATTACTTGGGATGACGTCACATTGCTAGAAATATTGCTTCTTTCACTTAGACATGATGCGATAAATTAAAAACTTAATCGTTTGCGTTTAATCGGGGAAAATAATGCTTGGAATAATGACATGAAAGGCTCGAAAAAGGGGGAAGGAATGAATTTCGAACGTTGAAAATTTACAAAAACCTTCCCAGGGATATACCTAAACATTTCCCAAATTTTCACGGCGATTGGATGCATAGTTTTTGAGTCTATTGAGTACAGACAGACAGACACACACAAATTCATTTTTATATATATAGATAATCTGGATTGTGTTTAGAGATATCGGAACCATGAGGTCTTCTTTTAAGCACCACCATTCGACCAAAAAATATCTAAAATTCTCCCTTTCCCCTTCTCATTTTTTTCATACCTAGTTTCCCAGGCACAAAATCTCGGGTAATGAAAAGAGTGTTCGTTGACTTAACATTCTTTTTACCCTTCTCTGAAATCCAACTCTGGAATAAATGCTAGTTTTCTGTCCACACGCCCAGGGGCATAATTTGGCCGTTCGAAGAGAGGAGGTAAAAGTGGATTCAGAATATTAAAATATGAATAAAATCTCAAAAAATTGGAGGTTCAAAACTGTAAAATTGCTCCTCTTTGAAAAACTGGGGGGAACATTTACTTCCCTTGCCCATGGGTACAGCAAAACAATCAGTTTTGCGACGGATTTAGCAAGAGAACCAACATCTCAGGATTGCTGTTGTAAATCATCATGTCAAAGTTCTTAACAGATTTTGGACTGACCGTTTATTTAAGTCATCACAAAGACAGCAGAATTCGAACCCACGGACTGCGGCACACACTAACGTTTCTATTATTATCCGGCCTAAATTTTACTTTGGATTTTATATTCATAAATGATATTTTTAACATAACTTTTCCCCTTATACCTCAAGCTACCGTACTTCGTATGCCTCCTGTGGGTGGGGGAAGAGCATATCGAAAAGTCGAAAATAAATGAATATTTTAAAATATTATCAATTGGCTGAAAAGAAGCAAAATATATTGGGACATAAAAAATAAAATACGCTTTTACACTGATATAACTTATGTATTAATACTGCAATGTATTGCAAAATAGGTATTTCGAGTAAGCAAAGGCGTCCTCATCTTTCCCTGGAAAGTTGCGAGTAAGATAGAGGCTAAAAACCGTCGTATTCGCAAATTGCTCCTCGTATAGGATCGCAGTTTCCAATTAACGGTTTCAAGTAGAATTCAAACGTAATTTTTATTCCAATTTCAGCTCGTAGTATGCGTAATAATTTATAAAATATTAATACAAACGAACCCATGAAACTAACTTGTAGAAGGCATATTGAATTCAGCTCAGTGTTTAGTTCTCCAATGTGCGTTTGATAATGGATATCAATACCAATTCTCGTCGTTCTCTGCTCACCTCTCATAGCGTACATGATGGTTCATTGGATTAATTCGCATCGTGCACCAATTAAAAAAAAAAAAATAAAATCTTGTAAGTTTTGATGGAATACATTTTTTGTTTATGATAGAATTATACTTACAGTACAAATAAGAATATACATTTAATCAAATTATTCTTTCGAAATTGAACCGAAAAGCGTTATTCGTGGGCGAACGAAAACCAGAAATGCACCGATATATTTTTTTAGTTGAAACAGAACGAAAAAAAAAAAAAAAAATACGGTTAGAAACCCTGGTTTAGAAAAACCAGTAGGTGATTCAATTTCTACCAGGATTGGTATTATAAAGTGATATAAATCATGATTTAAATCACTGGATTAAAAAAATCAATTTAAATCAATAATAATTTTTTTTCACACAATGGAATTGGGTGGGCGATTTAAATTTCCAGTTAATATCATGATATAAATCAAGATATAAATTACTAGATTTAAAAGAAATCATTCATTTAAATCTAGAATACGTTTTTTGTATGTATACATATATGTATATATGTATGTATATATATGTAAACCAGCAAAATTTAATCCGCCGATCACATAAAATTGTATCTCGTATATTTTTTTCTTTGGTTATCCTATCTTTGGTATCTCATTTTTTTTACTGGCCAAGGAGAAGCCTAATTAATATAGCACCATGAAAGAGAACTTCTAGTCCGTAAAAGAACTTAAACTTTTATTGAGTTAAGAGAAAGACGTGGCTCTATCAAAGGCAGAAGATTGAATTAACACGAAAACATTTGTGAATTACACGGTTGGACCCCAGAGCAAAACGCGGAGGTGAAATCGTTACCTGAAAAAAATAGTTAGCGCTCTCAAGAGTAAAAAGGAACTTAGATCATTGAAAAGTGAACCGGAGACAGCTGGAAAATATGGAGAGTAGATAGAGAATTTGCATTTATTGCAAGAAAGCTTTGGGAAATAAGCAGGAAGAATTTTAAGTCACTCCCAGGACACTCTTTTAAGATATTTTGTGGATAGGAAAATCGATTTAAGGGTAGTAATCCCCATTTAAGTTTCAAAAAATAGATTTTTATTTTTTTACATTTTTAGAAAATTTCAACATTTTTGAATAATTTAAAACAAACCTGTTTAAAAATTCCATTTAGAACACATAAAATTGTTTAAAATACGATTTAAACATAGACGCTTTTGAACATTTAAACTTACCAGTTGCTATTTGTTTACCTTTGACACAACTACATACTCAGTAATGTAACTGCATTATCACTGTTTTTTCTGCCATAACTTTTATTTTCTCTCTCTCTCTCTCTCTCTCTTTTTTTTTTTTTTTTTCCCCAAACCTCATGGCATTTGCAAACTCTATGATTGTTATTTGATTTTCAGCAGCAGGAGTCGTGCTATTAACTTCTATCTTTTTGAAGTATATTGTTTATTATTTACGTGTATACATTGCTCGAGTTGAAAATTGAGTGAGGTGAAATTTTATGCTGTCGACTTACAGATGATATTATAAATACACAGACAATATATTATGAAAATGCTATACGGAGACTATAGGGGTTATAACCCCTATAGTCTCCGTATAGCCTCATAGCCCTCCGTATTGCCTCATTTCCGGCTTAAGCCGGAAATGAGGCAACGAGAATAACTATGTGCCGAACTCTCATAAAATTTCAGGTTTGTTGTTGGCAACAAGGAAGTGGAGAGAGCGGTCTGCGATGAGCGGAGGGATAATTTTTGTTTTGTGAAATGTATCTGTAAATGTGCTGTGTATAATAAATGTCTGGGTGCTGTGTAAAATCAGTTGCTTGACTTCTACGTTACCACTAGGATCACATGGATTGAATCTTTACTATGCTATAAGGAGACTTTAATTCTCTCACAGAGATATAAAGGAAGTTGTATGGGCTATATTTTATCCCAAACCTTCTACATACATAAAACCTTCTCACCCATTTTGTCCTTTAGGATTGTAGGAATATTCGTAGGGCACTTAGTTTGTATATTGGGACTTCTGCAATCTTACAAACTTTAAAGTTGTATACCTCCTCTTGTAATGAATGCTATAAAAGATATTTTTAAAGATCTTAGCATGCCATCCTTATTCAAAAATATTTAGGAGGATACCCACCAATCCCACTGAGACTTTCAACACTCTGATATGAAAGTTATGCCCCAAACACCCGCAGTTACTACAATGTTGTAATGATAACTTGTACATTACTGTGTTAGCCTTCGAGTAAAAACAGTTGAATTTAGCGCTTTAGATTTACCAAACAACCAAAATCAAAGTTACCTGTGCCGGAAATAAGGCTTGGAAAAGGGTGCTTTTGTCATCGGACCAATAGCCATAGAGTTGCTAAACTATGCACAAATTGCTTCCTAAACCATATATTTAGGTAGTTATTCTTGATTTTGACAGGACTTTTGGACAGGTTGTTACATTAATGGGATTGTACTGTGTTTTATGATTATTGATTCAGGAATTTGTTTTATTTAGAAATATAACATTCCAAAAATTTTAAATTCAGTTGCATTATTTTTCTTTGTTCTCATTATTACTATCTGTGCCTATATAAAGTAACTAACTTTTAATTTATAAATACTTTTGAAAGCAGCTATAGTGTTCCAAAGGGATGTGTCATAGTCCGAATTGTGCCGTGACTCTTACAAATTTGACTTCTGCTCTAAGTAGATTCGAACTTTACGAAGTTATAGTGTCTTTTGTCAACTTTTTATATTGAGTGATAAACTAGAAAAAGAAATTTAAATAAAATGTAGCAGATTAATTAGCTTTCTTAATATATGTTTGTCTGCTAAACATTAGTTGGTTTTTCTGTAATCTTAATGCTTTGGTCTTCAAAATCATTTTAGTAATAGGATTTTTTGGTTAAATCACAATTGCTAAGTTTGTAATCATGAATAAATAAAATTAATATTTAAGTCATCTTTGTCCAACCAATCAGGGAAGGAGTGTGTATTGTCTGTTGGTAGCTTTAGTCATATGTCTGTCAACGAAAGATTAAGAGTTTAGCTGTTTTATTTTATCATAAAAACAGAATTTAAAAATATAATTTATTTTTATACTTTAGGATATTATTATTTAAAGAAGAAATTGCTTAAAAGTACTTTTATTTAATTGTTATTTTGCGCCGCAGTTTTTTCTTGTTCTTTATTTTCTTAACTTATTTTTCTCAATGTCTCTTTTTAACAATTAATTTTGATGGCATCATATTGACGCATTTTTGCAGACTTGACAGTTAACAATGTTTTTCTTCAGATGTGAATTAAATGTCAATACTGTTTTTCAAGTTCGAAATCTTGAACGACTTATATTTTTTATTTGATAATGCAAAGTTTTTAACCGATTAGAAAATACACTTTTTACAAGTATTTGTTATTTTGTGTGACTGAATCACTCCCTACGTAAAATAAGTATCAATGATCTTTTGCATTTCTAATTCATATTCAGGATTTCATTTTCATCCTTGCTCTTTGACTGTTTTATAAAAACTGTGATTTATAAATTAAAGTTTTAAGTAAAGTTGTTCTGGAAATATTCCATTTCTAAAGATTCAAAATTTTATTTAAATGACGTATATATCTGCATAATTATTACATGTTTTAATTTTTCGTCACTCTTTCTTGCTCTTATGATTTTTTTTCTTTTCTCTTTAATTAACTTATCAGAAGTTAAATATTAATGTGTAGTTTGAAACCTTTTCACTTTTTATGTTTAAATAAACAAGCGATTCATTTAAGTGTTGTAATGATTACATTTTAGTATTCTTAAGTACTAACCTTCCATTTCAATTCATTACATTTAGTTTAATATTCGTAAATACTTTGACCCTTATCTATTGTATTATTTTTACCAATCCATCACACTAAAGAGCTCAAAACATGGTAATGATACAATTTGCATAATTCTATATTTTCTAATGAATTTTTAATGTATAGTAGATTTGCAACCTAGTGATTTTGTTTGGTTAAAAGTACTATACCCAAGTGTTAGCCTTCTAATTAAAACAATTATCAGCTTTAGTAAAGTTTTTAGTTTATAATTTTTTTTATGAATTATGTATTTCAACTGTAGTATAAAATAAGTATTTTTAAATATGTTCAAAGTATATTTGGGCATACCAATTAAAGATTAAAATCTTTTATTCTATAGGTAAGTTTTTACTCTTCTTAAAATTTTGAAAGTTTATAGAATTTCAAAACATTGTTCAATATTTATATACTCAATAGTATAACACTTAAAAAGTAATTTAATAAAGGAGCTTAAAAACCATTTTGAGCAACTATATATTCATATAGTTAATTTTCAAAATACTTTTATATTATATATTAGTATGCTACTGTTTTAATATTACATTTTAGATAGATATTGTACTTAAGCTACTATAAAATTTGTGATTTTATGAATTTTTGCTAATTTTACTATTTTTAACAGTCATAGGTTTCATATTTATTTTGATCATTCTTCATAAAAATTGAGTTTTTTTTATTTCAAACTATTGTTTGTCAAAGTTCATACTTCTGAAAATCATGTAATTTTTTTAGAATTCAATGTTTCTTTATCTTGAATAATTATAAGACATTTAAAAACTTTAACTCTTTTATTATCATGGAAATTATATAATTATTCAGTTATTCTCTTTTATATTGTCTCAAAACAGATTGTAAAATACTCAGTGCAGAATATTTTAATAATTGTCTAGTGCAATTAAATTATAATATTTTGATTCAGTAAATAGATAAATTCTCTCTTGCACTTGCACCCTTTATACAATCAAATGTCGATCTTAGAACTTTGTGTTTATGTATTATGCAATGTATTTTATTGTATTTTAACTATATTAAACTTGAAATGAACTCCAATTTAAATCCTAAAGAATATGTTGATATTCTTTTTATGTTTTTCAATTAGAGTGATCATTAATATGCTATTAAACTGCTATCAGACTACATACAACCTCTAGGACAAAATGCTTTCAGCATTAAAAAAAAGAAGAAAAATTGCATATAGTGATTGTTTTTTAATGTGATCTGTTAATTATATCATAAATTTTATTATAATCATGAAAAATGATTTATTTTGAGTTTTTTCTGAAATGTTATTGCAGTGAATGTTGTAGTTATATATTTGTTTGGGCTTGAATGCTATAGTCTTCTTTTTTGCCATTCAAGTACTAATAAGACCAGGCCATACTTCAAGCTAATTCCAAATAGTTACAAACATGGGAGTCAAACCTATCAACGATGTTTTATATCTCTCAAAAATAATGATAAAGGAAGTCCAAAAGGCTATTACAAAAGGGAAATTTATAAAAGGCTCAAATTTTTCTGAAAATTATTAATCTGTTAGGTTTAAAAATATTTAAGCATTCAAACTAAAATTAAACTTCTTGGTGTTACAGCCAAACGAGTGGAGCTATGGCCTACAGTTCCAAACCTAGTTTTCCAGACTAAGGGCCCTGGGATATGAAGCATATGCTCTGGTTAGATGGTCAATTTTATACTGAACCCTCCAGTGTTTAGTTCTCATGTATGCTTGGTACTCAGTTTGTCTACCCAATGAAGGAATGAAAGTCTGAGTCATCCTTGACCAGCCTAAGGATTGAACCTTGGACCTATGTCTTGGGAGCACATGTGATACCCCAATGCTATTGGGCTTCATATATAGATATCACTCGTGATATAAAGGTAGAGGGTTATTGTGCTTGGATGTCATTAGATAAAAAGTGATGAGCAAATTTTTTTTGGAAAGAGTCAATATAATTTATTCTAAAATTTTATAAACAAGAGAGCAATTGTTAAAATACAAATGTTAATGTGATGAATGAAACTACAACTGTATTTCCAACTGTTCCTTATCTTCAAGTTTGAACTGCAATGTACTAATTCAGAAAAGAGAGGCTAAAAACTGATCTGTCAATTAACTTCTAATAGAATTATTTCTGAGAAGAATACCTATCCACCTATATTGGATTTCTTTATGAGTTATGACTTAAGTTGGGACAGCTCACAAGAGCACTAGCAATGTGACCTATGGTGTATTATACTGAAAGCATCCGTTTTCCTGGTGTTATAAAATCCCAGCAGTAAGTATTAAAAAAAAAAGAACATTGAATTTCAAAGAGACCAGTGACTGAAATAAATTTAGTTAATGAAGATAGTTAACTCCCACAGTTTGATGAGATGTACCCAAGATACTTGATATATTTAGCAGAAAAATATTCATATTGCATAAAATATGCAACAAACTCTCCTTTGTCACTTGACATCCCCTACATATTGGGCTATCAGTGATGCCAGTGATGTTCAGTTGCCTGATGCGATAGTAGTGAGAAGCCAATAGACTAATAGCCATCTTTAATTCAGTCCTAGTAAGTTAATAGCTCCTTAGCCTTCAACCATAGAAAATTCTATTTAAGCTCTTCAGCTTACCTTTGATTATTAGTTTAAAACTAAGCCTTATAGGCATCAGCCATTAAGAGATCCTTAACAGTCTTCCTAACTACATTATAAGATCAAGTGCTGGTTCTGGCCCAATAAAGGGCACCTCAGAACCATGCTTTTGCAAGATTGTCAGCAATTTCATTGCCAAAAATACCACAGTGCCCAGGTACCCAAAGAAGGATAACCTTGTTAACCGTGATTAAATGGCCAACAGTATTATATTCCCAGACTAATTTGGAGGAGAAGCAATAGTTATATAAGGCCAAATGTGTGGCCTGACTGTCAGAAAAGATTTTCATAGTTTTATTAGCAACTTTTCTAGCAAGGCAATTATTTACACAGGCTAGAAATGCTGCAATCTCAGCCTGTAAAACAGAGGCTAGCTTACCCAGGGAGAACGAGAGTCTGATTTTCCTGATGATATAGAAGACACCTAACCCAGTTCCAGAAGATGTTTTAGAACCATCTGTAAACCACACCTCATCAGCCCAAGCAAAAAGTTTCTTAGGATTTTCCCACTCATGCTTGGATGGGAAGACAGCACTGAAGTTGTCATTGAAATCAAAGATCTTAAATATCCAGTTAGACCCCATCATTAGGAAAGGATGTTTAATAATTCCTGTATAAAATTTATACAAGGTGTTCTCCGAAGAAGTTTTCCAAAGTTTTAGAAATTTCAATCTACAGGAGCAAAGTATTGCTTCCTTTTCAACCTGCTTGTGTAGAGGCAGTAGGCCCAGAAGCAGATCTTTTGATTGTTTGGAATTTGTCCTCATGGTACTGGTTATAGTGATAATAGCCATTCTTTGAAGGCTAGCAAGTTTCTTGACCATTGTAACTTGATGGGCTTTACTCCACCTGTTAATAGCCCATAAGTTACAATCAAAACGATTACTTTAGTATAGATCCAATTCTTGGTGATAAGCCCCAATTAGAACCGATTTCATGCCTGCAAGCCCAGAAAATTTGTTTAGCCTTGTTGGTGCACTGTTTGATATGACTATTCAAAGTCCTATCAAAAGTAGTTCAAGGTACTTTACCTCATTATAATAAGTCCGTTCTGAATTAAATATTTTCATTACTGACATATCCTTAATTCTTTTTTGGTGAATAGAATGAGATTTGTCTCACCAAAATTAACTATTAGACCCACCTCCTTATACCACTTTTCAACTTTTTAAAGACAATATTCATGAGGTTAACAACAGTATACTGGAATTTACCCCTTATTACTAAGGTGATGTCATCTGCATGACCAATGCAAGTGAGACTAAAAAAATCAATGTTATTGAGTAACTCATCATCCACAAGGCTCCACAAAAGAGGTGATAAAGCACCTCCCTATGGACAACATTTGTAATTAGTCACCTTAACAGTATCGCCCAACAGTGTTGTCTGAACCAGCCTGAAAGAAAGTAGACTACTAATCCAATTATACACTAATGGATTGTTATCCCTCTAAATTAATACATTCAGTATGATATCAGTAGGTTCCTTACCAAAGGCACCTTCAATGTCAACAAAGGTCGTAAGCATAATTTCCTTACCATTTATTGCACCATCAAGGGTTGCTAATAATTCATAATGGCAGTATCGGTGGATTTACCAGGCATGTATGCATACTGGTGTTTAGAGAGAGGGAAGACACTTAGGACCTTATCCCTAATATACCTATCAATTTTTCTAGTGTCTGTAAGAGAAATGGAGTTAGGCTAATTGATCTAAAGGTTTTGGCATCATTCTGAGAAGGTTTGCCTGGTTTAGGTATAAATATCACCTTACAGGTATGCTAGGCAGCTCCAGATGAGAGACTCTGTTTGGGTATCATCATCTGTTTCTGCTTGGTTTTTAAAGTGTTTGTCACCATTTTTTTGTTCTTAACATAGAGTATGGAGAATTGAGGGTAAATATCTGTTTTCCCCTGTATGGACCCTCATGCAGGTGGAAGGCTATAATACATCATGGTTCACCACTCCATGAGGTGAATCATTAGCAACAACCTTTAACCCCGGTTCCCATGTGTCATGTACATTCTCTTCTCTTCAGCATGGTTATCACACCTTGGATTTGTGTTGCCATTCACGTGTCCCAGTTGTTCTGTCCAGAAGACCAGACAAACTGATGAAAGCTGTCCTGTCCAGCACACTAGACAATCTGACATGGGAAGGTGATGCCATAGACTTAAGCACCCTCCTCTTTTCACAACTGGGTTTGAGACTGGCTAAGGCAGAGTTCCTTAGTTAGCGAACAAAAAATTTTTACCCCTCACTGTGGTTTCCAATTTGAAATAAAACTATCATTATATATATAATTGAAATAGGGTAGAAAATGGTTAGCTCTACACTTGAACTTTAGATGATTTTTTCTTTTCGTAATTTATTATACTATATAAATATATTTTTAAAATTTGCTGTGGGCTGTAGTTTGCTCATCCCTGTGGGTTTTTTTTATGAAAACAATAATAGTGAGATTTATAGTGAAATTATTGCAAAAAAAAAACAGTATAAGAAATTAGAAATGCCATACAGGTAGACAATTTCTAAACATTCTGACCAGTACCTAAATGAAGTTTTAAGGTGTAATGTATGCAAAAATTATCCATGTGTGAAAGAATAGTCCCAACATAGGTCCTTGAATGTCATTAAGAATTCCTCCAATAGTTGACCAAATGTTATAATTAATGATGATAAAAAATATTTCATTAGCAGAAATGGTTTAATTGTATTGTAAATACCATTATCTACGAAAACATTGCTTCCCTCCCAATTGCCCCTTTTGCTCTCAAGCACAGAATAGCAAGTGCCTTAAATAGATCCAGGTCATACTCAAATGTAACTGTTTTGTTTGTTAATAGTAGACCATTTTAGTATTAATTATAATTGACCTGTCTTAATGTTTTGACTTGTATATGTATATATATATATTTATATTGTATAACATTTTTGTTTCCTTCTCTACTGTAGAAATAGATCAAGAATCATTTGATTAATATGGAGTTACAATGAAAATGGCTTTATTTTTTATAAAAGAAATATTTACCAAAGTTTGTGTAAAGAATTTAAAATATAAATCCATTCACTCTTGTCATAAGATTAAATTCTTAAATTATATTTGAATATCTCTAATGCATTTTTAAAGTTAAGTATGATGATCGAAAATTGTCTTTTAAAAGTTGAATCTCAAACAAGTCATCAAAGATTTGAGTGCAGTTTAAAATTTTCTCTGATTATAACTTAATATAAATAAAATGTTCACTAAATTATCTTTTAGTTTTGTGCTGGACATCATTTAATAAAAATATTATCATTTATGATATATACTCAGTATATGTTCAATTCAGGATATACTAAAAAACATCTTTTATATTTTTTTCATTCATTACTATGCTATATGTTTCAGAGAAAACTATTAGATTTTATTTTATTAATAAGAAACGTATAATTACTATAATTTTTTTCTTAATTTAGTTTCAGTATATTAAATTACAAATCTTAAATATTTTAAGTTCTTCGATGAGATAACATTTTGTAGATAAATAATACACATAAATTTTTTTTTCTGTACTTGAACTGAAAGTATATTTTATAGAAATAATTATTGTGTTTCTATCTAAATGTTTCCATTATTGAACGTCTGGTAGTAAACCTTTTTTTTTCCTAATCACTTTTACTTAACTTTACTTATGTGTAAGTTCATATTTGGAAATCAATTTTCAACTACCTTCCTGATTAGCTAGAGATCTGAAATATAACACATAGGTTCAATTCCAGTGATAATACAATATTCAATCATAAAAAATTAGATTGGAAAAAAAATAATTAAATCAATATTGGTAAATGAAAAAAGCTGTTCAGTGAACTTGGAAAGAGATTTTAAACTAATATCGACATCTAATGGTATAACTAAAAACTAAATCATAACTTATTTTACTTTTTTGTATATTTCTTTATCACTTTTCTTGATAATGAAAGCACCTTTTTATAAAATACTTTTTTATATTTTTCTTGTTATTATAAAAAATAATTTACAAGTCTTCTGTTGTTAATGTGTCTGGTTTTAGCCTAGAATTTATGTATATTCATATTATTATTGGGAAAAGCATAGACAAAGGATTGTGTTAAATGTTTGTCCTTGATATTTTTGTCAAATAAAATTTAAATAGTTTATCATTGTTCCAACATTGTATTTTTTATTAAATATATATTTTGCCTAATAATAAATTTTTTTCCAATGTAAAATGTTTTTCTTTCAACATCTGATTCCATATTTAAAAAAAAATTGACTTTACATCTAACAATTATTTCTTAATGTTTCAGCAATTTTATAATTTTTGAACCCAGAAGTTCTTATAGGAAATTATGTTTGCATATACTAGTTTACCTTCTTATTAATTTAGGAGAAATGATTTTGATTGCTAATTCATTACACTTTATGAAATGTATGATTAAGGTATAATAAACACAATTTTATTGAGATATTTAGGGCTTTTCAGTAATTGTAAAGTTATGATATACTTCAAACTTACTAAGATTTTTAATATATCCATTTTACATAATGAGATATCTGTACTGGTAGGGGTTTTAGTTTTTACACTAATTTTATTCTTTATCCTGATAATTTAAAATTCATAGTTCTAGAACAGAAATGGGCAAATGGTGATCTGCAAGCCACCATGGTGGTGGCCTGTCAGTAAAACTTTGCAGCCTAATTCAAGAAATTTATATTTACAACAAATATCAAATTTATTATAGTTAAAATAGTAGTCAATTGATTGACAAATCAATCACTGTAAATCACTGTAGCTATTTAGGCACATTTATAAATTCACAACTATTCTATTGTTATTGTATGAATAATAGTTATAAAAACTTTGATTATTTATTTTTTTTCAATTTTCACCTCAAATATATGTATACACACATACATATACATACAATGTGGCCTGCTGGCATAAGATGCACTTCCAATGTAGCCCACAAACCTTTTGGGATGCCCATGCCTGTTCTAAAATGTTCAAAACACAGTTTTCTGATTTTTAAAACATCTCATATTGATTTATTTAATATCATTTCATTTTATTATCTAATGTATGATTTATATCAAGTATATATTTTAACTGTGCATTCATGAAGTATTGTTTTTATAAATGTTTTTATTTTTTTAACTTAACATATACATTTTTTAAAAGTCTTTAGTAGATAATTATATTTTAGATTATTTTAGAAAAATATTCAGAAAATTTTTTCTTGATTATTAGTGTAATGTATTTAATAAATATTATAATATTTTTTATTTGTTCAATAAGTATTTTATAATATAAATATAATTAAATTGGAAAAGCCTATTTTAAGTACTATTATTATTATTATTTTCAATTGGTTTGATGTAGAAGTAAAAATCTTTAGTTTAAAAATTAGCATAAGACCTATTTGATCCATTATGCTTGCTTGAATTATGCGTATATGTGCATGTAATATAAAAATTTTGAAAGTCAAATAATTCAATAAAATTGAGTATTCTTACAGGATCCTGCATTAAATACAGATTTAGGGACAATATTAAAGATACATTTGAATTGCCTGAAGTTACATATAAAAGCACTGTAGTAGTTTTTGACCCTTTGATTCTCACAATAAGTGTCATCTCTTGAGACACAAAATAGTCCAAGCCAACCAAGAAATCTTGTTTTGCCCCTGAGACCAGGTTGTTATTGCTCATTTGTAACACAGATTGTTCCCTTCAGGTGTTTACAATAAGGTGAATAACATTACAAAGAGTGTAACTTATTTACCTGGATTGAGGGGTTAGTCTGTGAAAAGGAAAACTTGCGGTGGGAAATAACTTGAAATAACTTTCAAGTTATTTCATTTACCAAACATATATACATAAAAAATATCATTATCAACCTTATTTATATGTAAAATGAACTACTAAAAACAAGAAAAGACAATTATATAAACTTAATTTATTGTCAGTTATATAAACTAAAATTATTTTACGTTCCCATTTGGTTTTATTTAGCTCATTAAAAAACGAACTTCAATAAGTAATTTTTACCAGAAAATAATCAGATTTCATTAAATCAAATTATTACCTCTGAAAAAAATTACTCATGTCTTTGGTAGGGAATTCCCAAATGTTGAATGATAATTCATGTACCATGTTGACAATATACATACAATTAATTGTTTAAATGAGAAAAATAATAATCAATAGTAAAAAATAGAATAGTACTTTTTTTCATTTGCTCAAGCAGTACATGTTTCTTTGGACATTGATAAATGTCATGCAGACGTTGACTGGACATTGTATATATCCAAACTTTATTGTACCTTCTAACTTTATTTGCAGTTTCATACTGCTACAGTTTTTTTCTTTTCAGCTATTCTTCAAATTATTTAATTTAAGGTTATGATTCCAGTATTGATATGAATACATGGAGCATTGATATGAATATATGTAATTGTTTAGAATAATCTTTATACATTATTCATTATTTTAGGGTAAAACACTGACTCTGTAAGAACTATTTTAGTGGGATAAAATCTTTATGTTTTGCTTGTTACAAACTTAAATTTCTATAAATAGAAAATTTTAAAAATGTAAAGGGAAAAAAATGTAAATTTATATTAATGAATTTTTAATTTCTGTGCTACATTATTTTAATATTTTTTGGTGAAGAGTATGCTCTTAAACTAATACAAATTGTTCTAATTTTTTTTTAAATTTGTCTGTTTTGTTTGTTCTTAGTTTCTATAATGTTTTCACCTTTGTACTCTCTTATCAGTTATTCTGACAGATATAAACAGAATATATTTCAAAAGAGTTATAAAACCTTAACTGTGGTATTTGTTAGGAGTTTCTATGTAACTTGATGGTAATCAAAATCCATAAGATAGGAACCAGGTGCTGTTTTATCTTACTTTTCTTGTGTTAAATAAATTCTTTGAGTTAATAAAATTTGTGATAAAATATTTTTTTCCTACTTGCCAATACTGTTTTTATTTTGTTTGTTTTGAATACTTTACAGGTTATTTTGATTTTACAACTACTTACCATCTACTACTAAAAAGTTTATTCTAATGAAATTGGATACTGTAATATACATAATTATGAATAGTAAAAAAAGTATTTCTTTCCATTGATATTTCATTGCAATTTTTAAAGTTCTTTTCGATGGAACATATTACTTTTCATGTGGCTATTCATATTGATTCTGCTGTAACAGTTTTTGTTTAACTTATTGATGCATTTTGTTTAATGTTTGATATAAATCTAATTTAAACTATTAAAACTATCTAATCATTATTATGTTGTTATCAATTAGTGTGTAATTATCTATATATATCTATATTCATATCTATGATTATAAAAATATTTTGTTTTATATATATAGAGAGAAATTTTTATGCTTTTTGTATGTGAGAATATGCTGTATTGAATTTGTGCAATTTCTCTTTGTAGGCAAAGAAGCTCTTCCATTTAATATAGATTTGGTTTTTTCAAACTCAAGGAGGTACAGGGGATCGAATTCAGTGATGCAGTGCCCTTATTGTTCTTATAGTACATCTGCAAAAGGCCGATTAAGAGATCATATATTAACTCATACAGGAGAAAGACCTCATCCATGCCCTGTTTGTGGGCGGCGGTTTGCTCAGAAATCAACTATGAGAAGACATGCTGTGAGGCATGGTGTATAAATTATAATAATGGCTTTGTTATGCTTTGCTTTTAAATTATTTCTTCATAACATTCTCATATATTTAAATCCATATGGTTCCTGATTGCATCCTGTGTAAAATTAATGAATCAAAAGATTAAAAATTAATACTGAATGTGTTAGTGGAGTGGAAAAGAGAAAAGTAACTTTTGTGATTAGTTTATAAAATGTTATATAAATGAAAGGGTGAATCTGATATTTAATATCAGAATTCTGTTATTCCATTCATGATAATTTCTAAAATTTAAAGTACTGTCTTGCATTTATTGTGAATAATTTTTTATATGCTTAAAGATTTTTAAACTAATTGGTAAAATTTTCATGCAGATATAAAACTGCACTTATTTTATAGCTTTAATAAACTGTTTGTGTAAGAAATAAACAAAAAATTAAGATGCATATTCTATTGCCATTTAAAAGTGTTTTCTACTTGGCTTCAAATTTAGATTTATTTGGCTTTAGCAAGATTATTATAAAAGATAGTTCTTTGAATTTTCTGCTTACAAGCGTTTTAATGATTGACTAGAAATAAATGTTTGTTCTGAAATGTTTTAATAATTAGTAGTTTGTAAAAAAGGTGTTGAATAAGAGGGATACTGATAATAAATTATGACAAGGAGCATGGGAAAGAAGGGTAACTGCAAGTAATATTTGTGATAAAAATATTTTGATGATTATTAGGGAGGTATATTAGGGATCATATTACTCATATTAGGGAAGTAAATTCAAAACATTTAAAGGTCAACTAAAAACAATAAACCAAAATTGTAATTGTTATCAAAAAGTTCTTTGTTCACTCTTAGGGAACTCCACCAGTATTCTGTAAAAGTGAGTAGCATTTTTGAAAAGTTCACATAAAAATTGGTGCATAATTCTTTGCTTAAGTAGAGAATAGAAGATTTTTTTTTAACCATCATATAACACACACATGTATATACATTTATGACATGTTAGAGAAGACACTGATACAAGGGAAGCAGACACAATTAAGTTTTTAATCAACTTCTTTATTTCTCTGTATCATCTTAGCTCCTTAGTTTACAATCCTTAAATTTTTAACATGGATTCACACTTGCCTAGAAGGCTTAAAAAAAAAAAAAAAAAAAAAAAATAGACTTCTGGTAGTGGTTCTGCTATGTGTCTCAAAGGTCTCAGTGTGTTTTGTAGTGTAGTGTGAATATCAAGGTTAGATTGTTACATTAACCATTAGACCAAAATGTGAGCTTACTGCCAGTTCAGAACCACCAAGAAAGCAATTTTTCTCCGTCTTCTTGGCTTCACCTAGGGCAGGGATCAGCACACTTTTGAGAGAGAAAAGCAAAGTGGTCCATAAACAAAGATATTGTAGAGCTGTTGATATGTAGAGTCTTGATAAAGTATCAGGATATTATCAAATTAATATTTTTAATATTATTTAAACACAGTTTTACACAGTAACATTTTCCATTTCTTAAAAAACTAAGAACTGTCATACATAATTTTATTTCTGTGGCTCAGTACAGGAACCTCCAATAACATAGTACCACAGTGGGAAGAATCAAACTATCAAGATTTCAGTATTAAATAATTTCAGTATCAAAATACTAGAAGTACTTAATTATGAAATTTCTTGTTTTCATTGACAACTAAAATTGACTTTGGCTGTTCTTGCACATGAAAGTTGGGAACCTTACAAAAGCAAATGCATAACCTATCTCATTTTCATAAAAATTTGTTATTGATTGTATTTGCATTATACCAATAAGCTTTAAGTAACTCTAATATACATTGGTCTGATCAAAATGTTACAAATAACTACTTATGTATATTTAGTTATTTTTGTTTTAGGATTTTGGGAGAGATAAATGGGATAAGTTTTTTTTAATCTTTTGCTGGGTTATTTTAAATTTTATCTTAGACTAAAATTATTTCGAAATTGTTAATGCACATGTTCTAATTCAGTCAAAATTACTTGTTATATACAGAGTTATTTGTTATTTAATGGTTTCTTAGGAGAAAAAACAGGATAAGATCAAGTTCTTTTTTATCTCAAGTTGCTTGAGTTATTCTAAATTTTATTTTAGACTAAAATTCTTTCCAAATTCTTAATACACAAAAGTAATTTTTCCATTTATGTAAATATGTCTTAAAATTCCTGCTCCCAGTTCAGTGTTAAAAACAGGTAGTGAACATATAAACTTAAAATTTTGTTAAATTTCTAAAATAGTCTCTCTCTCTTTTTTTAATATTTAGAATAAGACAGTAGTTATTTTTTGTTTGTAGGGTGAATATTAGTATGATCTGTTATCTGATTGCTTATGTTATTTTACTCTATCCTTGGTTTGTAGAATTTTTTTTATTTATTTGTAACTTCACCACTGTGATTAAAATTGCATATTTTTTCTGCATTTAAAATATTTGAGGTTTAGCATATCAGGGCATGTATGTATAAAAATTAATATATGATAACTTGAAGGTTTAAGAGCATCTACATGTACATTATCAGGAATTTTAAAACTTTTGTGTTTGATTTGGGGTTTCTAATTTAATTATTATAACTTTAACTAAAGTATCTTGTATATTGAATTAAATGATGACTTTAGCATATAATGATGTTGCTATGTAAAAATGTATTAATTATTAGCAAATTTAAAATAAGAAATAAAAATGATTTGAGTTTCTAATTGAAAATTCTAGTTTCTGCATAAAATATTTTCATCAATTCCCCTGGCTAATATCAAAATACTTAATGTGATTTAAAAAAGTATTAATAAATTTACCTGTTAAAATTTTCATATTTTATAAATTTTAATTTGAAATAATTTTGATGGAAATGTCAATGTGTAATTGTAGATATGAACATTTTTAATGCATGTATATAAACTGTTCTTCAGGAAGAACTTATTAAAAGGTAGTTAACTAGGTTGTTGAGCTTCTGTAGCATTTACCAAATGTTTCTGCACAAAAAAAGAAAAAAAAACTGTTTATATTGCTATTAGTAATGAGTAAAAATTGTAGATCAATTTTCACTTAGCATTATTTGCAGTTTGTAAAATAACAGTTTGTCCAAAATCAATTTTTTTGAAGTAGTGAAAAATATTTTTAAAAGTATATTTATCAATACTTCACTACTTGTTTTTAATAAATTATTGTAATCTACAATACTACTAAAGGAATATGTTTTAGTTTTTAAGGATATTGAACTCTTCGTTATAACTGACATTTTCTTTTTTCTAAGTTGTGAAATGTGTGGCTGTAAATTTCAGCTGTATACTCTTTTTTTTTTTTTTCTTTTCTGGTATTGCCCATTAACTCATATTTATCGAGAAATTTTGTATGACAAGTTTAAATTATAAGCTGTATTATTATATTCTCATTAAACCTTAAATTCAGATAAATTAATTAAAATAAATAAAAATTAGATAAAAACTGTTTACAATTGTATAAATAAAATAGCATTTAAAATACTTGATTCAATAGTTATATGCTCAGTGTATTAGGGCCATATATATAAAAATACATTAAATACAGCTGTGTTGATTTTATATCATTCTTTTATATTAATACAAATAGTTATAGCTAAATTTTAACTGCTAATAATCCATTTTTTTCTTTGTCCCAAAAAACTAAAAGTACCCAAATGTTAATAAAGGCTGTACATTTTTTTTAGAAACAAAAAAAATCTAACTCTGTATGGTAATAAGTATAAAGATTACTTAGTTTGTAAATATTGTAAATTTGTTATCAAACTATATTCTCAAAAATTAGTCTTCATATTTTAAAATTATTTTATTACTATGTTAATGTTTAAAAATTTTATAATTGTTTTCTTTGTTCTTTTCAGTGGTATTCTTATACGACTAATTTTATTTACAATGAGTTAACCATTATATATATATATTATATATATATATATATATATATATATACATACATATATATATATATATATATACACCCACACACACACAAAGTTTTGTTCATTGAAAATGAGTTTCTTAATGTTAATTTTTTTTGTTTAGTTTTTTTATGTGTTCTTGTTTGATGCTGTCTGTAATATCTGAAGGAATAGTTCATTTGTACCTTTTAAAGATTTTTACTCAAAGGGGAAAATTTTTATTATGATTGAATTTATAAATTATTTTTAAGTTCTATTATCTCCATTTATTAGCATAGTAAATATTTATCAAAACTATTTTATAATAGTATTGAGAAAGAAGGAAACCTATGTAAACTTTTGAAGTAGATGTCTGCTGTGCTGTAATTAAACTTGAATTTGAAAAAACAGTGATTAATTCTGTCGGGTTTTGCTTATTCATGTCATTTTGCTCACATTTGTAATATTTTTGAAAATATTAAAAGAAATTTTCTACAACATTTGTCACTTATTTGATGTAACCTTATCTCTTTTCATTTAATATTTTATTGTGTATACTTCTAAATTTGTTTTATTTACAAAACGTTTGTTTTGTTAATCATGTATTATTCTTTTCATGTATAAAAATAAATGCAGGTATAATTTTTTAGTAAGGGTCTTTTTATATAAAATTTACTGCATAGATAATAAACATAGTTTATTGTTGCTCTAGATTGCTAGGTAATCTGATGAAACGATGTTACCTCTTTTTCTTCCCCCTCCTTTTTTAATGTGTTTACTCTTTCACAGTTGAGATTTTAGAAGACACTGTTTGTGGAAAAAAGAATTAACACTAGCAGTAATGTTCTTTTTTTTATATGAAATTTTGTTTGCAAAGCTATATTACACCCATAAACCTTTCATTTGAACCATTTTCATTGTGAAATAAGTTAAAATATAGATATACCATCCAAATGATACAAGTTTTCCATAGTCATTCTGAAAAAAAAAAAAAAAAAAAAAAAAAAAACAAAAACACAGTTACACATTAGTTCTAGAAATTATGCATTTCACAAGTTTTGTTGGATATTTTTCCCAAGTCTATGTAATAGTATTCCAATCTCATTTTCATGCTCCTCGTGAACTCCTATAAATATTAATTTGGATACATATATGTGTACTGATGTATTATGATAATGCATATTTATGAATTTGTTTAGTATCTATAAATATGCATGCATATATTAAAAATTTAAACTAAGTAGGATGAAATTATTTTCCTCAGATTGTATTCTCCATTGTGGTGATGAAAAGGGTCCTAATCCAAGAGTGCAATAGCTTTAGTTTTCCATTGTAAAATAAAGTTCTATATTTGCATATTTGACTCTTTTGTAAAATAAGGTAACTATCTGATCCCATTCAGGAGTGCTGAATTTATGAATTTGCTTGGGAAAAGTGTTTTTGTCTCACCTTAGAGAGTCAAGTTTTTATCAGTTTTCGGGCAACTCTCTAGTTAGTTGAATGTAGGGCAAAAACTATTAAATTTTTCAAGTTTTGGAGTAATAAAAGGAAATGTTAAAAGAATTCTATTTTTGATATATTTTTAAGAGGTTGAAATGAAATGCTGACAGATTATAACTGCAACTAAGATTTTGCCCTAACAAACATTTAGACTAGTTTCTTAACTTAGATGGTCACAAAACAAGTTCAAGAGACTGTTGATATAGCTTTTAGCTGCCATTATCTGTGGCTGAATCAGTGTCATATCAAATATGTATATATACATACATATACTCATACATACAAATTAAAATTTACATAGTAACTTTAAAGAAATAATAAAAAAGAATGTTAGTTCAAAATCCCCTGAGTCAAATTAACAATTAGATCCAAATCTGTACTAAAATGATTAAGGTTATGTAGAAATTCCCAAAGAGATAATATAATGATATCTTTAGTTAAGGCTTGTAGCATTCCTTTATCTTCTTTCATTTCTGTAAAACTGCCTTTATTATAGCAAATTTCAGAATTTTGACTTTTTGGCTGGATTCCTACATCATATCAAATTCATAGGTGTACCTGATGGCATCTGGTGTTCTTTGAGTGTTTGCATGAGTTTTACATATTTGACTAGATACACTGCATTTCAATTTTTTAATGTGTCTAGCAACTTCATTTACAAAGATGATTTTTTTTGGGGGGATGGGGGTTTCTAGAAAGTGTATGGGTAATGCAGCTTAACCTCAAAGTAGGGGAGAAAAAAAGATTAAAGTATCATCAATTATGCATTTTATTGCAGTTATATTTTTGTTTAATTTTTAGATAAGATATGTTATTCAGTTTAATACTGATTTTATGTTTGCAATTTTGAGGCAATTGCTGTTTAAAAATAATTCATTTGTGCATTTATTTTTTGTCTTATAATTGCATTAATCAAAAATTAGTATTTCAAATGAAAAATCTTTAAAAAGGGAAAGATTATAGAAAGAAAAAGTTTGAGGTATTAAGATTGTTAGTGATAGACTTTGTTTTTATGATCTCTAAGAAATTTTGAGACTGAAAAGGGGTTTATGTAATTTTTAAATAAAAAATCAACATTGCTGTATTGATTTTTTGTGAGTGTTATTCCTAATTTTAATCAATATTTTTCGGAAATCTTAATGGAATTATATGTTTTTCCTTTTGTTATCCTCAAATTATATACTCCATGTATGAAAAATAATTGTATGTGGCATATACATAGATGGATAAAAATTAAAGTTTTATAAATGTACATATTATATATTTGCATGGCGCAAAAGTTGCTTTAATAATTATCTTTTTGTAAATTACTTATATTCACAGTTGAATTATCTAAATCTTGACACTATTTATGTGAATGAAATATTGAATTAGTTCTGGAACCAATTCTGGTATCCAATTTGTCAATAATGAAAAAAAATTATATTTATGTTTATTGTAATCCTTTTGTTCTTTACAAATATGTATAGAGGCATGTTTATTAAAGTGAAAAGAGATAAACAGATGTAACTGACTTGGGAAGTGAGTACAAAGTTTTATTTTAAAATTATTATTCCATTAGCTAAGTATTGCTGTTTTCTAGATTTTGAAAGTTAAAATTTTCATTTAAATTGAAAAATTTAAATGTAGCCTGAACATTAGAAATATAAGATGCTATTTAAAGTTTAATAAAAATTGTGTTTTGATTCTTGTTGCTAAAATATAGATTTACTTAACTTTTAATGAAATGAGATATAACATTTTGTTTGTTATACTGTATCTAAAAATGGAATGCTATCAAAAGCTCTCTTGAAATTTGTTAGCAAATGAACTGTATTTTTCTTTATTTGTGTAATAAAGCTTTTAAAGAATTGCTTGCTCTTTTAAACAGTATTTGAAGGCTTTTTCCTCCCTTTCAATATAATATCAAACAAAGCATTCTCTGTCAGGAAGCAAGTTTTATTATTTTTCATAAACAAATCTTGTTTATTTCTAAAATTTATTTAGTAGAGGTAATACACTATAATCTACATCAAATATTGCCTTCAGAAAGTTTTATAGAAGGCAATATTTGATGTAAAAATGTTTCTTTCTCAATGCCTTAAGACTGAAATAAATCTCAGTGTTACTAAAAAAGAATAACTATTTAATATGTGGTGTTTTCTGACATTGTATTAAGTTTACTGTAACTCTTAAAATGGACTTTAATAATAAATTTAAGATATAGATTGTGTTACAAATTATTAACTTTTATTTGAAGAGAGAAAATTATACATTCATTTTTCGAAATTACTTAATCAAGTGCATAAAAAATGGACTTGGAAATTTGTGTAGGATATAGATCCTTTTGTGATTTTAAGCTTATTTTTATTTTATGTTTTATGTATGAAATCTAGCATCATTTCCTTTTGACAGATTTCAATAAAATATTGATGCCTTAGAATTACCCATTTTGTATGTATTTTATAATGTATATGTTAATGTTTTCAACAACAAAATAGAATGATCTTTTAAAGAATTATTCTCTTTCTTTTGTAGCAATTTTTGAAACAACTAATCACAGTGTTATTGTTTCATCACAGCCAAAAAGCAGAATATGTAACAGAAAATACAAGTGTCATCAGTGTGACTATGTTGCTCATACCTATTGTAATTTACGTAATCATATTCGAGTGCATACTGGAGAACGTCCATTTGTATGCCCTATTTGTAATAAAAGTTTTACCCAAAAGGGAAATATGTTACGACATTATACGAAACATTATACTAGCAATCAAGAAAATTGTCCTACATGTAAATTGCAGTATACTAACAGTTCACAGTTGACTGAGCATATGACTTTACATATGCCTTCATATTAGAAGTAATAGAAAGTAGTTTTTTTTTGTCAAATACTTTCTTTTTTTTTAAACTAAAATTATTTGTTATAATTTATTTCTAAAGTATGTTTTAGTCTAATGGTTCTATTAACACCAAATTTTCTTTTATATGATAAATGCACTTTATGAATTATTTCTAATATTCTTCAGAGATGTTTTAATACAGAAAATTTTTATGTATCAATTTCAAAATATAAGTTTTAAATGTATAATTTTAGATTAAGGATTAAATTCAGTTTTTCAACCCATTAATTTTCATGTAATCATTATTTGTATTTTTGTAGAATAAGGAAATGTTTAAGAAGTCAGGAATCTTCTTTGCAATTTCATTTAAATATTTATTTTACAATCATCACAATGATTACTGATATATTTAAAGGTGTTAAGTTTGTTGTCATGTGTTTTTTAATTGTTTTCATTAAAAATATTTATATAAATATTTTAATAAATTATTAAATGATAAAGAAGTTGTTTATTAAATGTATGTGCTAATGTTCATTCTTTTGCAATTAATTTAATATCTGCCTTTAAAATATTTTGTTTAATTTAATTTTGCTATTTTTTATTTTTACCCATTTGGGC
This sequence comes from Pardosa pseudoannulata, assembly GCA_032207245.1. Taxonomy (NCBI): domain Eukaryota; kingdom Metazoa; phylum Arthropoda; class Arachnida; order Araneae; family Lycosidae; genus Pardosa; species Pardosa pseudoannulata. The sequence continues at coordinate 184,040,279 of CM063505.1, read as the reverse complement.
CCATTTCAAAATGTTTTTCCCTAATGTTGTTTGGACATGTGCTTTGATATTTTAATGTTTTAATTATTTTAGAGTTTATCTCCTTAAAAATTTATTTGTGTTAAAATAATTAAAATGGAACAATTTGAAATCTTGCAAAGAATTAAATTGAATTGTTATTTAAAATTTGTTAATATAAGGATATTTATAATTCTTTTAATATTTAATACAAATGTGGTTATACTGTATACTTCAAACATGAATTCACATATTCTAATGCTTTAATTTATATAAATTCACAGTGTAACTATTATCTTAAAAATAAAAGTTTCTAGTACTGAAGTGCATTTGGTGTACCTCTCTAGTATTTACTGTATGAACCATTTCTCAAATTTATCAACTTTGCTATATGTTAGCTATTTTAACTTTTTAATATTAAAACATTTTAATAGAATGATTTTAATTATTCTTTTTTATTTGTGATAAATGAAAAGAATATTGTTATTAACTAAATGTTTAAATATTATTTTTTTTCAGTACTTTCTGTTTGAAAATTACTGAGTTATATATTTTTAATTCTTTATAAAAGGGTAGTAGTTATCACAGTATTGATAATTTCATTGATATTTTTTGTAAATAACTTTTAATGTAAATTTGATTTTTTATTGTTTGGCATTGTAACTTATTCATTATATTCTGCTGTTTTATATATATTTATTTTTTATGTATGTTTTAACTTTTTTATAGTTTCTTTTCATCTCAGTTTTTGATGATTATACTTAAAAACATATTTAATTATTGTGTACTTTGTTGTAAAACATGAAATTTAACTTTATAATTAAGGTTAGAATAAAGATAGTTATTTTATATTAACAAGTAACACAATTTTTGTCTGATAAAAATAATAACTGATATTCTTATAATTTCTTTCACTTCAGTTTTCTTTATCACTTACATTTTATTCGAACTGTTTTACAGTGAAACACATATAAGCAGGTTTTTTGTAATTGATTATTATTGAAAACTTATCAAAATTCATTATTTAAGGATTTCATGAAAAATACTTATGTTTTTCAATGGTGTTTTAAAAATGAATTTAAAAGTTGTATTCAAATTTCTGTAATTAAATTCAAGACTACTATTAATTGTGTAAAAGTTCTTGTTTATAGTTTTTCAGTACTTTGTTATGTTTCATTTATCCTTTCGAAAATGTGTGTAATAGTAAAATTTATTTATGACTGAGGTCATGGTTATGTGCACTTAGGCACCATTACATTACTGCTGGCTTTAAGATATAATCTGTGAATTAGATTATTTATAATGTATGTTATGTGAGTATGAATAAATATATTTTAAATTTGAATTTAGTTTACATTTTTAAATTATTTCAAACTGAAAATTTTATTAGCTAATGATATTTATTAGCTATTGAAATTTTATTAGTTAAATTATGTTTCATTAGTTAAATTAAAATTACATTACTTATGTTTATCCATAATATTGTAATTTATATAAAATTGTGATTCATGTCTAATAATTATGTTTTACTACATTAGTTTAATATAAGTAATATGTGTAAATGTAGTTACCATATGAAATTTTTTGTTGATTCAATTCAGTATTTCATAAAATATAGTATAAAAGCAGATTAATTGGTAGTATGTAGCTTAATTTAATTAATGTTTACTGTAAATATAAGTTTTTCCCTATTTAAGTTACATGTAGCATGATTCTGTATATATAACTCATATTTCATTTTTATGCCATGGATATTATTATTTTTAAGAAGCCATTATTATTTCTACACATTGATTTTGTTTCTTTTCTAGGAGAACCTCGTAATCGTACGTGTGAGTGGGACTTGTTGGCAATTTATTCAGGAATTAAACAGGAACTTGTTGGTGATAAAGATCTGAATAGTACTCATACCCCATTCAGATGTAACCTTTGTTCTTATACAACATTTCTTCCAGCTGTACTGCGGCAGCATATGCTTACTCATTCTATTGAACGACCCTACAAATGTCCCATTTGTGACAAAGGCTTTACACAAAAGGGAAGTGTTCAGTTACATATGTTGCACCACACAGGAGAGAGACCTCATAAATGTCCTGTGTGCCAACGTTGTTACTCCCAGAAAGGTAGCATGCGGCGACATATTTTGCAGCACCTCAGCAAAAACTCAAATAAGTGCCCACTTTGTTCAGAAACATTTGAATTGAGGCCAGACATAGAGGCTCATTTAATTCAACACACAAAAAAAGATTCATTTTTTTGTAGTATCTGTCAGGCAACTTTCACTAGCTCGACTAGCCTGGAGGAGCATAATAAGATTCATCATAACAAATAAATATTCTCATTGCTATAACTTTTATTATCTTTTAATATTTATCGTGATACTTTCATCTTCTGCACAATCAACTTTAGCTTCATTCGAGTTTCAATAGCACTAAATAAAATAAAGAGTTTTTTTTTTTTTGGGGGGGGGGGGGGCAATGATTTTCTAAAAAAAATTCAAAGTACCTTACATTTGTTTGAATTCATATTTCAAAATTCACTCAATGTAAATAATGTAATTCATATTAAATTTTTAAAACTTTTTTTCAGTTATTGAAACATTTAAAATATTTTCCTTTCAGTAGTTCCTGAAAAATTTTCTTTGACAGATTTAAATTTTTTGTGTGCTCCAGTTTTTTACAGAACAATTTTTACATTAATTGCTATTATGTATAACTGATTGTTTATATATCTTAATTCATTATTATATAAATTTTAGTTCTAAGGAATCATACATCTTATTATTCTAAATACTTTTTAATCCAATCAATGTTTTCATCACCCACATTAATTTCTATCTCAAGGGCATGAGGTCTGTTAGAGTATTCAGTCCCTATTTCTAATTTATTCCCTATGCTATTCTCCTGCAATTGTCTGCAAGCACTGCCTACACTTGTGATATGATGCTCGCTTGACTGGGCAATTTGAAGCATATCTGCTGCATGAAGTAGCCTCAGTACTTGTCACCAACTTCCCCCTTGCCTACCAGATACCAAACTGGAAAGCCTTAGCAATTATTTCAGGTCTCAGATTTGTGCATGAATTAAGGAATGTGATATTAAATAACAAGTTTGAGCTTATTCAGGCTCAAAAGTTAACAGGGATAGTAGCTACAGATTTGTCCAGAATTTCCCTGAATTTTTACTTTTTGAATTTTGGATTTGTGAAATGGAGTCTCATTAAAAAATTATATATATATTAGAACAAATATATCAAAGATTGCATAGATTTAAATCATTTAGACTATATAAAATTAAGCACAATATTACAATGCATATTTCCGAATTGAAGAATGTTAAAAGTGCCCTTATATAGCATTCCGAATTTAAGTGAAAAATATTTTTAAATTTGATCAAATTTACAAGTATGTAAGTGGTAAGTTTACATAATGATAGAGTGAAACATATTTAATTTTTAATAAATTTTGCTTTGCTAATAAAAAAAAATGAAATTGAAAAATATGTTTATGCATGTTTTTGTAATCAGGCTATATTATAAACTAGCTACTTTGCAGATGGCTTTCAGTGGGTACTTTTAAGGTTCCCAAATGAAATGATTGTGTTTATTTCAAAATTTAAAACTAATTTTTTAGAATGTTACATCAGCTGTTTTAAGAATTTCAAAAATAAAACAATCCATTTTTTTTAATATAAATTTAACACTATATTTGTTGATTTATGTTTCCATTTGTCTAAAGGCAAAGTAACAATATTTCTTATGTGACTATTTAAACAGAATTAATACAAATAAAAGTATCAAGACCTAATCTTTCCAAAGATAATCACCAAAGAGTTTTCCTAGATTTGTATAGTAAATAATCACTGATTTGTTCTAATTATCTTTCATTAGATTGGTCCTAAGTGAGTAACAAAAGTAAAGTGTAAAATACTTTTAAATTTCCAAATGATTACTCTGTTACCATAACAATAGAATAAATCTTCGTTTGAAAAATGGCAAAATTGAAATTAAAGAGAAAGAAAGAAAAATATATAAAATTAAATAATTCACCAAATCTTTTCCAAAGGTCTTTAAGGTATATTATAAACACTACCTCATGAATTGAGTCACCCAAAAGATTTTTACTCTACGTAAATAAATTTATATTAAATAGTGCCAAAATAAAGTTGCCAAACATAATTTAGGTTAATACAAAACACTAAGTTCACACCCCATTCATCACCTATGAACAATTAGACTTTCCTAAAATCTTCGCAGGGTTAACCTCAGTCACCATGCAAAATTCCATCGTCATTGGTCCATCTATTTTGAAATGCATAGCAAACACACATATACACACAAAGTATTTTATATACATATACATAAATAGGTAGATAGATTATTTTAAATCATATTGGACTTTCGCTCTGTTATTTTTCAGGATTTTAAATGTATAGCTGTTTAAATTCTTAAGTAAAGTTAATATATAAATAGTGCAATATATATATATATATATCACAAAAAGTTTGTCATATGATAAAATTTAAGTTATTAGATATAATTAATGCTTTAATTTTAATTATTGCCTTGATTTTAAAACTACTAATTTAATAGAAATTTTTGAAATAGTGTGTTCATTTTCTGAAAACATTAAAAATTTTAGTTTCTTAGTTTTAACTTTATCAGGGTGAGATAAACTATTATAAAAAAGAATTATCCGTCATCATTAGTTCAGTTATGTAACAAATAAATAAAATGAAATTGCAGATAGGAAATCTTTCCTGTGAATAGTAAGACTGATAAACATATTGTATGAGTGAAAATTTTGTAATCCAAAATGATGCTTTGTAGCAAGTTGTAAGAGAGTATAAAAGGTATTATAACACCTATTAAAATCAACAAAATGCTGATTATAATTACCTCATATATATTGCTTAGAATAGCAGATGAAAAAAAGTATTTTTATAGATTGAATAATTTGATTTTAAGGTATAGAAAATAGATAGACATTAGAAAATAGAAAACTTGTATACTTGTTTAATAAGTCAATATTATTTTGTTTCTCATGTATAATTTTGCTTGGAAATTTGATTTAAGATAACCCTGTTTAGTTTTAATTTGGTATGAATATATTAACATTTTATCAAATAACCAGTCTTATAAAAAGGAATAGCCATGTGCATCATTTTTTATTTTACTTCATTTACAATTCAAAAATTATTAATTTGGAATCAACACTTAATTAATTTAGAATTAGATGTTTTAGACTGGTAGTATTTTTAAGTACTTTTTTGCGTAGCTTTGATTTAATAAAAAAAAATTCTTGGTATGCATAACTTTTTTTTATTTGAAAATAAGAACATTTAAAGATGTAAAATTAAAATGATATATGCAGATTACTTGGTTTTCTTTGAACCTGCTTGCTATGTTAATTGATAAATGTATATTTGCATGCTGTTTTTCTAAACTAGTGGATGGTGATAATTATTTTGCTTGAAGCAAGCTCTAAAATATTACCTTACTTCATATGCAACTTTTTTTTATAACTTTTGATTTATTAAAACTGTGGCACCTTTTTCTAATTCTTTACTGTTTATAATAAAATTGTATTTTTAGTTTCCTTTTATATTTTAAAAATTATTAGTTGTGTTTTATTTTAACTATTCACATTGTTTTATTTTTTTTACATAATAAACACATAATTGTAGTGTTTTATCAGAAAGTTTTTCTACTGGGAAATTGAAATAGAATAAACTTGAATCTAAAGTTGATTGTCCAAATGGAAGTCCTTATTATGAAAGTTACATAACTGTGATAGTTGATATAACTATTATAGTTTTGTAAACCTTAGTTGACTTAATAAACTTTTATGATTAAAATTAAAGTTTAAAAAGTATATATACCATCTCTGATATTTATGAAACTGGAGTAAGATTAAATTTTTCTAAGATATAGCATATTGTTTTTTATGTTTTTTATTGGAAATGTCTTTTTACCTTAAACAGGAAATCTTTTCAATGTTAACATTTATGTAAAAGGAATCTATGCAAAAAATTGTCTTTGCATATGAAAATACAAATTCAATTTAAAATGCCATAAATTTTAAAAATAATATTTTATTCCTAGTTTATATGATTGATTAGTTTTCATTATTTTTCTTATTTTTATTAATCTCTTAAGGCATTTTTATAGACTTATTTTACTTTTAAATTCTGTGTTCAATGGGAAAAGCACATTTGTATTTCTTGTTTTCTACTAGGCTTAAAGTTACATAATGAAATTCTGTTATGTTGTGCATCAAGATAAAATTCTCACTATGTTCTATGTAGTTTTAATTTAAAATTGATTTATTCTTTCCATTCTTGTATAATTTTTTGTTACCATGAATATGTATATGAATGGTAAAACTAACAGACATGCTTTCATAGTTTATAAATTTTATGAGTAAACTTTTGTAGTCAAAAAATTTTTTAAAAATCTTTTTAACATAACCTACTAATTTTTTGCAGTTTTGTTGTAATTGAACACTTAGTAAATAAATCTTAATAGAAGTAATTATATAAGTAATCTTATAAGTAAACTTTTTTACATTGTTTTTAAAGTGTATTTATCTATTATCAATCGTTTATGGAGTAAAACATAACGTAAATTGATTCCTTTTTTTTTTACAATGATTTGCAGTTGTTTCTGTATACTTATACTGTTTTGAAGAGTTTGAATTTTAAATTTTAGTCTCTTTTAGAGGTGTAATTTTCCAATGTTGCTATTCCTTAGATAAACTTGATCTTGCTGCATTTTTATATTGAATGTATGCTTTTGTTAGGTATTGTTATAATTTGCTTTTACATATTTTATTTACATTAATAATTTTTTTTAAACTTACACCTACAGCTTTTCAATGTAAGCTTTGCGAGCTTTATTGTGTTAAAAATTTTACTTATTAATTGTATCTTTTTATTAGTTTTATGTTCACTTCTGTATAATTATGTAACTGCATTTAATTGTTTCGTCACTTCTTAATGTTTAATTCATAATCGATCTCATATTTTAATGTTAATAGTTTGTGTCTGCAGAGTTCTTAGATTCTAATTTAAGGGTTTGAATGCCATATATATATATATATATATAAATTTGTTGGTTTTTTTTATAGTCTATATCATTTATAAATGTAATATGTTTAGCTGTATTTAAAAAAGAATTGTCCGAATTGAATCTATACTCTATTGATGTTTATTTCTGAATTATTGTTTAATACTTAGTTTAACTCATGTACAGTTTAGTCGTTGAAGCTATACAAGTGCAGCTGAAAATAGTGCTATTGCTTAGTTTTATTTAAATAGTAATAACATTTGTATATTTTAATCTATGAAGAATCATACCTCATATAGATCGTATAAGATTCTATTTGAGTAAATCTTAATTAGAATTTTAAATAATTTTATATTTGACTTTTTGAATGAAATATTTTTGCATATGATATGCAAAATTTTAGTCAGTGTCAGTTTGCAGGGAAGTAAATCTGCTACATCTTCCAAAGAAACACGAATTATTGTAAAAGATATTTGATATATGAGATATTAGTTTTAATTTTTTATGTTGGCTGCGTGTGTGCATATAATAGAATGGGATTGAAACGAATTAGGAGAAGAATGCTTTATTTCATCTCCAATCTTTTTCTTGGGTAGTTAAGGATTGAATTTGCCAATAAAAGAATATTGTGCAATATATGTCATACCTATAACAGAAAATAAGATAATATCCATTTACTACATAAAATTTCAACTTTTGATTTTATCAGAAAACTGAACTATATTCTTATTGTAGTAATTGTTAATTTAACTCAGTAAATTAAAACTGATTATGCATAAATTCAAACTTATGCAATATGTTATTGTATGCATGTTATAGTTAGAGTTTTCAATACAAAAGATACAGGGATATTTGTCTGCTGTGCTTACAGTTATATTGATTATTTATATGTGAAAAATGAAAATATTGAGCAAAGTTAATTTTGCATGCTTTCAGTAGCAATAAATGATAAAATATATAAAGACTGTTAATTTTGTGGAAGGGCAATGAAAGTAATATAGAAGAGTAACTATTACTAAAATCTGTTCATTTTGATTTGCCCAATTTACAAGTTTGGTAAGTTTTGGATTTATTTGAAATTTCTTCTTAATTTCAAATTGAGTTTGATTGAATAATTTGATTTAGTCTGTGGTTTGATAATGCTTCTCTGTATAGTGTTATTTATGCAATTTTTATTGAATCAGTTTCATGATTATATTTTTATTTTAAATGCTTAGCTGTGATCTTTTAAAAGTGTATTGTGACATTGCCTGTTTCACTTTTAGAAGTGATAAAACTATGCAATCCTCTTATGCAACTCTTTATTGCGTGCCATTTAGAAAATGCATTTTTACATAGAATATGCAGTTCTTCAAAAGAAATCTAACACAATTAAATTTTAAATGTTCATCTCTTTTAATAATATATTTTTTTAAATTTTAAAAGGTGTTTATCATGAAACAGTACCTGGAATTATGTACAAACATAAAGTAATTTCATAGCACTTTGAGTTTTATTTGCTCCATCGTAGACTATTATTTTCTATGAATTAAAGTCATAAGAATAAAAAAGTATATGAATTATGCAAGAAATACACTTCATTATTTTTTTGCATATTTGTCTACAGCTAAGATATTTTGATAAGGATTTTTATTTTTTGTTATGCATTCAGCAATATTTATAAAAAGTATATATATATCAAAGATTTTTTTCTTTTGGTTTAATTTTGAAGTATTGTACTTTTAGTGTGTAACTGAGCTTATCTTTTTTTACTATATACACATACAAGTGTGTATTTATAGAGAAATTCTCCTTGTTATGTGATCAAGTGAACACAAACTCATTTTCTTGCTTATCATGGATCTCTTAATAGAAAATGTGGATTCATTCAATAGAACAATCGCTTCAAATGTTTTAATTTACTGCTATTTCTTAATAGAAGGAACAAACTATATTTGATAAAATTAATGTAGCTGCTAAATAATAATTTTGTTTTTATTGTTTGGTTGGTAAGTTTTGATGATCAAAAATTATTTTAGAAAATATTAAATAATGTTTATGCAGAAGGTCATTTGCTGATTATGGAAATTTTTTTTTACACTTTCTAGTTTTTATAAATACTGTATATTTTGTAGTGAATTAACTTTGTCTGACAGTCCAGTTTTTAGCTTCCACTTAAATGTGCTACCAAAGTAGATTTTTCATGGTATTGCTATGCCTCCATTCCTTTTGAACATTTCTTTTTAGATTGTACAATGTCTATGATAATTTCTTAATGTTGTTTGTTCTCAATAGGTCAAATGTACAAAATGTATCAGTGAAGTATCTGGTAATTTTATGAGTAGTGCTTTATAAACTCTTTTTTTATATTGCTATTGTTTCTAAATCTTGCATTAAATATTGAGAAATTAGTTTGTATGGTTAGATTGAGGCTTCACTGAACTTGATTTGTATCTTAGAGCATAAGTTGCCAAATTGAAGGTCACATGAAGCCAGCCAGTAAAATTGTGCAAATCATAGAGGAATTTCCAAAATTTATAATTGAAATGGATGTCATATTAATTATATTAAATATGCCATTTTACAAAAAATAGCTTTTAATATATTTTCTCTAAAATAAAATAAATTTACTAAAATTGGAATTTTTTAAAAAATGTTAATCTTTTATTATAATAGAATTCTTTTTCTATGGTAAAGCCTTTTAGAAACTTGTACTTTATTGTAACCATTTTTTGATAGTAGTTTTTTTCATCTGAATTTCAGAAGTTGGAGGGCTTAAATAGAGTCATACTGAATGAATTATCTCCACACATTTCTATGTATTATTAGTTGAGGGTTTTCATGCAATTTACATACATGTATTTTGCAAAATCAGTTACATATTTAAAAGTTTAAAACCTTTTAAAAATTTTTTACTTAAGGTTGAGAATATATCCTTAGTTTTTATTGCAGTAGGTATTGGAATTATTTATCTTAAGACTTTACTTTCTTCAGGCAGTTGTAGTCATTAACTTCATTATTTTTTCACCATTTTTAAACTTATCTAGAGGTTGTTTACTTTTTTTCATTCTATCACAAATTCCTTTGTTCAAATTAGCATAAGCATGATTTTTATAATATTACTATTATGATTATATAAAGTCTCCCCTGAAAAGTACAATTATATAACCATCCATCAATTAGTCATCTGTAAAGTAAAGTTTGTATTTCTTGGCAAAAGAATGACACCTTTTACCTGAAATTGTAGATAACAAGAAATATGATTATGAAATCAATTCCATTAAGTGCAAGAGGCCTTCTGTATTAGTTAGAATTATAACTAGAAAGGAACTGCTTAATTCATTAGAACTTAAATTTTAGTGTGTGGAAATTAATTTTTAAATGGAATTATGTGCATAAACTTTGTAAAGATTTACAATGTTTCTTTTCTATGAATGTTTCTATTAGAAATTGGTCATTACTAAAAAATACCCTAGAGACACAAATAAATAGCGAGAGACTGAACATTTATTCTCATTTTTTTAACACTGCTTTGTGTTGAAAACCAAGACTTTATATATGTATCTAGAAAATGTAAGGAAATATTTATGTTAACTCATTATTTTCATATCACGAAGTACAAAACTCCATCAATGTTGTAATTGAAAATTTCAAAATACATCTTTTATGCAATTTAACACATTGCATTTTGTATTGTATCTGTGGAATATTTTAGAACTTAGATGTTAAATAAATTTCCCTATTCATAGTGTCTTTATATAGTTTAAAATTTCCTGTTACATAATGTATTATGGAAAGCAAAATATTTGTAGTGCAAGTGTTTCATCATTATTTATGAACAATTTTAAATTAGTTAATGTTTACAAAATTAAGGATTTTTATTTTTTAAATTTTACAAATTATCATTCATTCATAGTAATTGACACAAGCATCAAGCATTCATTCTCTCATTTGAGGTTCTTCAAGTTCAATAAATTTAGATAGAAAATGCTGTGTAGCAATTTCTTAACTTTCCCTCTTCCTTTTCAGAATCAAAGTAGCATTTTCGCTTATAACTTGAGATGAAACAAAAGTATGTGAAAGTTGATATATTTTCTTCCATCTCTGCCTTCACTTCACACCACCTATGGTTGGTGGAACAAATACTTTGTACCTGACTAGCAAACATAATAGATTCTAGCCTTGATGTGTTTGATTTCTTTTGAAAGCTGCTTGTTCTAGCTGTAGTAGGGAAAAGTATAATGCACTCATTTATTGGTATGATTTTTATGTGCTTTTACAAAAGTGGTGTACAAATTGTTCTATCAACATTTATTCTTGATAGAAATTAATACTCTTGTATCACACAGTGCCAAATTTTTTTCTGTCCTTTCTTATTTTTATTATTCATGAACTTTTTTAAAATGTAGAAAAACAGTTTGCAATAATTAAGCTGCAAGGTTAGCAAAATGTGTTTGTAAAAAGCATAATTTTGTTATGGTACATGTTGATCACTTTTGATATTTTGTCTAAGACTTTTAAAGATTGGCCTATTTCTTTTAGCTGTTTTGTCATGTTATCTATATCTCAGGTATTGATGAAGCAACATGAATGTTTATGTAAACAAGTTCATTGTTGTGAAAGTAATGAATCTCATGTAATTATAATTTTTTTTAAAAATTCTACTGTAATATGACTTGAATGTAATTTATTGAAGTGCATGTATCTATACTCATTAAGAATGTGTGAATTATTTACACCATTGCTGGATGTTATTTTTACTACATAACATTTATCTTAGTTTTTCAGACTGCATCACGCACTTCTGTAAGAAATTTCAAGAGTACAACAAATGACAACACATGTTCTATCTGCAGTATGTTTTTTGAAGATAGTTATAACTTAGGAAATCACTTAATGACTCACTCAGTGGGATCCAATATCTGTCCTCTGTGTTCAAAAGCTTTTAATCAAAAGGGCAGCCTCAGAACTCATCTGAGGAGTCATACTGGTGAACGCCCTTATGCTTGTGATGTTTGTAGCGAAAGATTTTCTCACAAACATGTGCTAAATAACCACAAGCTGCTTCATACTGGAGAACAGCCGTTCAAATGTCCTGTGTGTGGCAAAGGCTTTGTCCAGAAAATAAACATGCGATTACATGCCATCAAAATGCATCCAGATGTAGCTTCTACAGTTTTTCATAATACAGTGTGATACAATGTTTCTATGCAAAATTCATCATTAATAATCGAAACTTGCTTGTCACGAAATAAGGGGTTCATTTTTATGTTTAAATCATGGTGATCAACATGTAGCAGTTATTTCATCTAGATCTGCTTGATCATGATCTATTGATATCTGTATGTACAAAGTTAGATAAAAGGAATTTTTTGAGCATTTTGGTGTTTGAATTTATTGTATTATACCATTAAAAATGTTGTCATTGTTTCATTTTATGCATATTCGGATCAAATATTTAAATTTTGTACAAAATTTGTTTTCCACTTTGCATACGAAATGTGTGAGAATTTATTTTCCTTACATAAATAATGTCAGTGTGTGAAAGAAAGGTAAAATTAAAATATTTTTAAGTGAAACAGAAGAAAAAAAAAAGTTCAGCAATTTACCGGAAGAATTTTCGAAATCTAGGTTGTTGCCATTCAAATCGGTTCCTACTGATGAAACGTTCCTACGAACGTGCATGCCCAAAACAGGATTCGAATCCTCGGACTCCGGTACCCTCCTACCATTCGTTCTCTGTCCAGCGCATATTTTCAACCCATAGTACCCCATACAATAGAAATGTACCTGCAGTAAAAAGAAAAAAAAAAAAAAAACAGATTGGACTTTGATATTTAGTGTATTTTGTTTAATATTTGTAAGAAATGTTTAGAATAATAAGTTTCAAAAGTGCAATTAGAAATAAAATTTCTTGCAGTTACTTTATATAAAAGAATTTTTGCATTTAAAATTTGCTTTTATGGACGTAATGAGAAATAGAAAATATGCTTCTAACTGGTGCAAAAATACGAAGATCAAATTTTGCTCAAAGACTCTACATCGGATGAACAACTGTTCCTGTAGGAAAATAAAAATGCATACATTCTCCGAAAAAAACAAAAAAACTCCGTTCTTTTCTCTGCCTCTGGTCCAGCTGTCATATCTTCGTCTTTCCGATGGGATTTGTAGGTAATTCACTTTCTTTCGTTAGCAGGGAGGGGGGACGGGGGAAAGACAGGGTTGAGATAATATAATATTTCTAATGCCATTTCAGGGTGGCCAGTGGACCAGGAAATGTCAAGAAAATGTATTCCAAAACCGAGAAATTATTTTGCTTAGTTCCTATCCGACGCGAGCTTTTGTTTTCCATTTAATTATTATTATTTCACTGATTCGCGACCTCAGTGAGGAACAGGCATTTACTTCGCAAGCTATCCATACAAGAAAGATGCAAGAACAGAATCTACTTTGGGATGTAATCTTGCCGACACAGTAACAAGCGTTTAAGGCAGTGATTCTCAATCACTTTTGTTTGCCGCCAGATTCTAAAAGTGTGTCGCCAAATTTTAGAAATGTATATTTTTCGATTTTTATTTTACACTTGAAATTTTCGACCAGTGAGGAAAATTTTTATTTCGAGAAATATCTTTGGTATGGACGTTAGATACGATTACCCCATGATAGCCAAAGAAAGGTTTAAAATATACAATTTTCTACACCTTTTTTGAATTCGGATTTTCAGTATTAACCAACATAAAAACGATAAAAAAATTGAGACTGTGAAATGTCGTAGCCATATGAGATTACCATTGTCATTTTTACTACCCAATAAATAATTTAAAGTAGCAAAAAACATCAAGCTCAAATTTCTTATTAAAAGTATTAACTTGTAATTAATCCTTTAAGAAACGTACTGTTGTTTTTGTAGTACATATAATTTTACATTCAAAATTATCATGAACTATTTCACATAGTGTATTATAGGTAAGTAAACAACTTTTAAACGTATCTTCGTGTGTGCCGTTAAATTTTGAAACGGTTAAAAATGAACCGCGATTAAAAGAAAAAAAAGGTTGTGAATCATTGGTTTAAGGAAATAATGCAACTTTTCAATGAAACTAGCTGTGTACACCTGCACTGTTCGGATTACACAAATAATGCGTCGTTTTCTTCTAAGCTGAAGAGTCACGTGATGGTCGCTAAATTAGTAAATATGTTACATCACGTCCGCAAAAACGCTTCAAAATATTTTTTTTTTTTTTTAAATTGGAAAAAGTACAAAAATAGTTATTTCATTCTGAAGAAAAAAAAGTTATACCTTGTAAGATATTATTTTAATTGTAACATCATGTAATTTATATAAATATGAAAATGACTTTATGATATATGAATATAATTAAATAATCTATCACAATGAAAATATACCTACATATCAAAGTGTTAAAAGCAGCTTGTACAAATGTTTACTCTGCAAATTTCATTGAAATGACAGTTGAAAATATAGTCAATAGATGGCACCACTAAATTTGATTTTTAAGTATCATTTTAACTAATTATAATTTTAGAGTTCAAATGGTCAGAATAGATTTCTTATATTATTTCCTGTCTATGGGTACTTCGGGTAAATTTCGGCGTTCAGTAGTTTGTGAGAACAAAGTCTCCCATGATTATATTTGTTTACATTATAATTTTAATATTGTAGGTAACATATATGTCCTAATTTACTTTGACGAGAACAGAATTTAGTATTTTGAATTTTACAGATACCTCTATTCTCTTTAAACAATTTCGCAAAGAAGTTATTTTTCTGTTAGCTGAGAGCAGTGATAAATTATTAAAGGACTTAGCTCCTCGCCGAGAGATAAATTCAAAGTAATATCAGGAACAAATATCGCTGATGGAAAAATCAAAGCAATTCACAATTTGATGGACTGAAAATTAAAATTTTAGCCAAGGCTGTTGATACCCACTTTAATGTTATACGTAGAAAGTGTTAAAAAAAAAGCCCTCCAGATAGTGATTTTTTACAAAAGTTTCTGAGAAATAATGCATTGATTTCTAAATTGCTTTTTTTTTTTTTTTTTTTTTTTTTTTTTTTTTTTTTTTTTTTTTTTTTTGTTTAGTCAAACACCGATTAGTTATGGAACTAGAGCCCTTTTTGACAATATTTCAATCAAATAAGTCAATAATATCTTTTATCTATGATAAAGTATATAGTATGTCGTATTCCATAGCAAGTCACTTTATGAAAAAAGTACATCATGGTAACAGATTGGAAGTGGTAAAAAACAGCAATCACTAGAACATGAAAAAATCATAATGCATTTCCCTCTTAAAGTGGTGGATATTGGGTTTGGAGCCAGGCCTGGCTCCAAACCCAATATCTGCCGGGCAGAGTATAGAACGAATAGCAGAGATTTCTTTTCAAAATGGGTTGCAGAGTTTCCTTTAATGCACATTCTTTTTTGAGAAATTAGCAATCGCTATTGTCAAATTGCAATTTAAAGTCTTTCTTGTCTTTCTCAGAATTTGATGAAAAAACAAGCTGTATATAGTGAAAGAATTTTTTTAACTTTTAAAGAATTTGTAATACATCTTGCCTTTATAGAAAGAAACCTGATCAAAAAGGAAGTACTTTGATATACGTAAAAGAGCACCTTTCAATTTGAAATCATGTGTTTTAATGAGAAAAAAACTATAGGTTTTGTGAGTTTTTTTTAATGCATTGAATATTAATGTGTTCCATTTCTAAAATTTGTAAAAAGGACGCCTTTCTCTCGTCCACGGCAACGCTGAGTCTGAGAGATTTTCTCTTAATAAAGAGTTAAAACCTCCAAGGGGATTCTTTTAAGTTCACAATGTTATATATGTTCATCTACGACTGCAGAAAGTGGTTTGAAAAAAAAAAAAAAAATACCAACAGTATCTGTTGATATTGTCCTGGTTTTATTTAAGATTCATCGATCTTGAGAAGAAAACTGAAAAAATTCAACAAATATGCATGTCAAATTAGTATACAAATTAATAAGAATAAAACAAAAACCATTGGAATTAATGCAAAATCCAATAATAGGATAAAAATCTAAAAAAGTAGAAAAAATTGATTCCTTCATTTATCTTGAAACAATAGTAAATGAGCAGGGAGGCAGCAATGAAGACATCAGTCAAAGAATCATAAAAGTAAGAACGTGTTTTATAAGCCTCCAAAAGTTTTGGAGAGCTTCAAATATAAAAATTAACACAAAATTAAATATTTTTAAAGCTACAATTCGCTTTATTCTTTTATAGGTGTTGAATGGCGGAACCTCCGTAAAAATGAAATAGAAAAATTAGAAACATTCAAGAACAAATGCTTAAGAATTATTTAAAAATGTGTTTTGATCTAACACCAGATCAAATAAAGACTTAATAACAAAAAACGAAATTAATACCGATTCACGAGGAAATTTTGAAGAGACGATGGAGGTGAATTAGACATATCTTTCGATTAAAACAGGATTGCCCTGCTAATATCTCAGTTACTTGGGTACCCAGCGGAAAAGCAAGCGAGCAAGGTCAAGGCTTACTTGGTAAAGAGATCTGCGCAAAGTAAAATTAAATGGATAGAAATAGGCAAGAAGTTGGCTCAGAACATAAAGAGACTGGAGGTCTTACGTGTCAGCTTGTCGCAAACAGAAGTAAGTGGTATCTGTTATCTAGGTTGCGAAACCCTGTCAGCTAATGAGGCTGAAAAATCTCAAAAGGATAAAACTGTTAAAGAATTCTTTGAAAAGTTTAAAATTTTAGAAATCGAAAAAAGAACTTCAATAAGAATTAGATACTGAGTTGAGTCTGTTGGGTCTAAATTTAATCGTAAGAAAAAGAAATTGTCAGATGGAGGTTAGTTATAAAACTCCATGCAAATATATTGTTATTTAAAAATTAATATGTTTGCAATAGTTTTTTAAACTATTTTATAGTACTTTTCAAATTGAAAAGCTTTAATTACAGCAGTCTATTTTTGATTTTAATATAAAATCCCGTTTATAGTAAATATTGTCCTACATTATTAATATGGTTCTCACTTAATAAAAACTATTTGGTGTTCCTAGAATTAAGCAAAATTCAACTCAAACACTGATACAGCTATTTAACAATTGCATCGGTGTAGAATCATTGTAAGATTGTTATTTCAATATCATTTACTTTGACTTGGTTTCTGTGGTAACTGTGACAAGTAAAAGATTGATTAATTTTTACTACAGTCACTTTCAAGGTGCTTTACATCGCATCAATGAATTTCATGAGTATTTGAGTTACAGTTATATCTCGAATTTGTATAACAATAATAAAACTAGTAAGTATTGTCTGATTATAATTCCAACTTTTTAAAAATCAGGTTTTCCGATAAGAGCAAAAAATCTCAGCTTAATTACAAGCTGAGTTTAGTTGCAAATCAGGCAGTGATAACTAATTTATTTTAAACAGTATGTCTTTCAATGGTCTTGAAATTTTATTTTCAAGGTCTGAAAAGTTATGAAATTTACTTTTTCAAAAGTAGTTCGCATTCTGCGTAAAAATTATTAACGTTCGGATATAGGAAAGGAAAATTCATTTTCACATTATATCGCAGACGATAAAGACGTTGATCTTTATTTCATACATAATTTATCTGAAATGAAAATAAGTAATGTTTCAGTTTGATTGATATAATAATTTATACCAAAATAAATTAGCTCCAAAAGTGTTTAAAAATTATTTTCAATGACAATATAAGTAAATTAAATAGTTGAATATTTTAAAGCCGTACGAAGGGGACTACCGTCGTTCTAAGGCAGATACTTTTTATCTAGATGAGTTGATACACACCTTTTAACTTTAGAATTGTGTAGTGTTGTAAAGTTAACAGAAAATAGTTTTGAAATCGAGGAGCATTAGAAGAAAGTATGTTTTTTGTTGATTTTATGGTACGTTTAAAAGATTTTACATTTGCTTTACCTTTATTATTTAAAAATTTAACTTTTTACCTTATTTTATTTTATTGAAGTCTATGCATGCATATTTAAGATAAAAGAATTTATTTGAATACATCTAATAGGAATTTTGTTTGTATTTGTATGAATAAATTTAACCAAATTCGTACCAGAGTTAAAAAGTACTACTGTATTCGATGCATTCTAGATGCATTTTCGTAATATTCGCATTTTTCTAATTCGCATCTAGATACATTTTCGTAGTATAGGAGTGTCATTTATGCTTATTTTTCTTTGGTTTAATTAAACTATTCTTTTCCACTAAATTCAATTATTATTATTATTATTATTATTTAATTTTTATTATTAATATAACTGTAATAATAATTATGATCTAATCTATTTTCCTGTTCGGAACCTTTTGGCGGCGCAAATGAAAGTTAGGGCATGTGAGGCTTAGTCTGCAACTTATAGAAATAGTATGATAGCTCGGTTCTTGGCTGCTAGCGCATCACCTGTAAACTACTGAACATATAGTTAGGTGTTCTTAAAATTTTTTCGTAATTGTTAAATAACAAACTTAAGTTATTATTTTAAATTCAAATTATTTTTTTTATCAAATTATCGTTCGTGCGGAGCCGCGGTTACTCAGTCGGCAAAGGCAGTGATCTCGTAGCCGGAGTGTAGAGGGATCGAGGCTCAAGACGATAAAATATCCACTTTATTCATTAATGGAGGCTGGGTGACGTAAAATAGTTTCGTAGTCGCAGTGTACTCCAAGTTTACAAACGATATCTTCTACGATATATCTACGAGGGCAGGCCAAGTATGAGGGTTTTCTGCTTGGTTCGTGCTTCTGAATTACGAAGACATACATGAACAAAGTTATTTTTACATCCTAGCGGTGCTCATCAAACAAAATGCGCTCCCAAGTGTAGTCAGACTTTAACCCTCGTGGTTCCTCATTCAAGGGAAACTGCATATTACCGTACTCATTGGCCATTCTCATACTGCGACGGGGTCTATTGGACTTGGTGAAGGCTTTTCTACAAAACAATGACAGACCAACCCACACCTGTTGCATACACCTATGTTTTTAAGACCTCATCCACACTATGGTTCAATGCAAACCATTACCACATGTCTGGAAGAGGTATGGCTTATCGAGGCAGACGATAAAATGGCCTTGAGGAAATGTGCAGTAGATTGTATGGATGCATACAAGCGATCTGCTTATTTAGAGCCCAGTATGTGGATGCAGTCCGTGAACCATCGTTCAAGGTGCCCATCAGGACCAGTACTGGAGTAGTGAACAATTGACCATAGTGTGTAGGCTACATAACATTTCTATTAAAAATATTGTTTGCCATTATCTTTATTTTAATTTTTCTTTTGTGGTGTGGTAACTTTTGAAAAGGAAGTATAATAAGTTTTTCTGATCTAATTTGAGTATTGTAACGTGGCTTCTACACTAAGGTCAATTGTTGACCACTCCAGTACTGGTCGTGATGGCGACCTTAGACGATGATTCACGGGTTACATCGCCACACTGGGACACGAAATGAGAAGAGCGTATGGATGTGTCCATAGAGTTTACTGTGCATTTTGCTGGCTGTCTTTGATCTTTGGAGAAAAACCGCTTCCTCTGCCATCCCTAGATAAGGCCATTTTATCGTCTGCCATTGCCGACCTCGATAGTCATACTGCCCTCCAGACAGTGGTAATGGCTTGCAGTGGACCATAATGTGGAGGGGCCTTTAGATAACGGTAAAGCGTATATAGAATAATAAAGAGATATAATGCTTCTTATCGTCATTCCACGAAAACCGTTTATAACACGCAGTATTTGGGTAAGAAAACAAAAACACCCGTTAAATAAAATCGACAATTTTCAACAAAGTTGGACACTGTATAATTTGTTAACAAACTTTTTTTTCCAAATAGATAATTCGTACAACGGCTTTAGAAAAGAGAAAGAAGGGACAAAGAATTTTTTGTTTAAGATAAACATTTATTAGAAGCTTATTTTTTCTCCTACGAATATTGTACTGTCTAGTAACTTGAATATTTTATAGCATTAGTAGTGTGCACTTTGTATCAGTGTCTATTGCAACAATATATTGTAGTTATGTATTTTTTGGTTACACTGTTTATCATTATTGGGAAAAAATTATAAAAATTATCTTGCTTTTTGTAAATAACTACAACTTTTTCTTCTCGAAGAGGCTGTCTAAAGAACTACAACTTCTACTTAGGGCGAAAAAGTTTTTCCCGGTTTTGATTGGTATTGTGAAAAATGTCGTTTCTCAGCTGTATGATGAGCTAGTGTGAAGTTATAAATTTGTGATTATTAAAGTATTTTAAAACTGAATAGTGGAGTGATATGTTCAAGTTACGTGTGTTTTGCTCGTCAACAAATAAATCAGAATTGTCAATTCAAGACACTCTTGAATTAAATGAGAACATTATTCGGGTTTAAATAATATTTAGTGTACAATTAAAAGAAATAGCTAAATAAATCGAAGTTCGTATAAACTTAAGTAGTTTTATCTCTGTCTATGATGAATGAAAGTGCTATAATAAGTATTTTCATAGAAAAAGGAGGTTAGAAGCATCTATTGTGTATGTATCCTCAAGAAATAGTCAAAGACTTGTTTAGATATATTTAACAACAAAAACTGTTGCTTAATATTAGTGAACATTACTGTTAATATTATGATTGAAATGCATAATTATTTGAAATTTTCATAGAAAATTCTTTATTTCTAAAAGAGTAAAAGAGTATAAACAGCTGTCTTACAAAATTTGTTTGTTTTTATTTGTCTCTATTGATACCTCAATAATATTATTGCCTAAAAAGAAGTCTGTTGCTACTATATTAGCACAATGGCTCCATTCATCTCGGAACCATCTCGTTATCTCTCGATTTACGTTGTCAGCCATGTTGCGGAGTCCTCCGTAAAGATTAAAAATGGCTCCTGCTGTTGTTGGCGTAAGTTGTGCCATGGCAGACGTTATTCTTCTGTTGCGCTGACTGCACACTGTTTGATTTAAATAGTTTTTGAGAGCTACCACTGTATCAACATCTCCCCAAAGGTGTTTGATTGCTGGAAATAGCAACGTGTGCTGTCTTCTGGTGTTTTCATCGGCATAACCCACGTACAGACGTTTGCCAGTGGCCCATAACGTGTTTAAGTTTGCCCAAGAAGTAAAACTAACAGGAATCATATAATTTCCTAATTCGCTCTCTAGCAGGCTGATCAATTCCTGATGTCTGCGAACAGCCCTTCTTCCCTTGAACCCATTGACAAACCTGTGGAAATCCATTATCACAATTTCATTCGTGTTGTTAAGAAATTCTTTGACTTGTCTGATGACATCTTTAATCGTTATATCTGTTACAAAAGAACTGTGAGTAATCCACAACCTCTCTGGAGAAGAGGCTGAAGTTTGGTAGGCAACCCTCAAATCGAGATAACGAATTCCGTAAACTAACTGGTGCCATATATCTTCTTCCTGCGTTATCAAATATCTGTTAAATATTGTGTCATCAGCACTGTCAAATGCTGCATATGAACCTGTGTTGTGAGTTCCCGGTATCATAAGATCCATTAACGAGAAGTTTCCAATTACTGAACGAGCTTGGGACATCCATTTGGGACGAGCACGGATACAGTTGGAAGACTGTACTTCACCACTCTCGACGTAAGCTATCCAAAAACCAAGGCATACATCTGTCAGGTTGCTGCTAGAGAAATTCTGTTCAGGAAACCGTATCGCTGTCCTGTTGAAAAGATGATTTTATAATTAAACCAATTAATAGTAAAGGACGTTTAAAAGTGTTTCAAATAGTTCCGCTGTAAAATTTTATACTTTCAGCGAAAGTAAATTTATCATTAACTTTTTACCTTTTAATGCTCTTGATTAATGACTTACATGTGTACCCAAAATATTTTTCTATCATTAGCATTATTTCGATCTCTTTGGCTTTGCGTCAATAAGCGGTTCAGCAAGTTTTCCTTGCATGCCAGCGGCGATAGTCAATAGATGATTCATGTTGTTTTTTAAAGCTTAATTTTATGTACCGCGATTGTCAATAGACCCGCAGGTACCCACCAATAATTTTATACACTTTCATAGACAGCGAATATATTATGTTTACTGTACTTAAGGCCTTATCACACGGAACGAAGATACGCATTGACAACTGTTTTACTCGACTGTTCTGTGTTGCAGTCGGAGTAAAGTACTGTATCACATGTAGATTTTCATTCGTCTGTGGCACGAAACAGTTGTCAGTGCGTATCTTCGTCTCGTATAATAAGACCTTAACAGAGGTGATCGAAACATGAAATATGTTACATGTGCAGAATACAAGTAGATCTTTGTTACAAAAAATTGTCTCACCAGTAGAAATGTCTGAATGAAAAAATTTAAGCTCATTTATAGTAGTTTTTATTTGTACAATTTATAGATATTAGTTTATTGCTTTTTAGTAAATTTTTGAATGATATCACATATACTTTTTATAGTTTTCGCCTCAAAGTGATATTGTCAAAGTGATATTCTAAAGTATAATTTGAATCATTGTATTAATTTATAACAAAAATAAAATATTAAATTCGACTTTTTTTAATCTTCTATGTGGCGTCTATAGTTTTATCCGTAGTTAAAGGGTTAGTGAACCAAGTTTTATTTTATTTCTTTATATCATGTTTAATTCCGCCGAATAATAACTGTTTAAATATAGGTTTCTGATGTTCGGGACCAAAATCTGTGGATTTGAAGCCCACTTTTGGTAGCCATTCAAAACTAGCATTAAAGTGATATGTTCTGGTCTTGGAGTCGCTCTCAAACAGCGAAACATGGATTATTCTCGAAATAACGTGACATATTTTTAGCGCCGTTTCTTTATTTTTTCTTGAGTAGCAAACAATTCTTAAAATTGAATAATCGTAAAGCAGGCTTGATGATATATTGGGCAGGATCAAACCTTTGCGCTAAAATATACCGAAAACACAAAGCTAGAGTCTACGTGGTTAAAGTACAAAAATTGAATGAAATGACATATTGAATGAAAATAATGTTGAATAAAACATGAAATACTGCTCTTAAAATTCCTTTTCATTATTACTAGAATATCAAAAAGTGCAAATGTATATATATATATATATATATATATATATATATATATATATATATATATATATATATATATATATATATATATATATATATATATATATATATATGTCGTGTCGAGATCCAGAGTTAAGGCGAATGGAAAACAGTCTTCTTAATAATAATAATTTTTTTAAATCATCGTTTCTTTTAATAGCAAAACATGCGCCATTTTCAGGCAGAGACACGCTTAGAGTGTTCAGAGTTCCATGTCCACGCGCTGATTGATCTTATCTGTTTGCAATCTCATCAAATTCTTCCAAAATGCTTCCGCCTGACCGGATGATCCCAAAAGCTTACACGAGGGTGGGTCTTTTTCATTTATTTTATTATTATAAAAGAGTTCCCTTTTTAAAATCGCTTTTAACTCACGTAATTTCCAACTACCCCTTTTTTAGACCTGATATATATATATATATATATATATATATATATATATATATATTTTTATATATATATATATATATATATATATATATATATGTGTGTGTGTGTGTGTGTGTGTGTGTGTATGTATATAGATATTATAGATAGATACATACATATACATCAAACATATATATATATATATATATATATATTTATATGTGTGTTTTTTATATAGATAGATATATATATATATATAATATATATATTTATCATATTTTATTTATATATATATATATATATATATATATATATATATATATATATATATATATATGCACCCTCACCAACTTGGCGATAAAGCTCTATGCATGGTAGCCTTACATTTTTACCTAGTCTCGCCGTGACAAAAAGAATTCTATATGCATGTATCTATATTTTAATTTATATTATATGTGTATCCAGCTGTCCTTGTGGAACCTTTTTCTTATATATTAATTATTAATTTTCTTATATATTAATTATTAATGCTTAAAAATTAGATATAGTGAGCCATTAATGGTTCACTATTGCTCATTTAGATGCGACGAAAGACGGTTGCATCTAGTGTTCTCTCCTAAAGTCAGAATGTAATGTCACTAGAAATCTGCAATATGAGGTCGGATTGTACCTGTCTTCAGTTGAGGCTATACAAAAAAAAAAAAATTATTTGGCTAATTTCATTCGATAGTTTCGAGTTAACTTACCTGAAAAATCCCGATGCCGACGGTCTGACCGACACCAGATGCGATGCTTGGGCATTCAGGAGCGGGTCTTCGTCGAACAGTCTGACCCAGGCATCCGCATCGGGAGGCACCCTGTCCCAGTTCAATTCCAGCATCCTATCCACTTCGTTTTTGGAGTTCGAAGCCAGAGAGGAGACGGTCAAGAACACCAGCGGTTTGTTTCCGTCGTCTTCCGTTTCATGACTCTCCACATCTTGCGCAGTTAACAAATTTAATATTAATTACGATTCATTTATAAACTTATTTTAGATATGATTTACACTAATAACTAAATCCTAGTTTATTGCGATCGACTCCAATTTCTAGTGTATATTCCGAAACACTGCTTCACTCATTTGCGAAATGAAAATGAGTCTGCTTAATTTTAATGTAGACTATGTTTTAATACACATGTCACAGGAATCGACGCGTGATTGTATTTCCAATAGTATTGGCGGATTTAACCAAACATTTCTCTAGACTGCTAGAAATACATGCAATATAGGTCTTCCTTGGTGACTGCGGTGAACATAAAATCTGCCAAATGGCAGCATAAATACACAGAAAAGTAAAAAACTACAAAAATAAACTATGTGATTACGAAAAGTAACAAAATTTACAAAATTTTGAGTTGACGAAATGAAATTAAAAATTGAAAAATAAGTTTGCAGCACTGTTGCAAAAATCTCTTTAAAATAGCCAAAAGCATTAAAATATGGCAATAAAGGCATATCTATACCGACTACCGTATTTTACATCTTGGAACCTATTTCACTTGCAACTTCCGTTTTTGTTGTTAGTTGTTACATTTATTACTATTCTTCTGCGATGTTGTATATCTATCTATCTATCTATCTATCTATCTATATATATATATATATTTGTGTGTGTGTGTGTGTTTAGTACCGGGTGGCCATAATTAAACTGACAGTGCTCACAGTGTTCTGTAGCGCGATCTATTTGCGAGAATGACGCCACATTTTGTAGGAAGATTAAACAGGACGGGGGACGAGGGATTCCGCGAAAAAACAAATTAGTTCTAACTTTATACCTTTTAAAAAGATTTTTCCGCGATTCTTTAGTAATATTCTATTAAACAATGCCAAAAATTATATAATGGGATGTATTTGTAAAATCGAAGCACTGTTTGCAACACTTGGTGCCAATTTGACAATCGTTTCATAAGAACTGACCCCTGCCCTCCCCCAGGTTTATAATGTTATTTCCACCTAACTTTATAATGCTCTGAAAAAGAATTAGTCTCATAAAATTTTCGTCGGCAAAAGGTCTCTTCGTTTATATACACTCATGTCCATAAATTAAGGATAATGAAGTTCAGGCAATGAAAGAGACAAAAGCAAAACAAATTTGACTTATTTGTAAAGTCTATTTATTAAACAAAAGGTAAAGAGCAAAAAAGATGCGTATGTTTGACATAATTAATAAAAATTGCGATTTTTACTACCTGGAGCAAATTTTAAAAAAGAACCTATTTACAGAAAACAGTATAACGGTTAGTATGATGGTTATAACGGATTATGTCTCCCGGACGAAGCAATACAAGCGTTACAACGCCTACGCATGCTGAGTATCAGGTTATCAATCTGATCTTGGGGAAAATTACACCACTCATCAAGCAATGCCCTCCGAAGTTCCGATAGACAGTTGGGAGGGGGTTGACGGGCTGCAATTCGTCGGCCAAGCATGTCCCACACATGCTCTATTGGATTCAAGTCCGGTGAGTCCGGTAGCTGAAGAGAGCTAACGAGACAGGTCTGATGCTGTGCTCCGTCTGTTTCTTTTGGCAGTAACTGCCAAATACCGGTCATCATTCGGCGTAGTAACTCGGGGGCGACCTGTGCTGTAACATCTACTCACATTACCATCATGTTTGAATCGTTGCCAAAGCCTGGAGATGACACTCTGGGCAATTCCAAGTTCCTCGGATACTTCCAGCTGGGTACATCCACATTCCAGTCGTCCGATAATTCTACCACGTAAAAAATCATCCAAATGCTTCCTTTGTGCCATAACAATGCGGTTATTGCACTGAAAGGCTTTTAAAGCGCTTGTGAACAATTTTACTTCTTTGCTACCATTCCTTATATACCCCTTTCATACACTTTCGTCATTGTGACGTACTATACGCGCCATCTGGTGGTTTCCTGCAATTTGCATATTCTTCTTCAAGATGTGTGTGATAATTCTACAGGTGAAATTTTTATCTTAGAGCTCAATTTCTGTGTGATTCTGAATTATCCTTAATTTATGGACATGAGTGTAAACTATTTTTCGTGTCCGAATGTCAGTCAAGTAAGAAAAATATTGAATAGAATCTGTCACTATTTTCCTTTTGAAGCGTAGAAGATCATTCAGAAAAATTTCCAAATTATTAAATTTAGCAGTGATATAGTGCGACATTGTTACCTCTTTTCCAAATTCGGGTTGTTGCTGTATATCCGTGGGTCAGCGATAGAAGCGAGATGAGAATGACCAGCATCCTGTGTCGTTCAAGTCCAGTACTTTACGATTCTGATCACCAACCGTGCTGAAAATCAAAGTAGAGATATTTTTTAGATTTTTTTATTTTGTAGACGAGGTCTGTCGTGCAATTTGTTTAAAACAGCGATTGTCAATTTTTTTTAACACACATACATTTCGCAGCGGAATTGTACCCAGAGTTGGCGTTTTGCTCGTCAATTTAGTTATTCAGTTAAATCTCAATGAATCGGAAATTATTTAATTTTTTAACCAACTTTTCGTATTTGAGATTGAAATATATAAACAAATATATAAATAGAAATATATAAATAACAACTATAAAACTTTTGTAAACAAAAAATATATTTTTTAGTGGATAAATTTATAATAGTTTCGTAAATATGAAAAATCAAATAAAAATAGTAGTATATAGTTTTAATTTTTCCCGTTCTGTGGTTCGCATCGACTAATGTAAAAACTAGTTACTTGTCTAAATTTTTTCCAGAATCTATGTAGTAGACAAGAACATTCGGCTTCGTTTTTCTCTATATACCGTTATTTGTGTACCCACAAACAAATGTTGTTACCCTAACCCGTACTAGTACATAACCCTAGTTCAAGTATCAATCGTCAGAAGAAGTACTAGTAAGTGTCCCGCGCTCAAGTATCAATCGTTAGAAAACGTACCAATAAGTGACCCGTACTCAAGTATCAATCGCCAGAAAACGTATTAGTACGTGTCCTGCATACAATGTGTTAAGCTATCGCCTATCATTCGCTATAGGAAACGAAATGGTCTTAACGTCTCCCTAAGGAACAGAAATGTGTTCAATGCCCCCCTTTGTAAAAATCCCGTCATTTAGAGTGTAGGGTAGGAGAAGTACTCAATTATAAGAGGCAAAATGTTTAAGTAATTTTCTTCAATACAGTTACAAATCATATTTTTGTTACTCAGACACGCTGAAGCAACGCTGAAACGAAAAGTTAGAGAGCTGATCTTCGGTTCTGGAGTTAGTCGGTTCGAATCCCACTGGGCATAGATGTTCGTAGCCATTTGCAATCGGCTTTAAGTAGTAGGTCCCGGTTTCAATAGCCCTAGTGTTGCAAAAGAGTACACCGTATTGCTCCAAACTAATTCAAACGAATGCTGTTGATTAAATATATTTTTCTGAATGTCGGCCCAATTTCACGCAGAACAAAGGGAATGGAAATAACTGGTTCGGGTATCACTGCGTAAGTTTGTTATTGCTGCTAAAAATGTGTAAATTAGATAATTAATGTAATAAATTTATTAAATATTTTTAAAATTAAATTTTAAAGGCAAAACCTGCTCACAACGCCTCCCTGCCACCCGAAACGAGTTCACTGCCCACCATCATCATCCCACTGCCCCCGTTGAGAACCACTAGTTTAAAATATCCGTTGTAACGGCATACCTTAACGGTGTGCCTACATCAAAGACTCTGAGAAATTGACTTCGCTTATGTGGAGACAAAGGTGTTGTCTCCCCCGGCACCATGATGTCTAGACTTTTGTGCCCTACAATAGCCAAACAACAGACCAGACAACCGGGCGTCCAGACCAACAGCTAGAAAGATGATCATCGGAACAAGGGAATGTCCGACATTGGATCTTCGCCGACACGAAATTCTAGAGACTCCCGGGTTTGCGGATGGTGATTGTCTAGCCCAGACCAATCCAGTTGGTTGAAGGTGAGATCATCGCCAGATGATCCAATGATTAAATTGTGGGTGAGGCTTCCTCTCTTAGAGGCCCCTCCCTAAAAAAGACACGAGATAAGATTTTTTTAAAGTAGTAGTTAGTTAGCTAGCAGCCAGCTAATTCGGAGGTCGCCTTGACCAGTCTCTCTATCGGAGAGTTTTTCCTAGTAAAAATCCCACCTTGGGATATATCTCTTTCTGAGATTGAGAACGATACCCTGTGGCTTGGGTTTTCTTTTAATATAATCTTCTTCAGAACTGATTGCATATTCCTCTTAGGAATTCTAACTGTGTTTTGATATCCTTCAAAGAAACAATTTGTTATTTCTACTCATCTCGTCTAATTGAGTGTACTGTCTACTTAATTACTTCAGAGAACTTTCGCGAGAGCTACCGAATTGTTTTTTCCGTCGGATCGCCAACATTTCGGCAGAGGCATTTATTGTACGTCTCTACTCAGGTCTACGTGTATCGAATCACATACTTGTGAACTAAAATTGTTTTTTTCTTGTATATAGAAATGATGTATATAGCAGAGGTGTAAATAAATCAATTATTCAAGAAACATCTGATTCTTCATTGTGTCACCTAAAACAGGGACCAGATACCTTACACCGTAAATAATCAGCTATTTATATTTACTAGTGTTGATTTTGGGTTTAGATGATAAAATGAGTCATACTACAACAATTCGTTTCGTTCCTTTTTCATAATGTTTTTTAAAAAAAATTTTGTAGCCACACTGCCCATATTTTGCTTCTTGGTAATGATTAAGTCCCATTCGTTCTGAAACATTCCTCCAGAAAAGCACTCAAATCGGGTGATGCAAAAGGTTTACCGGAGAAAATTTGCTAATTCGAAAGATCGGAGAGAAAATTCGATAAGGAAATTGAGGGGGATAACAGGTGAGATGAATTTCTAAGCTATGTTTTCTCTGAACTAGAATATGAGTATGATTTATTGTACAATCCTTCGAAAGCATGTAGAATGGTTCAACTTTTCGCAAATTTAACCGATTATAGCTAGGAGGGTTTTTTTTATTCTTTCTCAGAATCATCGGATATTGAATTTAGCACCGTACCATTTTTGAACTTTTCCAGTGTTTCGAGGATTGTGGCTAGATGTTAAATACAGATATTCTTAGGAATATTAAGGTGTCTTTTATATTTAAAACTTTTTTTTTTCTTTCGGTATTTTATAATCTCATCAAACCTGTAGACAGGATTTAGTTTCGGTATAGGAAGGCTGAAACTCGACTGAGACTCCCCCGATATTTTACTATTTTTAAAATAAAAAAAACATAAAAATAATAATAGTTATATAAAATTGATAACTAATATCAAATATCAACAATTTGTTTAAAAATTATATAAAATTTAATGTTGTACACTGTCTACCAATAAGTATTTGGACACCTATGCAAATGACGATATCTGCTGTCCTGGGGTACGTCACGACCTCCGCCGGTGTACATCGTGTAGCATCAGCATTAGTCGCATGCAAGATGCCGCACAGTTCGGAGCTCTCTGATTTCGAGAAAGGTATAATTATCGGGGATCACAAATGTGGCCGATCCTTAAGGGACATATCTAGTGATCTGAAGTACCCAAAATCGACAGTGGACTATGTGATTAAGAAGAGGAAGGTGAATGGTGATTGTTGGAGTGTCCCCCGAGTCAGCAGACCAACGAAACTGGGAGATAGAGACCGACGAGTGCTGTCCAGAGAAATTCGGAAGAACCACACCCAACCGATGGCCCTCATCTGCTAGGAGTTTCAACAGGCATCCGGGAGTATTGTTTCAATGAATGCCATCCGTAAGGAAGCACATCTGCTTGGTTTTCATGGTTGTGCTGCTGCGAAGCACATCGAATTTGGACCGTAGATCAGTGGAAACGGGTTCTTTGGAGTGACGAATCAAGGTTCACCCTTTACCGTTCGGATGGCAAGGTCTGGGTCTAGCGTCTGCCTTATCCTGGTATGGACTAGGAACCTCGGTCCCCATTCATGGTAAGCTGAATGCCGATACCTACTGCACTATTTTGGATGAAAATGTGCTTCCTACGTTGTGGCAATTTTACGGGTTGGACCCCTATTACTTTCAGGACGACGATGCCAGTTGTCATGTTTCGAGGTTAACCAAGGCTTGGTATGGTGCCAATGGAGTTCATCTAATCGACCGGCCTGCCCAGAGCCCAGACCTGAACACTATCGCGAACCTCTGGGACGAGTTGGATCGCCGAATTAAGGGGTGCAGTAACAGTCCAAAATCGGTGAAGGAACTTGTATGTCTACTTCAGGTCGAGTGGAAGACAATACCAGTAGTATAATACAAAGACTTCTGAAAAGTATGCCCCGGAGGGTTCATGCTGTAATTTCCTCTCGTGGAGGTTTTACCAACTATTGATTTTGAATAAAGTTAGTTTTTCTTTTCTGTCACAGGTGTCCAAGTACTCATTGGTAGACAGTGTATATATATGTATAAGTCTACGTATTATCTTGTGTAATATGTTTCAGTAAATCTATGAAAAATTTGGAGCTAAATCATTAAAGTCAAGTAAATAAAAGTTGAAAAAATTAAATTTTTATTAAGTTTGCAGTTTAAAACAATTATATTTGAAAATGTACTTACATTTCAGCGATACAATGTAATAGAGTAAACTCTAGAATATTGGATAGGGAAAGTGTTTCACAGCCTTAGGGAGCTCACCTTATGGTTACGACCATGAAATGGAAATTTGTGATGTCCAATCAGATTTTATGCATTTTCTTCATGACCATAATACGTAAAAGGTTAAATGTAAGAAAGGTTGTTTTGGTGTTTTATGCTCTAAATGTTTTTCTATTCTATCACGTTCTTTCGTTTGACAGCTTATCTGAAATTCCCCCTGAGTATATATATATATTGAGCACGTACAATATGTTCGTGGTCACAAGATCCTCCAAATTCTCAAACGATACCTCTGGGAGGGGTGGCAGGCCAATCCTGGGGGGTCTTTTGCTTGGTCCCTGCTTCTAAATGCCGAACGATGGCGGATTGGTGAGGCCGCTGATCATCGGTACCGGAGTTCGTGGGTTCGAATCCCACTATGGTATGGATGTTCTTAGCCGTTCGAAATCGGCTTTAAGCAGTAGGTCCCGGTCTCATTAGCCCTCGTGTGTAAAACAGTATTCCGTATCACTCCAAACCAAACCAAACCCTTCTTCTAAATTATGAGTACCTAGCGGGGGAATGTGACTTGCGTCAGTAGCATACCTTAAGCTACACGTGCTCTCCGGTGGGGCTAAATGAGTAACAGGTTCGAAGCCTTGTTAGGGCGTTAGGATAATGTCCGTATCGTCTGCTGCGCTGGAAAAAATATATGTATTGAGAAGTTGAAGTAAAATTTGGAAATATGGCAATATAGAATTCAGAGTTAAATTAAATCTTTAATACTCGAGTTATATCTATCTATTTTAAATCTAAGTTATAGATTTCACAGAATAAAATAAATAGGAAAAAATTGAATACTACAGCATGTAATGTTAGACATCAGCTATCGTTGTAATCAATTTATTCTGATTTTAGACTATGTACCTACCGAAAAAGCAAATTTACGTGCTCTATTTAAAAAAAAAAAACAAAAAAAAACAAAAAAAAAACAAACAAAAAAAACAAACAAAAAAAAAACAGGTATTGATCCAAATTGAAAATTTTTAAATAATAGCAATTACTGGAAAATCTTGTATATTGTTTATAAGATTGCCTTCTACCTGCTCTCGAGAGGAAAGCTAATTCTAAGAAAATATAAAAGTTCTACAAGCTATTTTTTAGAGGTAACTAAAAAGTTACGACAGGCATTAAAGGGTTCAACTTTTTAAATCGTTAGTTGAATCAGTACTTTATATGGATCTGAAATTTGGGCGTTAGCCGTAGCCCAAACTAGAAAACTAAATACCTTTCAAAATAAGTGTTTAAGGATAATTATGAAAGTTTTTTGGCCGCATGAAATAACGAAAGAAGAGCGGGTACAGAGAACTAACTTAAAATAACATAGATCAAAACATCCAATTATCCCTTTCAACCCGACTTCTGCGCGATTAAATTTTTTTTCTGAAAAGTAGTTTCATTTAATGTTGACATGCTTAAAAATATTTACAATGTGCCAATTCCAATCGGCTATGAAGATCCATGCCATTGTGGGATTCGAATCCACGAACTCTGGAACCGAAGATCAGCGCCCTAACCAGTCGGCCATCGTTCGGCTTATCTATATTTATGAAAGACGAAAAAAGTTTCGGAACTGGAATAATAAAAACTTACTTGATAATTTCAATCAACCAAGAAAGGTCTAACCATCTAGATATCTTAGCAAACAAAAGATAAACTGCATGAGCGTGTAGAATTATCAGATTCACTAATGAATTAACAGATAAGAATGCAAGAAGAAAACAGTTCTGAATTTTGGGATGAATTGCGTCTTTTCCGCTAGCATGTACATATTCATATTTATAAAAGAAAATTAGCTACATGATGCATGCATTTATATTTTTAC
This sequence comes from Pardosa pseudoannulata, assembly GCA_032207245.1. Taxonomy (NCBI): domain Eukaryota; kingdom Metazoa; phylum Arthropoda; class Arachnida; order Araneae; family Lycosidae; genus Pardosa; species Pardosa pseudoannulata. Next base: position 184,007,256 of record CM063505.1, on the reverse strand, counting down.
CGTTTTACTGAATTAACACAGTGTGGTGGTGCGCCATAAAAGAGGGATAAAGGAGGTCACAGGAAACATACTTCTTTGATTTAATGCGGGCAAGACTTTGTTCAAAAGACTGAGATAGCGTCAGTCACTGCGCATGTCTTCCAACCAGATTCAAGCATGATTCTTCAAAAAAGAATGGTTCAATAACTAAAGATGAGGTGAAACCATACCAATGTCAACTTGGATGAATTGTGTTGGATATGCACGAGGATTTGACGTCACCCATATCCAAATATTCTTAGTGTTGACATCCCCGCATAGTAAGAAGTGTGCCTCATCCGTCTAGAAAATGTTGAACAATCACTGAGGATTGCTTTCCATTCTTGCGAAAGCCCATTTGGTAAGTGATTCCCTCATAGCTGTGTATCTCGGCTGTAATTCCTTCAGTGATTGCAATTTGCAGGAATATAGATGTAATATTCCTTGGAGAATTCGTCTAATGGATGAGCGAGACACATCCAATACTCTAGAAGCTTTGATAGAACTGCTGCGTCATGTGGATGGTTCCGCCGCCATATCATTCATAACGATTTCCACCTCAGTAATGTGGACCACCACCAACAAGTGTCTTTCCCAAAGTGGCCCATCTTTCAGCGAGCTAATTTCTTCGAACTGTTTTACAAACATCAATACCATAGCACACAATATGGGGTCCTTCTTCTTTTTTTAATATTTGTTCCGCCGCTTGAAATTTTCGCAAAGCAACATTTGCTGACTGTCCATGCACATAAGACATCTTCACCAACAACGTTGTATCAGGTAGTATAATTCTGAAACTGGATGAGAAATCCTCCTGTATCACAGTCTTTTATGACAAGATTAGTTTTCATAAATACTTTGAATCTCTACCATATCAGTGCCCCTACCAATGACTTAAGTTTTTTTTATTCTAACCAAAATCCGGTATAGTCTGGAGACTAAAATAGAAGACACGAAAATTTAGAAATAAAAATTTAGACAAGACAGAGTTAGCAATTACAGTTGCAAGATCGCATGGCCTCCACTATCACCAGACCTCACTCCAGCCAATTTCTGGATAGGGGGATACTTGAAATCACTCGAATACCGTCCATCGTCTTCAGCATTAGTCAAACTTAAAGATTCTATCTCGAGGGAAGTTTCTGCTGTTCCTTCCGATATGTTGCATGCTACTGTAACGTGTGTTGTAAGTTGCCTTAGTAACGCCGTAGAATGTGCTGGCGGTCATGTTGAACACTTGTTATTGAACGAATAACGGAAGGCAATGCACTGCTGTCCTGTTCATCGTGTTTCGGGTAGTCAGGCCCTTTATCGGTGACATTTTACCTAACTTTTGTATGATTCTAAACAAAATCCTTTTCATGCAAGCCGCATATCTTTATCATTATTCCTTCCATTTTTACACATTTTTAAACCTTTGACGAATTTATAGCTCATCCATTGTATACACGTATGTGCTTTTATGTGTAAATGGCATATATAATAAATCTAAAGAACATTCAATTTATGAGGGATGAAATTATTTAAGAAAGTTTTAAAAGCAAAAAGTTTATATGAATAAATTATTCTTAAGTTAATATTAAGCTACAAAATAAGATAATAGGGCAGGTACCTAACATTCTTATCTTAGGAAAAAAAAACAGAATGGAGATATAAACGCTGATTAAAAACCCGACTAAACTTACATTCCTGTTTAAGTGACTCATTCTTAATTAAATTTGTTCACGCTAATTCCTTCCCCCTTTCTCAAAATAATTTACTCCAGAGACTATCAAATTTCCTACTATGTTTTTTTTCGCTGTCAGGAACTCGATATTCGAATCAAAGTAGCTGCGCTTTAAATGTATTTGCAGCTGAAAGGTCACTTTGCTCAGTGGAGCGCAAATGAACTAGATGAACGGTACAACTGTGAATGGTTTCCAAAAGATGCGAGCCCATGTTGACCTTGACTAAAATGCATATTGTTAAAAGTTTCCTCATACACTAGAAAATCCGCGAGATGCTTTTAACTTTCTCGGTCATCTGAAATTCTTATGAAGCTCATCGACATAAAAATAATTTCGAATCATTTTTCAACAATCTTTTATCGTTGAGGAAACTTTTTATACAGCTAGGCCTCTTATAGAACTTCACATTTGATTGAATTCTTGAAAATCACGTAATTGAAAATTTTCAGATTTGTGGAAGAAGTGTATATGAAACGAAACATTTCATTAGTATTTGATTTTTATCTATATGCAACCAATAATTTATGAGAAATATGAGTTATAATAGCGCAGAATTTTAACTTAAGTTTAAAATCTTTCTTTGCTGTTTTGCTTTATTTACAACCTACTCCCTCCCTGGATATTCATGACTTTTTAAATTTTACTTTATATGAGGTTGTTGAACAACTTTTTTCTCTATAACCTAGAATTTTAAGTACAAGAGTTCACAATTTTTCCTTTGATTTTATTAATTTACTAGCATATCGCCCGTCATATGACGGGATCAGTAAAATGTTTAATTTTACAGAATTGTAAGATATAATATGAGGCAGATAAAAAAATGGTTTGTTTTTCGGTTGAGAATTATCTGGTACACGCTCAATAATTTGTTTAACTTCATACTCTTCTAAAGTCTCCCGATATTGTGAATGCAGTTTAGAATCACGTTGAATTCATTTAGAAAGATAATTCAAAGTTTTCTTAGCTAAGTCGAAATTATAGTTAAGTTCTTCCCAATTTTTTACCACAGTATTTAATGGAAGTAAAGGAATGAAACTATCATTTTCTACCACACGCTATAGATAGAATTTGTCGTTAATACCGGTAATAAAATTTTCATCGCAACAAAAAAATAATCGATGATTAAATTTAAATTATCACATATATACCTAATCTATCATTTAAGCCAAATATAAAAGAAAATTATTTACGTAATATCTAATTTCAGTGATAAAACGTATTATCTAAGTTCAGTGAAAATAATGCAGACGATATTTAAATAATTTAAAATGAGAAATGATTAAATGAGGTGGTTTGACGTCAAAGGAATGACGTCATAATGCTAGAAAAAATGTTATTTTTACCTATTTATTATGTGACAAATTGATAAATTTAATCGCCTGCTCTTAACCGGGGAAAATAGAACTTAAAATAGTGGCATTAAATGCTATAAAAGTGGAAAGGGACTTATTTAAATTTATAAAGAATCCAATATGGATGCCTCTATTCATTCCAGGTCCAACCGCTTCATAAATTGGAGGACAGACGGACAGATAACTTAGGCTATTATTATATAGGGGTAAGTGACTTTTCTTTAATGTTATATCAGAATGATAGTCAAATAGTAGAGTGCTGCACTTATTTAAAATAGACGTTTGTTACACAGTCACACACACACACACACACACATATATATATATATATATATATATATATATATATATATATATATATATATATATATATATATATATATATATATATATATATATATATATATATATATATATATATATATATATATATATATATATATATGAATGAGTGTGTGTGTAAGGAAAATTTAAACTAAATCTGCAGACAAATGTATACATTTTCTATAGACCCCCCCCTAAAGATATGTTAGAGGAATGTAATACCCCAAACATTGGGAAAACAGATACTTGAAAGCTACCAAAGTGAATTTATAGCCCAAAATCCTCATTTCAGGTTTTTAGATCCACACTCAAAGGGAAAATCTTGTATGTTCTCGTTTTTCCCCTATTAACCCCTACGCTAAACTGACCTCGGGTGTTGCAGTTCACGCCTTCAGGCAAAGGGTCTAACCAAATAAAATTTTATAGAGCCCTAGCTGCCAGTTTAGGAAATTTCCAAAAGAAAAGGGGATTCACGGTTTTGGAGACTCATTGTCTTAGAGCATTTTTTAAGAGATTCTTAAATTGTCAAACACTTCATACATAGTAGTCAGTCTCGCAGCTTGTCCTGATTTTAAAATGAAGTGAGAACCCATCCAATGGATATAACGGAAACAAATATATTTCGTCAGTGAAACAGTATCCTGTTGCTCTACCCCACCATCTGACCACGACTGCAAGCTTCTTTCACCCCTCCCTCATACAATGGGTTTTATGACACATATATATGGGGCAGCAAAAAATTTCCATTCGAAGGCTATATAGTTCCATATTTAGTATGCTAGTCATGCAAAAAGGTATTGAACCTATCATCCCACTACTTCACCAGGTTTAATCTATCCTTTTAGTAAAACTCCACCAGCACTTCGACGTCCGACAGAAACCATCAACCTTTCAGAGAAATTTAAAAGACAATACTGAAAAGATTGAGACCAGGACTGCAGTACTGATGCTCGAGAGTATTTCCCACTTGAATGAAAGTAACGTATGCGTTACGACATTTGCGATATGGAGACATGCGATATCCTGTAGCAGAATTCCCCATTTAGAAATTTTTCCGGACGTTTTATCCTCATTTCACGTCTTCATCTTCCCAGAAAAATACAGTACCGTTTCCCAGGGAGACACCTGGATTCTGGAAATCAAAAAGGAGTGGGCTCTGGTAATCAAAGAATTTAAAAAAAGTATAACAGCACGTTGATCTTGTTTGGCCACATTTTGTAGCTATGTCGCCATTCTTAACGTTTCAGCATTTTCTACACAGAAATAACAGAACGTCACATTAATCTCATACCTCGATGTTGGTACTTATATACCCGCTTGAACGACTCTCTAATTTGCATATATGCCTCAGTGACACCCTTAAATGGAAATATATATATTGTAACTTCACGGAATTCTCGGGTAGCGTGTGGGTGTCGAAGTGGTTATGACACGATGTACAACTTAGAAACAATAACAACGTTTATTATTGATTAAAATGGAATGTGTACATATTTTCCAAATGGAAATCACAGAGCTCAGGCGGGCTGGTGCGGACCTAAAAGTCCCAGGTTCAAGGCGAACCTAAGACACAGCCTGCGAACAGGTGCCGACAGATACCGTGGTACAAGGGTACACCTGAGCCTCCTTGAGTCCCACAAAAGCTGGAGAAAAACTGCCCCCCCCCAAAAAAAACCCAACCGCCTCCAATCGAACTTCTGTCCGTTCTCTATATTCTGGGGACTCTCTGGCGAAAAACTCTCTCCGCTTGACGTCACATTTCGCCTCTTCCCATTGGCTTTTTCTTTCCACGTCGCTGTCCTGGTAGCCTCTGATTGGCTGCTTCGGTGGCGCCTCACTGTCTGACATTTCGTTGTCTCGTTCATCCGTTCGATTTACCTTGTACATCTCAAGGCGTAGTCGAAACGATAACCCTTTATGGTGAAGTGTCAAAAACCCAGGCAAAGTGTCACCCTGCCCTGGGCTTTAAGAAGACCCCTTTGTAAAGCCAATGGAGTGTAGCAACGTCACAATACACACACACACACACACACACACATATATATATATATATATATATATATATATATATATATATATATATATATATATATATATATATATATATATATATAATTGAGTCGCAATTAAAAGTTAACAAATTTAAATAATAACAATAAATGCAAACACTTAAACCAGGGAGTAGGCAATTAAAAATCAAACTGAAATTTCCTTCCCATACGAAGAACGGTTTTCCATTTGTAACTAAGCACAACTTCCAAATCCTGTTAAACCGTCTAGGTAACGTAGGATGAAGTGAGCGTTAACGATAACTTAATCCATAGAAATCAAAATCCTTAGCACATCAGCAGTATTATTTACAACTCTTTATCTATTATCCATTTAACCTCGCGTTAGCTACCAAGCCTTGTTCTTCATCACCCGACTGTAACGACTTTTGGATAAGCGTTTTGTTCGAGCATCGCCGCTTCTAAAAAGGAGGTTCATTCAAAATGACAACTCTAATAGGGAGGGTAACACTACCAGATAATTATTGTTGCCTTGCTCAGGCAACACACGGATATTAGAAGCTAATTTCGCTTTCCTTTCTTTTTTAATCCTATTTGCTAGAGAATTCCGTAAGTTTCTTAGCGTAATCTGAATTTTAAAATAATTATCTGTATATATGAGACTTAAATACCACTGAGTGATCGCTCTACCTGAAGAAAGACGAGGCGCAGAAAGTTGAAATTTTGTAAGCTCTTACTCCTCAAGTGAGCAATAAAAAATAATTACATATATTTCAAAACTAAAAATTTAAATGGTTGAATTAATGGATGTTAATGGATGTAAATTGCTTTCTGAAAAGTTTTTCTAATTCGATAATAAAAGGAAAAATTTAAGCCTCTCGATGAGCTATCTTTATATACAAATCTCAAATATATCTTATCTCTTCATGAAAGGCAAAGTACAGGAAGTTGAAATTTCGTATGGGAATTTGTTCTAAACTGAAATGTGAAAATTGAGAAAGAATTTTCAAATTTCAAGCTTTAAAAAAGTTTATTGAGGGCTGAAGAGAAAAAATGCGACTTTAACAGTTTTCTTCCATTGCAACGAAAATGTCTCAAAGCTCATTACGTGCATTTTTAAGTTGGCAAATATACAGATTTGTGGTTATGTGGTTTTAGACTCACCTGCATTATCGAAATGAGTGACGATATTGTTAACGAGATTTTTACCGTTATCTTTTAACAAAGATAATGGTAAAAACTATTACCTTTGATTAAAGAGACATTTAATCCACCCTATTTTTTCTTTACTCTATTATTTGTTTATTTTTCGCTCGTTGTTATTTTTGTGCTTACTGAAAAAAACCTCTGGATTGAAGGGCTTGACCCATATGGTCCAGTTACTCCATCGTCTTCAAAGCCTTTATAGAGACATGGTCTATGTGAAACATTTCCGGTACAGAGTATAGAAATAAAGATCTGGGGGTACCGAAGGTCTTGAACAGTGTACCACGTTATTCATAATTTCAAACTTTTGTTTTCGATCTTTTTTTATATCAACTTCCGAATCAGAACTTCGTCCTTAATCTTGGAAAAAATATCCTTTATTCCATCCTTCGCAATAAGAACCTATATTTCGAATTCCTTGCCCCGGTAGTTCGGACCATGCCAGTTTATCTTATTATATAGATTGTTTAATTTTTAATACCATAAATTCATTAGGTCTCTCTGACAGACGACAGTCGAAAGGGTAAGGCGCTGTTCTTTGTAACTGGAGCTCATGGGTTCGAGTATACCAGCTGGCATGAATGTTTGTAGCTGTTCGGAATCGGCTTTTACCAGTAGGTACCGGACTCGTTAGCACTGGTATAACAAAAGAGTATACTGTAGCTCTCTCATCCAAGCCACTGGGTCTCCCGTGGGCTCAAACTTCGAGTTTTAGTCTCTACAATGGTTCTCATGAAACTGAATTTGCTAAAACTATTTATTAGCTACTACACTTACTAGACTGAAGCCGAATGATGGCTGAAATGGGAGGGCGCTTCTTTTCGATACCGGAGTTTATCGGTTTGAATCCCATTGCTGACATAGATGTTCGTATCCGTTCGGAATCGGCCCTAAACAGTAAGGCCTCGGTCTCATTAGCTCTCGTGTAGCAAAATCGTAGACCATAGCGATCCAAATCAAACTAATTTTCAAGTCTTCAAATCTTGTTTTGTAGGTAAAAAAATGTATTAATAGAATATTTGTATAATAGAAAATATTTGTATAAATTTTTATTGCAACAAAAAATAATCGATGATTCAATTTAAAATTATCACATATGTACCTAATCTATTATTTAAGCCAAATATAAAAGAAAATTATTTACGTAATATCTAAATTCAGTGATAAAACGTATGAAAATAATGCAGACGATATTTAAATAATTTAAAAAAAGAAATGATTAAATGAGAGGGTTAAAGGAATGACATCATAATGCTAGAAAAAAATGTTATTTTTACCTAATTATTATGTGATAAATTGATAAATTTCATCGCTCCTAACCGGGAAAAATAGGGCTTGAAATAATGGCATTAAACGCTCGAAAAATTGGGAAGAGGTAGATTTCGAACGTTATAAAGACTACAGTATTTTTCGCTGTGATACGAATCTTATTCATACCAATTTATTTTAGAATCGGATCTATAGTTTAGGAGAAGATAAACTTTACTCGCTTTGAATTTTGCTAACCATGACTCATCAAGAACCGAATATGGATGGCTCTATCTATTGCAGGTCCAACCGCTTCATAAATTCGAGAACAGACGGACAGATAACTTAGGCTATTATTATATAGGGGATATATATGATATATGCATATATATATATATATATATATATAATATATATATATATATATATATATAATATGATTTTCGCAAATAATAAAAAGGATAAATAAAAAGTTAATTTTTAATCTAAATTGATTTTTTTAATCAACCTTCCCATTCTGTGGTTCCGCATCGACTGATGTTAAAACTAGTTTTTACTTGTCTAAATTTTTCCAGAATCTATATAGTAGACAAGAACATTCGGCTTCGTTTTCCTGTATTTACCGTTATTTTTGTACCCACAAACAAACCATGTTGTTACACTAACCCGTACTAGTACGTGACCCGCGCTCAAGGTTCAATAGTCAGAAAACGTACTAGTAGTGGTTTGGTTTGGTTTGGTGTGCTACGGTCTACTTTTTGCAACACGAGGGCTAATGAGACCGGGAACTACAGCTTAAAGCCGATTCCGAACGGCTACGGACATCCATGCCACAGTGGGATTCGAACCCACGAACTCCGGTACCAATGGCCAGCACCCTAACCATTTGGCCATCGTTCGGCGTACTAATAGTGTCCCTCAAAGAATGTGTTAACAGAACTAATTAAATGCAGATGAAGCTGTGGAAAGTAATATTCTCTGTCTGTATATATACATATGTGTGTTTGTGTGATGGGTGATTTCGCCATTACAGGTTGCAGTCGTGGATGAAAACAAATATCTACAAAAACTCAGTGCAAGTGATATACGTTTATTTAAAAAGACCCTCTACCGTTACAATCAATCTTGTATGGGGCAGATTCATATTAGCCGAAAAAGAAAAAATATATATCTATTCAGCCAACAGAATCATTAATTTGGGTCATGCGAAGACACTTACAAAGAGAAAATCGTTATTTAAAACACTTACTCAAGCTGAAATTGTTATTTGAACAATTTTTTTTCATGAAGATTTTCTTCATAATTTTGAAGAGAACAAATTAAATTTAAAAGGAAATTTAGCCAGTATTTGCATTGCTTTGTAAGAAAAACGGAATAGACAGCTTAATAATTAGTTTAAAATAATTTTCTATTAGTGTATTAAAACCTTATTCTTCTGGAAAGAAGTGATTGTTATACATAATTACGAATTTAGTAACTCCATTGTTTAAATACTGTTAATAATATTTATCACGAAAGATTAAACTATTTAAAAAAGAAAGAAGAAACAATTGTTTTTAACCGTTTGTGTTATTCCGGATATGAAGCGAAATGGAAAGAATACGTTGTGTAATTCTTTGTTCATTATTCACTAACCTGTTTTACGGTCATTACGAAGGTTTAAATAGAAATAAATTTTTCATAGTGTTATATATATATATATATATATATATATATATATATATATATATATATATATATATATATATATATATATATATATAATATATATATATATATATATATATATATATATATATATATATATATATATATATATATATATATATATATATATATATATATATATATATATATATATATATATATATATATATATATATATATATATATATATATATATATATATATATTAATTAGCTTTGTAGATAAATGTGTTCGTATATTGTTCATTACTTTTACAATATGGCCGCCATTTTTATTGAAGGGATACTCTTACTGTTTAATAAAATGTAGTTATTGCAAGAGCTCACATAACATTTTTGCTTTTGTATAAAATGCCTATAAAAGTTCTAAGTACGAAGTAAGATTATGAATTTCGAAACATATTAACTTTAATCTGTTCTATACAAATACTATTTAATATATTTAGAAGGGATAGGAAATTAGATATCCGTATGAATTTTTTTAAGTATTAAGAAAGTACGATTTAAAAAATAAAAATTGCAGTCATTATTAGTGACAATTATATTTTTTAATAGAAAGGTGGAAAATAAAAAGCCGTTTTTACTTCTACTTATGCAACAACGTTTCATTATTCAATGCGATTGGAACATCGATGTTTCCTGCCAAATTTCACAAAGGTGCTTTGTTGCCTTCATGATTAATTTTCACTCGGTTTGAGAAGGGATAGGAAAAAAAAAATTTGGGATGAAAAGATGAATTCGAGCAGATATGACCTTTCGGAGGAACGAGTTTGGCAGTTTTCGTTCAGAGAGATGCTTAAGACCTTGGTTTAGACTAGTGACTAGTTTACCCTTTTATTAACAATAACAGCAGCAATAAAATAACGATGTAAATTCAATAAAGGATTAATTTGTTTTTTTAGTTTCATGAGGAATGATGTACAGTCATAAAAGAAGGTTACGCTTTACATTTATTTACTAATAACAGTATTTATCATTTTGCGTGCATTTTGTGAGACGAAAATGAAAATATTGTCCTGACTTTCTTTCTGCGTATTAACGTCGTGTAAAATATAATTTCATATTCCCTGCGTTTCATAAACTTTTTAAAAGATTGATTTATCAGGAAACATGCGTAGTACATACACAAGTACATGACGGTATGACGGTAGATTGTTCTTACAGTGATATCTCTACACATTAAGCCTTAATGGTACTTCCAAAGAAGTATATTTAATGATGATTTTTATTCTTAACATGCACTTAAATGTGTGCGTATATGCAACTATATTTCTGAGTTTTCGTTCATATAAAAGAAAGAAAGAAGGTACTTGGCAATAATATTCTTCATTGGACGATAATAAGTAGTTTTATATAAGCGTGGAAGTGAAAAACATCCAATCCCCTTTATAATAATAGCCTAAGTTATCTGTCTGTTTGTCCTCGAATTTATGAAGCGGTTGGACCTGGAATGGATAGAGGCATCCATGTAAAGCAATTTGTTGCAACTTCACGAATTACTATAATGCCCTTCCCATTCATTTTCATGTTTACAACAGCAAATAGACAAACAATAAACTGCCCTTCAGTTTGAAACTAAAGCCAGATTTGTCATAAGTTGAGATGTGCCCTACTGCTTGAAATCGCCTTAGTGGATTCTTAAACAGTTAGGGTTAACAAAATTAAAAGCGAGTAAAGTTTTATCTTCTCCTAAACTATCGATCCGATTCTAAAATAAATTGGTATAAATATGCTTCATATCACAGCAAAAAATACTGTCGTATTTAGAACGTCCGAAATCCACCCCTTCACCCTTTTAGAGCGTTTAATGCTATTATTTCAAGCCCTATTTTTCTCGGTTAAGAGCAGGTGATTAAATTTATCAATTTATCTCATAATAAATAGGTAAAAATGACATTTTTTTATAGCATTATGACGTCATTCCGTTAATCATCTCATTTAATCATTTTTTATTTTAAATTATTTAAATATCGTCTGCCTTATTTTCATACGTTTTATCACTGAACTTAGATACTACGTAAATAATTTTCTTTTATATTTGGCTTAAATAATAGATTAGGTACACAGGTGATAATTTTAAATTTAATCATCGATTAATTTTTGTTACAACGAAAATTTTATCACCGGTATTAACAGCAAATTCTTTTTATAAAAGTCTAGGAGTCTATTTTACGGACTAATAAATATCTAGTGTTTAAGTTATATATCTTTGACAATTAAGAAGTTTGTTCGTTTGTTTTTTATACATAACCACACGGTTTAACTAAATGAATTTGACGTGATTCTAAACTGCATTCACAGTAACGGGAGACTTCAGAGTAGTACGAAGATAAACAAATTATTGAACGTGTACTAGATAATTCTCATCTAAAAAGTAAACCATTTTTTAACCTGCCTCCTAGGGTACTTTACAATTCTCGAAAATTAAAAATTTTACTGATTCGGTCATATGACGGACTATATGCTAGTTGAAAATAAAGTGAGTAAAAGGTGACGTCTTGTTTCTATGTATATTAGCCGACCTCGAATGTTTTTCGTAAGTTTAACGACTATGGCCATGTTTTAAGACTTATGTTCTATTGCATAAGTACCGGATGATGACCGAAAAGTTAGGACGCTGCTTTACGGTACCGTAGACTGTGGATTTGAATTCCGAAAGCGGCAGAAATTTGTAGCCATTCAGAATCGTCTTCAAGAAGTAAATCTTGTCAAAGTAAACTGTAGCACTCTCAGCCAACTCTTATGTATGCCTCACTAAACTGCACAAATTTCTGTAAGGAAGAATACCAAAAGCAAATGTCAGGTAAAACTATAGAGAATGCATGTGCGTTAGCGAAAAGCTACACTTACTTTTTTTGTATTATATAATTATCTGAGCTTTGATGTACGTCAATTATCCACATACTGACGAGTCGTGACACAAAAGTTAAACGTTTTTGCCTACCGGGTCCGGATAGGGAGTCGCATGATAAATGATGCATGTTGCGATCTCAAACACTCTTGTTAAGCAGTCAAGCTTGATCAAATGACAAGTGACTGAAATGTTACGAATTAGGAGATAAATGTTGCGAGATTTCGTTACGTTCGATTAACCTACGGGTAGCCTCCGAACTATCGTGCACAACTAATTGAAAAAAATGTAAAAGATGACTGCACATCATTGCACACTGAAAGCGTTAGACTTTATCTGAACGGAGAAAAGTTTTGAGTCAAATAATAATAATTTTTAGATTTCACTTGGGATGAAATAGTATTTTTGAAATTGTACATCTTTGAGTGTAAATAAGTTAATTCGGAAAAATAAGAATCTAGAGGCGTGTTATACGGTTACACACACACACACACATATATCTATATATATAATGTGTGTATGTATATGTATATATATGTATGAATGTATATATATGTATGTGTGTATATATATGTATGTATGTATGTATATGTATGTATATTAATATATATATGTGTATGTATGTATATATATGTATATATGCATATATATGGTATGTATATATATATGTATATATATGTACATATGTATATATGTATGTATATGTATATATTTATATATATGTATGTATGTATATTATACATATATATGTATATATATATATATATATATATATATATATATATATGTATATATATATATATGTATATATGTATATATATATATATATATATATATGTATATATATATATATATATATATGTATATATATATGTATATATATATGTATATATATATGTATATATATATATATATGTATATATATATATATATATGTATATATACATATGTATATATGTATATATATATATATATGTATATATGTATATATATATATACAGATATGAATAAATATTGTTTGTGTACGCATTTATGCACACAAACATACACACATATGCATATATACAGTGAATGTAAAAAGTATGCGTACAGTCACTTTCATTATACAAAAAGTTTCATATAAATATTTATGAATGAAAGATTTGGAGTAAGCAAATTCACCTTTACGAGGGAAGATATTTTGCTGTTCTTATGTTAAGTTTAAACAAAAAGTACTACACGCAAAGTAAAATTATAGGAAACACAAACAGTCCATTATTACGCAGTGTAAAAGGTATTCATACAGTGAGTAATATTTCGTATATTTGGAAATAAATATTTCTATCATTACCTTGTAGGGTATATTTCAGCTTTAATAATGGCTCTGAATCTCTTTGGCGTTGGCTTCATAATAAGACATAGAGTCCTATTTATGCAGGTATAAAGTCATTTTAGCGGAAATCTTCCTGAATCTAATTTTTTTTCAAGAGTTTTCAAAAACTGTTCAGTATGAAGTTAAAGCGATTGAGGGTGACATTTCATAATATTTGTTACTCAATACCAAGATTAAAGTATTTAAGGTGGTGTGTATAATCCTCATTCATACTTACTGTTATCGTACTAGAACGAATTTTTTTCGAAATATCAGTTTAAAGAGGGTGATTAATCATAATATAATAAATGGTGATTATTGGTACCTTAAATGACCCCCGAAGCACTCGTACAACTCTAAACCACATCGCTCCAATTTCTGATTTTGTGTAATAACTTTTTGGGATGCATTTCTGTTTTGTTTTCTCCACAAATTTTGGCTGCTGTGCGTGTTAAAAATATTAAATTTTGTTTCTGAAAAAATGCTTCTCCAGAACTATTGGCTTTCACGCATTGCTTGGCTAATAATAATAGTAACCTTCATCAGTTTTCTCTTATAAAGAATTTTTCTACTCTGTTCATAATCATGAAAGCTTTGCTCGTATATGCATTTTACGTTGTACTTACGGATACTGACACTCCCGTGGTTCTCAATTTCGCTGAAATCTAAAAAACACTTAATTTTGAAACCGTCTATAAAGGTCGTTAAAATAATTGTTCGCCTGCGGTTGCCAATACATATAGTCGTTCAGACCGGGAAATGTTTTGTACTGTTTTGGAACCAATAAACCTGTCACATGATAGCCTGCATTGATAATCTTAGTCTACTAATCATAGCTAAAATTTCATAGTATAATTTTCCAATTTTAGGTGTTAAGTTTTAAGAAATATTCGTTTCCTTTCTTTTACGACCTATCTTCGATATTTACAATTACATTAACATTTAAAATTATACCAAAATATTTTATATTACCAGCAAGATTGGTGGCATAATCAATCATAGAAAATCTGAACAAGAAAATTCTCAAAACAATAACGGAAATAGGCATTTCTTTCAGTGTACGAATACTTTTTATACGTACCATATATATATATATATATATATATATATATATATATATATATATATATATATATATATATATATATATATATATATATATCTGTGTGTGTGTGAGAGAGAGAGAGAGAGAGAGAGAGTGTCTGTGTCTGTGTATACACACATACGTACATACATAGATGCTGTACGTTTCAGCATGGGTCAAGCCTCCTCTTCACTTTCAGTTTTTTTCTATACTCTGTATAGAAAAGGTTTTCATAGACTATTTTATTTTAAAGAAAGGTAATAGCAAATAGGTCATGTTAAAAATTTCCTTACACTATTTTATTGTATAATTTTCGTAATGCCGGTAAGCCAAAAAATAACATAGTCTTTAATGTATATATATATATATATATATATATACACATACACACACACACACACAATATATATATATATATATATATATATATATATATATATATATATATATATACGTACTTACAGATATATACACATGCATCCCATGGCTGAATGTTTTCAGTTTTTTTAAGCTTACACAGCTAAGCTCAAAAATAGAGCTACACTCCACTTTAACACGTAATTAAAACATGTACAAAAAATAAATAAAAATGAAAAATTATTAATAAAGTATTTATTATCTCTGAAAAGCCTTACTTAAAAAAATTGCTGCAAAAAATCTTTTTTACATTTATTTTGGTAGAAGAGCATAAAATATAATTGCTTGCATTGTCGGCCGAAGCTGAGAAATAATGAAACTGATTAACTCTCGAATCGTTTTAAAAGGTTTAAATCAACTGATCAAAGCAAACACATCATCGATTACATGACTTGCTTGTGCTTGCTTCACAGGAAGTAGTCTACCTGATGAAAGGTATAAGGTTCTTACTAACCCTCGAGAGATTTATTTGGAAAATTTTATATATACAAAATATATGATTATCCACGCTTGGGGGTCCTTTCATCATGAATGCGGGCCCATAAATAGAGCCTACCTGTAAGATTTTAGAAATCTCAGTTAGAGGAATAGAAATAAGAATTAGAAATAAATTTTAAATAAATATTTAGTATGTGTTTAAAGATGTTCTTGGTTTTCAAAGAGCGAGATGATCAATTTAACTGCTTTTTGGCGGAGATAGCGGTTTGAAGCCAACTTCTTAGATCAGGTTAGTTCATCTCCTGATATTGGAGGGTGCATGTGAAAAACTGTTGTCAAAGAACAAAAGTATAGGTAATGGGAAGAGTCGCCTTGACTCCCACATACACAATTATAGCTTTCTATTGTGTTAACACTAGATATACCATAGCCGGTTAAATGACCGGTAATGTATATGTAAAAAATGCGATGGGCAATAAATTAAAAATTCTTATTTCTGTTTGTAATACATAAAAATTGTCAATACACAATTTTGTTTAATTATAATAAAGTTTATTTGCGTATCTCCTTTCCAATATCCATATTTCATTCATTCAATCAAGAAACAAAGTCCGGTCATTTGACTGCCTATGTTAGAAATAGGTATTAAGTGTTGGTATATTTAGCGTTAAATCTTGCTAAGCAAGTTGGAAACGGATCATGATTTGTTAGTAGACAATTTATAAAATGAGATTATTGAAAAATGTAGGAGAAATTTTAAGGAGGTAGTGGTGAAGATCACGATGCGGGATAACAGAGTCCATAAAGTGTTGCTAAGATGAAAAATGTTCGAATTTAAAACAGTTTTGAATGTAGTTGCTGAGAGAGAAAAGTGTATTTCAAATAGTCTATTAGAAGATTCTTTAGATATTTGTCTGCGAATTCGATTTCCTTGGGGCATGCATGCACTTTAATCCATTTTTGAGTGTTAAATGAGTTATTTGTGGGTTTAATTGAATAAAATTTCTATTGTTTTAAAGTTTGATTAGCAGTCATCAAATAGTATTACTGGTTTAAGATATTTATATATATTTTATTGATTGATTGATTGATATAATATATTGATAATGTAATTGATAGTCGATTGCATAACTTGTTTGACTTGAGATGATGCAACTTTTATTTTCTCTAAACAACTCTAAAATGCTTTGTTGAGCTGAGTGTGACAAGCCACTTTATTATGAAATGCATTTACGGTGGCGCTCTACAATCTATTTTATTTCGGTTTATGAGCAAATATTGGCATAATAAAAGAAGATCGCCTTTTTGTATTTTATTACTCTCAAGGTAACTTGTTATTTCAATTTTAAAAAAGTTTAAAAAATTTAAATTTTCTATTTCCTTATTATTACATATCCTGGTAACTGCACATGCGAAAAGTTTAAAAATGGAGTAAACTCCAGAGGGAGATATCTAGCTCATTTAACTGCCCTCCATACATTTCAGTTCCAAAAATATTTTTTGTGCAACCCTCTGAAATATAAAAATTTAAGCTCTTTAAACTGATACATAAGAAGAAAAAAAAAAGCGGAAATTAAGCGATCTTACCTTAAATGATTTTTTCGCCTCTTCTATCGATGGAACGTCCAGAGGTAGCCCTTCGAACGGGCCAAACGTTCGGAAAACAAACCGTTCACACGCCTCGCCGCTCGCCCTTACGCATCTGAAACGCGAACTTCCTCTGCCGCGAACGAATTGGAACATGTCTCCTTGAAACGATGAACGCCGCGTCGGACCGAGCGGATAATTAATTCCAACGAATTCGAATAAGCAGATTTTGGTCTATTCTGTTATTGGCGATGTCCAAGCAATGTAAGGATCGTAATCTGGCAGCGGTAGGGGGTTTTCGCGGACGCCTGATATAGAATTATGCTCCGAATGGGTAAAAATCACTTTTTCAGCTACCAACTAGATCAGATGCATCTCCATGTGCAGTTGGAACATGCGTTTAGTGTTGGAAACTTCTCCAAACCTAATATACAACGGAAAACACGCACGCACACTCATATGTACATCTATATATATATAAATATATATGTATATATTATATTATATATATATATTATATATTATATATTATATATATATATATATATATATGTGTGTGTGTGTGTGTGTGTGTAATGTCGTGATCCAGTGTTAAGGCGAATGGAAAACAGTCTTCTTGATAATAATAAGTTTTATTAAATCATCGTTTCTTCTAAAAGCAAAACCTGTGCATTTTCATTGTTCGTGGCAGAGCTAAGCGTGGAATAGGTGTTCACAATTCCATGTCCACGCGCTGATTGAAAACTTATCTGTTTGCAAGCTCATCAAACTGTTTCTAAATGCTTCCGCCTGACCGGATTATCCTAAAAGCTTACGCGGGCGAGGGTCTTTTTTATTTATTTTATTATTATGAAAGTGTTCTCTTTTTAAAATCGTTTTTAAATCACGTAATTTCTAATTACCCCTCTTTTAGACCTGACACACACACACACACACACACACACACACACACACACACACACACACACACACATATATATATATATATATATATATATATATATATATATATATATATATATATATATATATATATATATATATATATAACCAGTAAATTGCACGGGAAATTATCCCCTATTATTTATTTTGACCGAGCTTCCTGCTCAAAAAGAATTCTTTATCAAGTTGCATTCATAAATCTATCAGAAAAAAAAAATCCAATATTGTGAAATGGATTTGTACAACATAAATGTGTCATATTATACGTTTATTGGGGTTTAAAACGTACCGGTCAACCGACCGTCATTCCAATGTAACAGCTTTGGATAGAATGCGACAAGAGTAATTCACGTTGTGGGCAATGTGGACCTTAGATCGAGCGAATGTCGTGATTTCTTTCCCTTGAGACTAAAGATTACTCAGCGGTTTTTGGGAGGCAAGAGCTTACCTTGATTATTTAAGTTAGCTCTAACCTACACAGGCAGCAATATAGTAACTGCAGAAGCAATACTATTTTAATGGGAAGGATGAACAATGTGGCCAGTGACCAGAAAATTACCATAGGTTCCAGCGTTAATTTTGAGAATCAGGCAAAAAGAATTTACGTCGGAGAGCACTGCTTTATCTAAATTTTTACAGCTCAAGAATTAGATATTAAAAATGAGAAGGGGAAAAATGAGAAATTTAGATAAATATTTTAGGGATAATAATTTGATATGTTACTCACACATACGTGTGTGTATATATATTATATATACATACGTACATACATACATATATCTTTATATATAAAATTCATTTGTCCGTGTGTTTGTAATAGAATATCTACTAAACGGCTGGACTGAGTTTGGTGAAATTTTGTGTATGTAATTTAGATGATTCGAGAATGGTTTAGATTCACTATTGGATACGATAGAAAATTTTTTTTTTATTAAAAATTAAGAATTCCACTTTAATTGAGATTATTATAATGCTGCTTGAAACCCTTCACTGCCAACGTATCTGTGGCGTTCTGATCAACTGAACGAGCTTAAGTCCCAGGATCGAATCCTCGTACGGGTGATGTGGGAATTTTAATTTTATCTAATTACATTTGTGATGACTGTCCGCGTGGTGGAGTCAAGTAATTTTAAAATATTTTTTTTCTTTACTTTTCCATCAAAATGGTACAATTTATAATTTATTTTTGAAACATTTTACAAGTTTCGAATTTACAGCGTTAAATCAGGACAACGTCTGTATAAACAAAGGTTATATTAGAAGGATAATGGCAACTATTTCGTTACACGATTCCTAAGCTTCAATTTTTTTTAACGTAGATGAGCCTAAAGATGACATGGACGTTATTGAATGTATATATATATATATATATATATATATATATATATATATATATATTAATGCGCTTATCATTTTTATTTAAATGACAATAAATTTAAAATTATGGTAGTTCAACTTAATAATTTATAAAAATATAGTGCTTCGCTAAGTTTCAAAATACTAACGTACAAATATAAATTTCTTCGGATAGCTGTAAATCACTTGGATTGCGTAATTGGCCCTAGATATCTGATTTCCTCCTAGATAGCACAGTCGAGTCAGAATGAGTATAACAATATTAAACAAATATTTTTGATCCATGCTTAAGTTTTCAGTATTATTCTTTTCTGATGTGCTTGTTGTCAGTAATAGACTTGAAAGAAAATTAAGTAGGTATTCGTACCCCATAAGTTTGGATCCAATTCTGTTATTTAGTCGGAAAAAGGACTTAGGTCTGGTAGTTTCTCCGTACTGTAACGGCGTGATTTAGCGGTGTCTCGACATCAAAGAACTTTGCTTTGAGAGGTGAACTTCGCTTGTGTGGATACAAAAGAATTGTTTTCCCCGGCATCACGATGTCTACACTGTTATGCCCTATAGTAGAGGAACAATATACCAGACAACCCGACACCTTCACTGACAGCCAGAAATATGATTATTGGAACGACAAAGGATTTGCCGTGACTTGGATGTAGCCGTTAAGAATTCCAGGGATCCCTGGGTTTGCGGCCGATAATTGTTTAACCCGGACCAATCCAGTTGTTCGAAAGTGAGATCCTCGCTATGTGATCCAATAATGAAATTGTGGGTGAGGCCCCTCTCTTAGAGGCCCCTCCCCTAGAAAGAGACGAGAGAAGATTTGTTTATTAGAGAAGTTAGCTATAAACCAGCTAATTCAGAGGTAGACCAGTCTCTCTACCGGAGAGTTTTTTTTTTTTTTGCTATAATTGCACATTGGGATATTTTCTTTAAAGAGTAGCCCGCATCAGTAACTCGGAGGTCGCCTCGACCAGTCTCTCCATCGGAGAGTTTTATTTAGCAAAATCCCGTCTTAAGATATATCTCTTGCTGAGATTGAAACGATACCCTGTGCATTGGGTTTTCTTTTTTAATATAATCCTCTTTAGCTTGCATATTCCCCATCAGAACTCTAACTGGGCTTGGATATTCTACCATTACTTCAGCGAACTTTCGCGAGAGCTACCGAATTGTTTCTTCCGTCGCATCATCAATATTTCGGCAGAGTCTCATCTTAGATATTACACGTCCCTACTCAGGCCTACGTGCATCTAATCACATACCTGTGATCGGAAATTGTTTTTTTTTTGTATATTTATGAAATGATGTATATAGCAGAGGTGTAAATAAATTCATTAGTCCAGACGCACCTTATTTTTATTTGTGTCACCTAAAACAGGGATCGGATACGTTACAGCATAGATAGAATAGTCAACAAACTCAGAAGCATGGATGTTATTTTATAGGGAGTGATCACCTAAAACAGGAACCGGATACGTTACAGTATAGTTTAAATATTAGATGATGGAGTGTGAGCACTTTCGTACGAATATTGCACACTAAATATTGCAGTTATCTCCTCGATATTTTTCAAGGCTGTCAATGACATCGCTATTTCTTTTCTGGGCTAACGGGACTACAGTTACAACTGACTGTTGTTAATTCAGAAATATTAGTTGATTCGACTTTTTCAGTCCTTAAAACAACCAACCAATAATGCAGCTTTATCTTCATTCTAGAACTAGTTGAGAAATGCCTCACATATTGAGAACCACCCAGTTCAGGCAATAAAGTGGTATATTTTTCATATTTCTGTTAACTGGAGCGCTTGTTGGGGTTATTTATTTGTTTTGATAGAAAATGATTTTTCGTAGCTGTATCTTCACCCTGACTAGTTTTAGTTGAGAAATACCCCACATATTGAGAACCACCGTATTCAGACAATAAAGTGGTATGTTCTTAATATTTCTGTTAACTGGAGCGCTTGTTGGGGTTATTTATTTGTTTTGATAGAAAATGATTTTTCGTAGCTGTATCTTCACCCTGACTAGTTTTAGTTGAGAAATACCCCACATATTGAGAACCACCGTATTCAGGCAATAAAGTGGTATGTTCTTAATATTTCTGTTAACTGGAGCGCTTGTTGGGGTTATTTATTTGTTTTGATAGAAAATGCTTTTTCGTAGCTGTATCTTCACCCTGACTAGTTTTAGTTGAGAAATACCCCACATATTGAGAAACACCGTATTCAGGCAATAAAGGGGGTATATTCTTAATATTTCTGTTAACTGGAACGCTTGTTGAGGTTATTTATGTATTTCGATAGAAAATGCTTTTTTGTAGCTGTATCTTCACCCTGACTAATTCTAGTTGAGAAATAACCCACATATTGAGAACCACCGTATTCAGGCAATTAAGTGGTATATTCTTCATATTTCAGTTAACTGGAACGCTTGTTGAGGTTATTTATGTATTTCGATAGAAAATGCTTTTTTGTAGCTGTATCTTCACCCTGACTAATTCTAGTTGAGAAATAACCCACACATGAGCATCTAAGTAATTAACATATCTATCTGGGATACTTGAAGGAAAATATGTTTTCACCAGAGGAAAAGTGCAATCACAATAAAAGCCCCGAAATTCAGTACTCAGAAAGATTTTGTGACTTGATAAAAGCAAAACATTGTAAATAAAACATTTTGTTAGAAGGGAGATAAGCGAAAGTAGCTTTAAGACATCTTTCTTTGTAAGTTTTGAGTGATCTGAGAACTCGCAGGTTCGAATTTAGCTGGCGGTATGAATATTTATAACCAATCGGATTCAGTTTTGAGCAGTAGATCTTGCTCCAATTACTTATCTTATAGCCCCCTCCCCCCACAAAAAAATATCCTAATACATCAAATGTAACCTTGTAATGTAAAACAAGCTAAGGTTTAAATTTTTTCAAAAAATAACCTACACTTTTAGAGTTTAGTAAAAATAAAACACACATCATTTGGTTTATATGTATACTTTATGTGAATGTGATAAAATAAAGTAATTTTAACAACTATCATCTTGACAAATTTTATAAAAAAAATTTTAAAAATCAGTATATTGCTGAAATTTTAACGCTTTTTTTTTGACTAAGTAAAGAATTAATTTTTTAATGTGAGCTTAGTACTACCAGAGTTAGCTTTTCCGCAGTGCCCATGTTTGAAAGTAAAAAAAAGAGTTTATTTTTTATATCATACTTTAACCCTTTCGCGACCAACGTCTCGTATACGAGACGAAGCGATTTGACTCTTCTCAGTCCAGCGTCTCCTCCACGCGATGATCTCCGGTTGATATTGAGAGACCAGCGTCGCGGATGCGTAATATGAGATCTGAACATTTCATTTTAATTTTTAAATGCTAGATTTAATTACTAGATGGCGTAGACGGCAATGGTTTTCACAACGGTCTATTCGTATAGCATTTACGTGCTGGTCCTCAAAAGGTTAATAATAATAGATAGATAACTTTAAAAAAAAACGGTTGCTTTTGATATCTCAACCTATGTAACATTAATGTAGAAATGTATTTATGTGACTTTTGGTAATTGATACCTCGTAGCAGACGGCAACCTCGATGGGTATAAGGTGCACGAAATTCCACTCCAGAGATTCCTCTCCAATTTAATCATTCTCTGGACTGGAGGTGGGAGTGGAATACCCCTCTGCCTAGTATCCGGAGGCTTACAGATTTAAATTTCACGTCCTCTGGCTATACAAGGAGAGGCACCTCGTGATTCTATCTCACATGCTGACTTCCAGGCCATCTCGTGCTCAGATTTACGCTTCTGTCAATAGAGAAAGATGTGTGTGTGTAAGACTGTGGAAATAATCGTGCGATTTTTGTATCTGTGTAACCCACTTACTCTGCGGCCGAGAGAGCTCTGAAGCGCAAGAGCGTTGAATTTCATCGAAAAAAATTCTGTTAGTTTCCCGAATGGCGAAACGTTCGGGTGTTGGGACAATCTACAAGGCAACACTTCGTCTTCGGAAGAGAAAAAAAAGAAATGGACCATTTCGCGTGCGAACTCGGTAAATGGTTGTCTGCACACAATGGCACTTTTGTGTGCGTCCTTCGTTTTTCCCAATTTGCACAAAGACACGATAGAAAATCTATGAAACTGCACCGACAACTTCTAGAGTCGTTTTTATGAGGAAGAGAAATCTTTTAGGGGTTCTTTCTTGTATCGCAAAAACCCGTTTAGATTCTCTTGATTTACGGAGATTTATTCTAACGTACCACTCAAAGAATTCTGAAACGAATTCCACTCAGAAACACTTTTCTTTTTTGATAAAAATTTTTTTAGGATTCTTTAAAAGCACCCCCAAGAAAATCTATAATACATAAAGAATTTGAAACTACTAAATTTGAAACTGGATATGATGTCTATACATATTTTTAAAGTTTGAAATCAAAAGTTCATTTTAGTAATCATCATGCACATTGTATTCAACGATCTATGAAACTTTGATATGAAAATTAAGTTTAGTATGACCATCGAGAGGAATTCTACGAGCAGTCAAATGGGCTGCAGGATAGAAACAATCACCAATACGGTCGTTTAAAGCTACATCCATTCAGGGGTATATTGTAAAGCAGTGGTACAACAGGCTAAATTAGGAACTCCATTTGAGGTTCACAGGTGATTGAGAAGGTAGCTTTGGACTGGTTTTTATCTAGAGTAGTACAGTCCACTCTTTGGCTGTACAAGGGAAAATTAGAGTGGCATCTACTGCTTAACAGAGGTTCCAAACAGCTGTTAAAATCCAAGCCATAAGCTAAATTCGAACCCGCCAACTTTGGTACCAATTTGTCTGGTCACCATACGACAGGTGGCTCTGTACCGTACCTACTGGATAACTTTAGACAAACGCTGACGAACGATGGACGAATGGTTAAGGCTGTGCTCTTTAGTACCGGATATCGTGGGTTCAATTCCTACTACAGGCATGAGTATTTTTAGCAGGTTGGAATCGGCCGTAAGCTGTAGGTCCCGATCTCATTAGCCCTCGTGTAGCAGAACAGTAAACCGTAACGCTCCAAACCAATTGAAAGATATCTTGAGATAAGCTTTAACACCAGACAAGAGGGAAAATTGTGTAGGGTTACGTCTGACTTGTTTTTCAGAAGCAGTGAGAAACATATTTGATTATTTGTTGCATTATATATATGATTGATGGGTGTTTTAGACCTACCACTATTGAAAAATGGTATCTATGCTTAATACCGTGTAGTCATAGCTCAGAAGGGAAATGATAAATTTTGAAATTCAAAATAATACAGTTCACTCAGTCAACTCGTCTTTGACGCTTCTGCCGTCAAAACATGTTACTTTTGGTTATATAGTTTTGCGGGACTGCTTGTAAGCGAGACAACGAGAGTGTTAATGTTAATCACCTTATAACGTATAAGTGAGACTTAAGTTACGTAAAGGAATTGTACAAGAGTAGTTGCGCTAAGCAGGAACTAATTTTGGCGTACGTGAAGTTGCCAAGGTCACTATGATCAGAAGAGAAATATAGGTATGTCATAAAAGAGTGTAATTTTAGGGGTGTAATTGACAGAAATTTATATCCAATTACAATTTAGTTGTTTTTGGAGGAAAATATTATTACATATATGTATATATATGAACACACACATACACATTTAAATATATATGTCTGTATATATATATATATATATATATATATATATATATATATATATATATATATATATATATATATATATATATGAGATAGAGAGGTAAATAATTTGTGAAAACTTGTTACACTTTTCTTGAAAGCAAATCTAAACACTTACTTAACCTCTGTAAAAAATAAATAAATAAATAAATAAATTTCCGTACTGTCAAATGGTCTACCTTCTTTAACAATCTTTCGCTGCGGGCCACCCTTCGGTAAAAGTAATTTTTTCCTGTAGGTTAACATTAACTGCTACATAAACTGAGTATGGCTAGTATCTAGACTTATTTAGTTGGAGTGTAACAGGTAATGGAGTAGGAAACAAAAACCTCTAAAATAATAGTTTTTGAACCAAAAATTTGAATTTTATTTTTTGTTCGAAAAAGTCAAAGTACGCGAATACTCCATAATTTAATAAAATTTTATAGCCAAATGACACTTATTTTATTCGAAAGCATGACAAGAAATACCGATTTCCCCTTTTGATTTTCATGTTCTACTTCCTTAATTTAGATCCTTATTTTTACAGTTTGACTTTATTTTCCATATCGGTTGCTTCAAAATGTTGTACGCACATTTTCTCTTAATCTCTCTGAAATTTATATACGTTGTCTATTACATGTTTGCCATAAATCTGCTTGTGTTTGTTCTTCACTGTACGAAATAAAGCGATTGTTGTAATCTCGGAACATTTCGGTCTTCTGATTTCAACGAAAATGTCTATTTTAACTTAAACCAATTTTGGCAAGCTTTGGCGTTATGTCTAGTTAAAATTGGTTAAGTTAAAATTTCTTTGTACATGAGTACAAGGAAGTTTTTAAATTTTCTTTAAATATTCATTTTGACCTCACCTGAATTGAGTATGGCTAGTTTCGAAGTGACGCCCGTTTCGTCAAGGAATCTTGTTAACATTGCCACAAAGCTGGTGCGGCCAAATTATGACTGACGTAAAATAACACCGCTTCCCGACTGACGCAAACTTTATATATTGAAACACTCTCCAACTAAGCGAGAGGCAAGCTGATTAAAGGTCTAATAGAGCAATTTGTCGTAACGTTACGAACTACTATAATGCCCTCCCCATTCATTTTCATGTTTACAACAGCCAATAGACAAACTGCCCTTTCGTTTGATACTAAAGCCAGAATTGTCATAAGTTGAGATGTGTCCTACTGCGTGAAATCGCCTTATTTGAATCAGCTGCGACTTATTATTCCATAGTCCACAAAATGCCTGTACGCAAATAAGCATCTTTCTGAACTCTAGAATGATCATAGGCAGAATGATAAAATTTTGTATTTAACACATTGTATAAGGGACACGTACTAGTGCGTTTTCTGACGATTGATATTTTGCGCGGTACACGTACTTGTACGGATTAGTGTAACAACATGGTTTGTTTGTGGGTACAAAAATAACGGTATATACAGGAAAACGAAGCCGAATGGTCTTGTCTATTTCATAGATTCTGGAAAATTTTAGACAAATAAAAACTAGTTTTTACATCAGTCGATGCTGCTGATGTAAAATGAAATAATTTTTGATCTATTAAGATTTAACTGAATAACTAAATTTACGTGCAACACGCCCGCTCCTGGTACAATTCCGCTGCGAAATGTACCAGCACACAATGTGTTAAGTCTGTTCTTAAACCTCTCTTTTTGATTACGATCTGCACTCTATATAATGAAGAGGTTCAATATAATAGATATTTACCCTGCTGGGCATAATTGTAAATCGTATCGACTTAGAATGTTGAAATCTAGTATTTAGGACTTTTGTAACATATACTTATTGTTCTATATTTCTTACTGTCTTCTGTACTCTATATAACAAAAAATAAAATGAAATAAAATAAAAATAAATAAATAAAATCTCAATATACATGTATTATAACTCTTACTTTCATCACCACATTTAAACTCTACTTGTTGTTGAAGGAGTATGTACTACTCTGTTTTTTAATTTTTATTCTTGAATTTATTATTATATATATTTTTATATTATTAAAAAGTAATATTTTAGTTATTGAGCAAATTTCTACTTTATTGAAGAATTGGAGGATCGTATCTTACATTCGAATAAAATAATTATAAATGAAATGCAGCCTAAAATGTCTATAATTTAATAGACGTACGAGGAAGTCGCGTAGTGTCCACATAAGAGACTTTTTCAAACGTAAAATATTTTCTCGGGTTTTAGAAAATGTAATTCCACAAAAGATTGAAAAATATTGTTAAAACCTTGCACAAGTTTAAATATATTTTTTATAAATTTTATTTAATATGAAGGAACGGCTTTGTTTCTGTTTAAATACTACTATACATACAGTATAAAAACTAGCTAATATACAATGCAGTGAATTAAAACATTTTTAGTAAATGTTGTTCGGCGGTGTTCATTTTTTATCAAAATAATTGGTATTTAATCAAAAGTTCTTTTGTTGTACATTTTAGTGTCTTAAGCATTTTACATAACATTAATATTTATGACACGTTGAGAACTCATATAAAAGTTGAATATGATACATATTTAGAATGAAGATATCTTTTACCATTAAGACAAGATCTTTAATGGAGTAGATTAAAGTTATGGGTCATTCTTAAATATAGAATATATACACGTGTAAAAATTTTAATGTGTGGAAAAAAGGGACGAGGCAAATTTTCACCAACTCAATTTTTCTTAAAATAACATCTCTTAGAATTCTTATCAATAAAAAATTTTAATGTTTTATGGATTATTAATCCACGTTAACTAAAAATTTAAAAGCTTTTCAATAAATAAGGAAAAATAAGAGCATAAATATTATTGCTTCAAATCAATCTTGCATATATCCCCTATATAATAATAGCCTAAATTGTCTGTCCATTTGCTCGTCTGTCAGCGAATTTATGAAGCGGTTGTACCTGGAATGGATAGAGGCATCCATATTGTATTTTTGATGAGTTTGGGTTAGCAAAATTCAAAGCGAGTTCGAAAACATTCGAAATCCACCCCTTCCGCCCTTTTCGAGTGTTTAATGCCATTATTTCAAGCTCTGTTGTTACCGGTTAAGAGGAGAAAACTAAATTTATCAATTTATCACATAATAGGTAAAAGTAACATTTTTTTCTAACATTTTGATGTCAATCCTTTACCAATCTCCTTTAATCATTTCTTATTTTAAATTATTTAAATATCGTCGGCATTATTTTCATACTTTTCATTACTGAACTTAGATATTACGTAAATAATTTTCTTTTATATTTGTATAAAATAATAGATTAGGTACCTATGTGCTAATTTTAAATTTTATCATCGATTATTTTTTGTTGCAATGAAAATTTTATCACCGGTATTAACAACAAATTCTTTTCATAAAAGTGTAGGAGTCTATTTCATGGACTAATAAATATCTAGCGTTTAAGTTATACGTCTTTGAATATTAAGAAGTTTGATCGTTTGTGTGTTTGTTTTTTGTACATAACCACACGATTTACAATCAATTCGCTAAATTTTGGACATCATTCACATATACCGCTGAATAATCACTGTCAATATTAAAACCTCTTCTCTCTTTCTTATCACGTAATATGACAAGATAAATTAAAGTTGGCAACTATTATGCGGCCAGTAAACATGAACAAATTATTGAGCGTGTACCAGATAATTCTCAGCCAAAAGACTAACCATTTTTTTTACCTGCCTTATAGAGTACTTTACAATTCTAGAAAATTAAAATTTTACTGATCCCGTCATATGATGGGCTATATGCTAGTATCTGAAATAACATCGTTAATTATTACGTCCAATCAATTATCACCTTCTTCCAGACACAATTTTCTAGGTCATTATTTGAAGTTACATATAGCCGAAGAAAGCATTTCGTGCAAGCAAGGTAAGGCGTTACCTTTAATGAACTTGAGAGTCCTGTGCAGGCCAAGAAGAGAGGGATTCTGAGACGCTCAAACAAATGTGCCCTTTCCTCGCTTCCAGACGCTACGCTTTGAACTCGGAGTAGATCGAAGTTCTCACCATCACCCTTGAATGGGATGTTTGTAAACAACAGATAAGAGCAAAATTTTTCTCTCATCACTTTGATGTGGACGAATAAAATTGAAGTGCGATCAAAAGTCCGAGATATTATAAGTTGTCTGGGATAAGAGACAAGCAGTTAATGAGCTTTCGACGAGTGTTCTTATCGAATCAAAACAGAATGCGGCAGATTGCTTTCATTGCCCTCATCGGGGTACGTTACTTTGTTGAGAAAACAAATTCAGACCCGAGAATTCCATTTAAGCCTCAATTTTTTCGTATACGAAATAATAAAGAAAAATAAAGTTTAATAGTTCCAAAACTAGAGAAAAAAAAACTTTTTCGACGGGAGCTTCAATTGTAAGAGCACTCCGCTGTTCACAAAGTGCTTACTAAAGGCGCTCCGCGATGTAAAAGGTATTCAAACGAGTACATTTCGCCTACGCTTACGGCTGAACGATGGCCAAATGATAGAGCATTTCTCTTCGGTACTGGAGTTTGCGGATTTGAATCCCTCTGATGGCATGGATATTCCTAGTTGTCGTGTAGTCCTCGTTTTTATTTGAGTAGTAACCTGTGATCAAATGTATAGTGGGATTTTATTTTGATTGCGTTGTGTAAAAGTATTTTAGTACTAAATTTAACCACAGGTTCTGAGAAACTACAGACATAAGATATGAAAATAAACTCAAAGCTAAATTAACAGCATCCGAAACTAGCTTAATATAAAAAAGGTAAATTTATTATAATATATATACATCTATGTACATACAAAACTGATGCTAATTTTCATAAAATATGCTTTATCAACATCTTCTAAATTAGTTCTGAGAATAATTTTTTAATATTTAAGTAATTATGTAAATATAAGAGAGAGGACCTAATCTCAATTTCAAAATGTATGTAAAAGGGGGTACCTTTGGGGAGTTAAAATGGTGTGCCCGGAACATTGCTGGATCTATGGATCTTTCGTCGGTTAGGTCAGGGGCTTCCTCCTGAGTTTTTGGGGTGCGGCCGTGATATTTGATGCAGGAATACTTCCTGTCGGACTTGACTGGACTCTCGAACTCG